>CM029518.1:33020839-33347869 GCA_017140615.1 Eucalyptus cladocalyx
TCCCTCCCTCCCTCCCTCCCCAACATAAGGGTGATCGGGTCCATGATGGGTAGGGTCTAGACCTGACCCTGTTCGACCCTATTATAACCGGCTTCATTTTTTGACCATGTTCACTACCCTGTTTGCATTGGACCCTGTTCCCGACCCACCCTATTTTTCTGGTTCGGGAACAGGGTTAACCTTGTTTATGTTGGAACCTGTTTTGCAAAATTTTTCTGTTTTCACCATTCTCACAGGACCTTGAAATAGCTCAATAACAAAGATGTGAATGGCGGACAGAAAAGAAGAAACACAAGTAATGAAAACAACTAAATGTAGAGAGTCCATAGTTAATGATTGTGGCCTTGTCAACCACTGTCAGTGAGCTTCTATTTCGAGAGGCAAGCTCTCACTCAATCACTGGCCACACCTCATACACAGCAATGACACATCAGAGTGATACGGATAGGGGAAAATGAGATATAATAGAGAAATTTGAGCATACAAGCAACGATTCAAACACTGAACTCCGTTCGTACAGAAGACTCAACTCAAACCAGAGAAATCAAGACACAATTTCCAACATGAGAATCATAACGCCAATTCAATAACAGAGGAGCATCATATTCCAACTCAACCGGCCACAGTGAGATTTCATAAGTCAAGAATGAGTTGAGTTGATGCATTACGACTTTCAGCTCAATGATCTACTAGAAACACATCCGGATCTAGTTCCAGCATTTCATCAAACATGTGATATGCATTTCCATCAAGGAGTTTAAACAAGAATATGAATCAACGATTCACTTTTAGAACCATATAATCCCTGTTTTCACCATCTCCCAATCCAAATTTATCATTCTACATCTAGCAAAACCAAGTCAACCCACGAGAACGCCAGCAAAATTCACTAAGTAAGAAGCCCACGGCATGAATCGCCGTCCCGTTAGGCAGGGAATAGATACCAACGGCCTAAAGAGGGGGCTCAACTTTGTACCTGTAGGCTCTATCGTTGGTGCGGGGCAGCGAGGATGGCCGGGACCAAGAAAAGAAAACGGGTACAAATGCAAATAAAAAACGACGCTACCAGCAATTGGGTTGGAGGCAGGATTCACAAACAAGGATTCAGCAAGATCTTGAATTACAGAAAATCAGCACGAAGACTTCTTCGCCCGTTAGATTAAAACACTAGAAGATCTTGAATTCGGAAGCGGCAGCACACGACACCCGACAAAAAAAAGCGAGTATGACTCAAAAACCAATCGGCCTATCGACCAAGTACCTGGAGATGCTGCAAGATGGAATCAATAACTCAGAACAAAGCCACCCAGAGACAATCCCAAGAATCTACAAGAGTCCAAACAGAGAGAGAGAGAAGTACGAGTCAAGAAGAAGGGAAGGGAAGGAGACTTCGGGCCGTCAATGAAGGGAAAATGTGAAGTGTTGGACGGAAGGAGGAGGAAAGAGATGCACTTAAGCCACGCCAACGCCAAGCACTCCTTGTTTGAAAACCGAAACTCGCAAGGAAATTGCAGGTCGGCACTGATCTAGAGGACGGAGATGAAGCCGGTGTACGACGAGTCAAGCTTGGACCTAGGGGCGATGGCGTTGAAGCCCACCTTGCCGCCCTAGAGGTCAGTGATGTTGACGAAGCCGATGTGGCGGGAGGAAGGCGACGGTGGGCACAGCGCTCAGATGGATGGATCGGCGGAGGTGAGACCGTGAAAGCTTAAGAAGTTGAGAGTAAAGATAGAAAGAAACGAATTAGGGTTTTGCCTTAAAAACTTGTTCTCAAACCGGTTCCCAAACCGGTCCGGTCGATCCGGTTCCTAGGTGGGTATTCCCTCGGAACCGGTTCCCGGACCGGTTCAAACAAGGTCTGAACTTTGGGAACCGGTTCCCGACCCTGTTTTCCGGGTGGACCGATCCGGGAACCAGGTTGACCCGGTTCGGTTGCACACCCCATGCACATTTCGAACGTGGGTCTTCTTGAAGGAAAGAAAAGAGGAGCCGTTGTACTAGACTTGAACGCCATCACGAAGAAACGGAGATATGCTAAAGAAAAGGACAAACGCGCTAAGTTCTATTTTGGACGTATGTAGGCTGCGTTTGGGAACTGCCTTTCCAAGTAGCTTTAGACACCTAAAGGCTTTTTGGCCAAGTATCAGCTGTTTGGGAAAAAATTTTGAAACCCCATTGAGCTAAAGCCAGCCTTCTGAAGGCTTTCAGCTTTGGCTTTGCCCTTCATTCTACTATTCACATCTTCTTCATTGGCTAAGCTGTTCATCTTCTTCGTTGAGGCAAACGGATTGTGCAGGGCTACTAACGGCGAGCGACGAATTAGCAAGAGGTGGGTGACTGTCATGGCGACTGTCGCCGGTGGGTCATGCTACCTCCGACGGGCCACGCGATCTGGTCGCAGGACCTAGGCACGACTCAAATCTGGGTCGCTAGAGGTCGCACGACCTTGCGGCAAGCGCAACCCAGATCTGGGTCGCACCGGCACCGGAGGTCGCACGACCCAAATATGGTTGCCGCGAGGTCGCACGACCTCCGACGAACCTAGATCTGGTCGCCGGAGGTCGCACGACCTCGCGGCAACTAGATCCGGGTCGCGCCGGCGTTGGAGGTCGCGCGACCTCGGGCGTGACCCGATTTGGTCGCCACAAGGTCGCGCGACCTCTAGCGGACCCAGATCTAGGTCAGGCGACCTTCGTGAAGGGCCGCCGAGGGTCGCCCGACCCCAAGCGGCCCTCGCGATCATCTCCGGGCTGCCTAAGGCCGCCGGCAGCCGCTTGCCTCATCGCCAATTTTTTTACTTTTTATTTTTTTATTTTTTTATTAATCACTAAAGTCATTTGTAAATTAATCTCTCCAAACAACATTTTACACAAAGGTATTTCATAATGGACTATCAAACAATAATTTACCAAACACAATTTGCATTTTGAAAAACGCCTTTAACTCAAAGTCCTTTGCATTATTCCAAAGGCTTTCCCCAAAAGTCTAACCAAACGCACCCATAGAGGGCTTGAACTTTGGGTTTGGACTTAAATCTAGGTGTGGAAAAAAACTTAAGCATGTGAGCGACTATAAACTCTAATTATCCCATTATAGTAGATTATTTGTTGCTGGCTCCTTGTGAATGTAAGTACCAATACTCGAACTAAATCACATAAATCTCACGCGTCCTTATTATTCCTCATTAATTTCTTTGGTGATTTTGCATTGACGTAAATTGTAAGGTTCTATCATTTCTGTGTATTATATTTCAACAATTGGTATCAGAGCTTGGAATCATATTTCTTGATTGTAATATTAGGCTTTTGCTTGTCTAATTATTATCTGCAATTATTGCAATTATGTTTGAGGCGGAAGTTGAAATTAAGAAATTTAACGAAATGAACAATTTTGGGTTATGGAGCATCAAGATGCGTGCACTATTGACAACCTAAGATTTGGCCACAGTATTTGATGGTGAAGATGAGTTGCCGATTATAATGAAAGTCTCTAATAGGGCAGAGTTAATGGAAATAGTAAAAAAACACAATTATTTTGAACTTATTGGATGAGATGTTAATAAAGGTGGCCAAGGAAAAGGATGTCGTAGCATTATGGGCAAAATTTCAAGCACTCTATGTAAAGAAGGGTTTGAACAATCACTTGTACATGTTGAAAATGATGTTTTAGTTTAGATATACTGAAGGAACATTTATCAGATCCCACTAGATGAATTCAATAAATCTCACAATGGATTTGAAGGACGTTAGTGAGATGCTTAATGATGAAGAATCAGGCATGATGTTTTTAGCTTCTTTACTAGAGTCATAGGAGCACTTTACTAATTCACTATTATAGGGGTGTACTACAATCACCTCAGAATAAGTAAAATCTATTTTATTCTATAAGGAGTGGCAGAGAAAGTTGCGAGATGGCGGTCTAACACAAGAGGTAGTGCAAGCACTAGGGATTTGGGGCACAGAACAATATCGAGAACCTAGTGGCAGCAAAGGTTAAAGCGTGTCAAAATCACGCCATAGAAAGTTCAAGAGATGTGTGAAGTGCTTTGAGCATCACAAGGAAGGGCACCTCAAGAGAGATTGTCTGAAGTGGAGGACCAAAGATGATAGTCGAAATGCCACAACCAATGTGGTGAACATTGCCGAACAAAACACTAGTAATGCAAAAGTTGTTTTATGTGTAACTACTAATTCATCAAGAGATGAATGGATGCTAGATTCATGGTGTTCTTATCATATGAAGCCTCATAAGAATTGGTTTACTACTTAATAGATTGTAGATGGTAATAGAGTTCTTTTGGGGAATAACACGATATGCAAGGCTGTGGGAATAGGGATAATTCGGATTCGGATGCATGATGGGGTGGGACGCACATTGACGGCATGCACCGGAGCTTAAGAAGAATCTCATTTCTCTAGGAACACTCAATGACAATGAGTGTAAGTACACTACCTAAGGTGGAATACTAAACATCTCTTGAGGTGCCATGACATGATGAAGGGGATGCAAGTGAATACTTTCTATCATCTATTGGGAGAGGCCGTGACCAAAACCACTTAGTTTTATCAGGTAAGTTAGATTCTAACTTAACTCAGTTATGGCATATGCGTCTAGGCTATATGAGTGAGGTGGCTATGACAATGCTAAGTGAGAGGAGGTTGTTGAAGGGTTAAAAGATGGGGAAGTTGCACTTATGTGAGCATTGCATCTTTAGGAAGCAACACCGAATTAAGTTTACTATAGTTATTCATTCAACTAAGCAACCAATTGAATACATTCATTCAAACATTTAGGACCAATCTTGTGTTCCTTCGAAATAAGCTACCCGATATATGCTGACATTTATTGGTGATTGTTTGAGTAAGGTATGAGTATACTTTCTAAGAAATTTGAGGTATTGATTGAGAAGCGGTCAAATAAACAGATCAAGTGCTTGAGAACCGATAAGGGCATGGAGTTATGTGGTAAATATTTTATCAAGTTCTAAAAGAAAGAAGGAATTATGAGACACCGCACAATAGGTGGGACACTACAGCAAAATGGCGTAGCAAAACGAAAGAACAAAATTTTGCTTACGTGAGCCCGATACATGCTTTCGCATGCAGACTTGGCAATAAATTTTGGGTCGAAGGAGTGAACATGGCATGTTAACTAGTTAATCGATCCTCATTTTTTTGCTATCAAGTGGAAGAAACCTATGATAGTATGGTTGGGAAAATTTGTTGATTACTTAGGATTACGTATATTCGGATGTCTTGCATATGCTCATGTGAGTGATAAAAAAAAACTTGAACGGAGGGCAAAGAAGTGCATTTGTCTGGGTTATGCACATGGGGTGAAAGGCTACGAATTGTGATGCACTGATCCCGAATCACCCAATTTTCTAATCAGTAGAGACTTGATCTTTACAAATAAATATGTAAACTCACAGCACAAAATCACCATGTGTTTAAGCCTCTTTACGTACACCCAAATACAAGAACTCCTCTAATAGTTGTTCTTTTGAGTATCACGGCTTCACGTTTCTTGTGCGGCTTCTTGGCTCATGCAACTCTTCTCTTTTCTCAAGCGACACATCTTCTCGCTAAGAGGAACCCTAGCATTTTATATATATATATATATATATATATATATATATATATATATATATATGCGGGGCTCCTCAGCTTTATATGTGGGCCTAGAGTCAACAATTTTGACCCTGGGCCCCACTTCTTCAATAAAACCAACTCCTACTCGGGTATAGCCAAGAAGAAAAGAAACATTTTCTCATTTTCTTGCACAAAATCGTATTTGCCCGCCTGAAGTTAAATAATAAAGGAAAGTGTGCCCATCTTTTGCCATTTCGTGCAAAACTTTTGTACGTCCAAATCAAGTCCATGAAACAAGAGCTTCTTCATCCGAATTCAAATTCTTAAGAGAAATCTTTCTCAACAAATCCAGTTTAACAAATTAATATTCGAATTTGAACTTAAGATATTAATTTAACAGGTATCCACGTTCTCCCTTGTGCACAAAAATTCTCTTTCAAGTAAGATCAAAGATCAAGCCTACAAGTGATATATTTAGTGCTCTTTGTGCACGCATTGCATCACGCATATGCCCACGTACAGAATTATCGAAATTGCATTTTATGCTTGTCCATGATGGTTGCGAACAACAATTGTTAGCCATAGACCACTGGCCCATCAACTTCACTCGCTTTCCTCCAACTTTGTAATAGATACTTCAATTGCCTTTGAACCCATCAACTCTCAACAACATGAAAGCCTATCTAGCCGCAAAATAAGTTCAAGCCATGTAACCGGGGGAAAAAAGGTAAAAGGGACAGCCTTAGATGGACCAATATTCTTGTAATGTATGTTTAACTAGCATTAATTGTGTATTGACGCTATGCACAATTAAAGAGTTGGGATAGCTTCAGGTGCTACTGTTTAGACATTATTGTAGGCCAAAAAGAGCAATGTTGTTTGTTGTTATTAGCGGGATCACCTAGAGAGGGGTAAATGCGTGATTTTGTGCGGAAATAAAAATAGTCAATATATGAATTGTCAGACTCAAGTGAAATCTGTGCCTGAATATGATTTTCACCGGAACACAAAAGTCTAAATTTAAATATTGACAAAGAGATATGATGATATTAGTTAGTGTGCAAAAGTCTATTAAACAAATAGCAAACAAGAGATTAGAGATGGAGGAAATTGTACACAAAATTTATAATGGTTTGATCCTCTCCTGCATTTGAAACATGCTCAAAACAAGATAAAATCATGTATAAATGGGATATAGGTCGAATTAAATTATCCCATGGGTCGTGTAAGATAAATTTAATAGGATTTTTAATATCCATAATAGAAAAGTTATTTTTCTCAATAACAAAATTTCTTAAATTAACAAAATTAAAATTATATTTTAATATAAATAATATTTGGATTCTAATATAAGAAATTTAAAAAAAAATAACAGTTTAATTTTTTAATTTAATCTTATTTTTATTTACACATTCGAATTTAATTCTATTTTATAATATAAATTCAATATATAAATAAAAGTATATTTTGGGTATTTTAGTGTTTTAGGTACATTAGTACAATTTATGATTTAATAAAATTTTGTTAAAATGAGAGGGGAAGAAATAAATAAAAAAATTAATTAAAAGTGAAAGGAAAATAGAATAAAAAATAAAATAAAAATAAAGTAGACAATAATGTCGCGAAAGATTTTTACCATCTCCATTTATAAAATTTTTGTTCATTTATAATGATATACCATTTATACTAAATAATGTACATACTATGAAGTGAGTATATCCGATTTTATACCAAACAATTGATAGAATATAGTAATATCCCTAAATTTCATATCACATTCTATCTAATCATATTTTTATTAGAAATCCAAATGACCAAATATAACCTAATATGTTACAAAAGTGCATGATTAGTCTCACAATATCACACAATCACTTTTTCAATGCCTCTCAAAGATTTACAATTTGTAACTCGCAAAAGACAAGTAAGTCCGAAGCTCTCTTGAACTTTGGAATATTTTATTATGACTTGTCCTTCTCTTAGTACTTTGGTCTCCTTTTCATATTCCTCCACTTCCAATTTTCTCGTTGGACAGCGTTCGAAGAATCTTTTTCCAATCAACCTATTGGACGAAATGTGTAAAGAAGATTGAATAGCCATTGAGAGATAAGATATGTTGGAACATTTTATTCTGATTTGTCCTTCTCTTAGTACTTTGGTCTCCTTTTCATACTCGTCCACTTCCAATTTTTCTGTTGGACAGCCTTCAAAGATTCTTTTTCCAATCAACCTATTTGACGAAATGTGTAAAGAAAATTGAATAGCCGTCAAGAGATAAGATTTGAATCCAAGTTGATTTAGTCAACCTTACAAACAAATCACCAATTTTCATAAGTAGAGTTCTTCAATTTTAGGGAAGTAGCGTGTATTAAAAAAAGATTATCGATCAATCAAAGATGTCTTGAGTAAAGTGATGCAAGACAATCTTTGAGATTGAAGATCAATCAACATTTTCCGTGTTGAAAATCCAAGTTAGGTCACTAGCTTGTGTCTGAACATTTATATCTGTGTGTAACTTCAAATTTTGATATTGTTTAGTCTTAGTAAACTCTGAAGATATTTCACGATATTGATGAACTCCATATCCAATCGTTCCTAATATCCATATAATTGTTAGGAAACAATTCAGTAAGTGATTGTCTTTTTTAGTAATATTGTGGACAACATTAAAAAAGAGTTTGAAACATTTCATGATCTAGACCTTTCTTAGACATGATGTTCAAACATCAATAAGTTGAATCTGAATAACCTTTTTCTTCAAAAGCAATTCCTAAAGAAGAATACTCATATTCATAATAAATTAAGGAATATTGTGTCAACTTCAAAATTTGTTAGGAGGTTTTCTCAACATTGTCGGCCTTGTAAGAGCTTAAGATATACCATGTTATGGCATTGAAAAAGCACATCAAGCTCTTGGCAGATTTTTCTTTGTCAGCAATTATTGACCTGACGCACAAACGTCTGGCCCTTGGTCCAAAAAACCGATAAAAATTATGTATTTTTCTGGGTTGGCCAGTCAATGATTGTAATTGTCCGTTTTCATTGGCAGGCAAGTCATTGTAATTGCATGGCTTCATGGCAAGTCAATGGTGTGGCCAAGCATGGTTGTAATGGTCCTCTCCCTTACAGTTGGTAATGAATGTTTAATGTCTCTCTAGTCACTACCTTAAGACAGAAACAGGACCAAATTGAAAGATAAAACAAGGAACCTGATCCGGAGTCTTGTTTTCTTTCTGAGTTCAGGCAATTTGATAAGGTAAGAGCTCAATCTGTTCTCTTTTCATGGCCAGGTCAAGAGTACCTTATCAACTTCCATTTTCTTACTATTTTCCTTCTGTGCTTTTTTAGTGGATCTCATTGAAACACTAGTTGAGGATTTGCAGTTGAAGAGAGCCATTAACCGTCTCTTCATATTGTTCTCTTCTCATTGGTTGTATCTTTAAATTTGGAAATATAACATTTCAGATTTGGATGCCAAAACTTATCTTTTGCATCAGTTCAGGGCTCAAAGTGGCTCTGCAATTTGCTTCTTCAGCACAAACATTTTTGCATTGCCGTGTGTGCTTGGTTCTGCTTCTGATTATTTTTTAAATTTCAAGAGCCGTGTGAATGAATTGCAGTGTATGAAAGTTTCTTGAGAAAACTAGAGTAATGAGCTCTTCATTTGTCATTTTGGGTCGCTTTGATTTGATCACTTGGTGTTATAAGCTTCCCTCTGTATAGATACTGCAAATTCATCTGTAATTCTGCACTTTCAGAGCACTTTCACAGTTTCCAGGAGCAGCATGGTGCAATGGAATTCAAGTCGTTCAGCTGGTAATTCTTCTGACTAAATAAAAGAAAAGATGATGTCTATGATACCGATGAGAAGATTAGCCTCCCATTTAAATCCTCGATTATCATCACCGATACGTTCCTTCAATTGAAGTTCTTGTCTCTTATCATTGAAGGTGGAACAATAGTCCGTTCAAAGTCAATGGCTATTGCTGGAAATTTGTGGCTGTGTCTCATCTTGATTTCCAGCATCTCACTGGAGGGTGCTCAATATAAAGACAAGATATACCCAGGATTCCAAACGTCTCAAATGGATTCAATCGACGATGGTGGATTGTTTCTTTTGTCCAATAGCTCGATTTTCAGCTTCGGCTTTGTCCCAGCCTCCGATCCTACTCTATTCTCATTAGCTGTGGTTCACTTCGTCAGCAGGACCATAGTATGGGCTGCAAATAAGGACGCTTTGGTCACGAATTTCGATACTTTTGACTTTGATGAGAATGGCAACGCGTTTCTACAGAAAGTAGGAAGTACTGTGTGGTCGACGAATACCGGTGGGATAGGAGTTTCTGCAATGGAGTTGCAGGATTCAAGAAATCTGGTTTTGCTTGGGAAGGACAGTACAGTGGCTCGGCAGAGTTTCGACTATCCTACTGATACGCTATTATTGAACCAAGATTTCACGCAAGGGATGCGGCTCATGAGCCAGGGGTTCAAGAACTTGACCTACACTCTCGAGATTAAATCTGGCGACATGATCCTTTCTGCCGGTTATAAAACGCCTCAACCTTATTGGTCGATGGGGAAGGACTTGAGAAAAGTGAAGAACAAAAATGGCGGTCCCGTAGCCTCTGCCACGATGGTAGCAAATTCATGGAGATTCTACGATGAGAACATAACTTTGTTGTGGCAATTTCTCTTTTGGAATTATACCAACCTAACGACACTTGGATCGCTGTCCTAGGGAAGGACAGGATCATCTCATTTTCCAACTTGAGCAGTGAAGGATTGACTAATGCTTCTCCGATGGAAATACCAATTGATGACACATGCAGCACGCCTGAATCTTGCGACCCGTTTGAAGTCTGTTTTAATGGGAGTGATTGTCGATGTCTCTTAGCCCTCGATTCTCATCCAAATTGTGGTTCAGGGTTAGGTTCTCCTTGCGATCACTCAAAGGCTTCAATTGATCTTGTTAATGCTGGGGAGGAATTGGTACTTTGCGCTCGAGTTTGTCTCACCCTTGCTGAATGCCGATCTCAATGGATGCAAAACCTCTTGCCTAGATAATTGTTCGTGTCTCACGATATTTTATGAGAATAGTTCTGGAGGTTGTTACTTGTTTGACAGTATTGGGGCCTTGCAGAGCTCTGATCAGAATTTTGGATTTGTCTCTTACATTAAGGTGTTAACCGGGGGTGGTAAGAATGGCGGGAAATCTCAAGACGGCGGACGCAACATGAAACGTTTGTTATATGCTGGCCTATTTCCTGTTTCCACGTTCTTCCTTGTTCTTGGTCTGATTTGTGCCGGATTCAGATATTCCAAGGCAAAGTGGACATTGCCCGAAGCTGCTCAAGAGACTGCGGAAGAGGAGGACAACTTTCTCAAGAGTTTATCGGAAATACTGGTTCGTTTCAGGTATAAAGAGCTTCAAGATGCGACTAACAACTTTTCCATGAAGCTAGGGCAAGGCGGGTTTGGCTCAGTGTATCAAGGTGTTCTACCAGATGGGATGAGATTGGTTGTGAAGAAATTGGAAGGCATCGGCCAGGGAAAGAAAGAGTTTCGAGCTGAAGTACACAGCATCGGAAGCATCCATCATCACCACTTGGTCAGGCTAAAGGGCTTTTGCGAGGAAGGAACTCACCGGCTTCTAGCATACGAGTACATGGCGAACGGGTCTCTCGATAAATGGATCTTTAAGAAAGACAAGGAATGCATGTTAGATTGGGAAACACGATATAAAATTGCAATTGGAACGGCGAAAGCACTAGCCTACTTACACGAAGAATGTGATGTGAAGATTGTTCACTGCAATATAAAGCCAGAAAACATGCTTTTGGATGACAAATTTAAAGCCAAAGTCTCAGATTTCGGATTGGCTAAGCTAATGACAAGAGAGTAGAGCTGTGTTGTTACGATGCTCAGAGGCACGAGAGGTTACCTCGCTCCGGAGTGGATAACCAGCTGTGCCATATCTGAGAAGAGCGATGTCTACAGTTACGGGAAAGTTCTGTTTGAGATAATTGGCGGAAGGAGGAACTACAACCCCGAGGAAACATCGGAGAAATCCTATTTCCCCCTCTATGCTTTCAAGATGATGGAGGAAGGGAAGCTGAGAGAGGTACTTGATCCGGGTCTTGAGATCAACGAAAGAGACGAGACGGTTTCTATCGCTATTAAAGTTGCATCATGGTGCATACAAGAAGATATGAACCTGAGACCATCAATGATAAAAGTCGTCCAAATGCTTGAAGGTGTCTTTCTGGTTCCTCAGCCACTGACTTCTTCCCCACGAGGTTGTGGATTTTTTCCGAGGTTTTTCAAGCCAGAAGACCACAGCAACACAACTCTTTCAGCGGTTCAGCTTTCAGGTCCGAGGTAACAGCAAGTTGTACGTCCTCGGAAATTTTTCTGCAGGGAAGGATGATCACAGTTTTTCCTCCTTGCTCTGTGTAGCAAGTGCTTCCAGAAATTCAAGCACAACTAGTTGATGATTCAACTATGACAGTGACCAGAGAGAAGGAAAAAGAAAACTATGACAGTTGATGCATTGAACCAAATTACATGGCTAGAGTGTGCATGGTCTGTTGAGCTCACATGGCCATTCAGGTCATACTGCGTTTCCATGCTAGCAAGTGAATAGCGAAACTAGAAATGGTACATTTCCAGGTGAAGAAAACACTGGAGGTGTACATCTCCCAGCTTTCAATGTAAAAGCAATATCACTCCTGTTGGAAATGGTGATCAATTTTCTAGAATTTCCTAGAGTTGCTAAACTAGAACTAGAATTCCCTAGATGAAGTTTTAGATGGTTAAAATTTGTGGCTGAAAATTTCCAGCATGTGAGAGAAGTCCAAAGAAGTCCAGCATTCAAGAGAAGTCTAGAATCCTCTAAGGCAATTATACTTAGTCGGTGGAAATGCCTATAAAAAGGCCGTAACCCATTGATGTAAGAGAGTGACAGGAGCATGAGAATATACTTCATATTATGAATCTCCTCCACCAACACTTCATTCAACTATTGTAAAATTATTTTCATAAACTAGTGAAATTATCCTTATCCCATAAAAATTTGTGTTTATCCCTTGAACTATCCCATCTCGTCCCTTGTCCATACTCTACAAACTATATCATACACTTGCACATAACGTCACTAACCAAAAGTTATCATCAATATCTAAAACCATGCTTCCGCACGCACACATCCAAAATTTTTAACATGGTATCAGAGCCAGGTGTGCCCAAGTTCATAATTGAGCGAGGCGTAATAGAACATGAAGCCAGAGTTTTGGGCGTTTGTCCTCACCATCCTTAATTAAAAAGGCCAAAGCCCGAGCAAGAACCAACAGAGAGCCAGAGCCAGAGCTAGAGCCAGATTCAAAGCCGGAGCTAGAGCTAGAGCCTACAAGAGCCAGAACCAAAGTCTGAGCTAACAACAACTAAGAGCATTTTGATGACCCAAGACATATAGGACATCGTTGAAGAAAAGACATGCACATTCAAAGTCAGGTGCAAGTGTTCTAACAAAAGAATGCAAGGGATCATAGAACACAAGGGATCATGGAACAAAGAGGGCGTAAAAGGTGTCACGCCCCGAACCCCGAGCGCGTGCCCATCCCTCTCTGGTCGATAAAATTTTGCGACTTCCCAAGACTAGTTGTTGACCCTTTTTTTATTGTACATGCAGAAGCGGATTATAAATCCCCTGACAATAATCATCTCAAGATAGAAAAGCAGGATAATAGATTCACAAACAAACATGCTTTAATATATACACTGAGTCAGGTACAAAAGTCCATGGCTAAAAGACAAAAAGACTAGCCTTCCAAAAGAAGTGGTCCTAACCAACTTACACTTCCGATCACCTCCTCTCAACTCTAGGTCCTCCACTCGATGACTTTGAAAATATTGTCCCATAATGGGGTGAGATATAATCTCAGCGAGTTCACACGTTAAACCCCGATTAGGGGGGAAATACGCCCAGAAGCGTCCTAATCACACAATCACACAATCAAGGAGACTTACCTCGTCTCAAATCCACCATGCAGGTCAGTACAATTTATAACTCAGACAGCATGAAAACATAAGCAACAAATAAGCTCCAACAACTGGAACACCACACTCAGTTAATCATGCATTCTTAGTTTTGATCTCGGCATATAACACAGCCTACTCTCTGTTCGGCGGTCTTCTGGCATTGCCAGACATCGTCTCACCCCATTGAGCACGGCACGTCTCTTTATCAAACAGCTTTCCCGAATGAGCATAGGGTCCAGAATCTACTGCAACCGGCTTCTCGTTGTCCAAAGGATATCCCAAATAGGGATAACGTCTAGCTTAATAGCCTGAGACGATTTCTCTTAATCATCACACGATCACTCAAATATGGCCTAGGGCACCATGCATTGCACTCAAATGCTTCAATTAAAATGGTGAGCCTGGCCTTTTTCTTCATATTAAAAATTCACATGAAATTACTCGTGTGTGGGTACACGGTCAACTTGACCCAAAAAAATTGATATCTTCAATTTTGAAATCCCACTATTTCATATAATACTAAAAACTATTTTCGGTGTCAAAATCCGACACCCGGGATTTTCTCAATAAATATTGAAAATTCACAATTTTTGGAATTAAATACCAAAAATCCAATCAGCACTCAATTTGCGCAATTTAACATCCAATTGTAGAAATTAATCACACCATTGTAATCAGTACGAAATTTCGGTCACCAACTATCCCGGTCTAATTCCGGAAAATATTTAATAATTAAATAATTACTTAAATTAATTAAATAAATCAATCTAAATTCTAAAAATACTAACCTAGGCCAGAATCATTAAATTAATAACTAATACGGACCCAGAAAATTCACGAACCCTTCTAGATAAATAGTACAATTTATTTATGCCTTAACTAAACCATGCTAACCACCTAACATGCTCAATTAAATAATTAAATTTCTAATTTAATCTAACTAACTACCTAATTCCTAATTAAATAAATCTAAACACTCATTATACGTCATTAGCCTATTAAGAAGGGTTTAGTGCATAAACTCACCGGTTTATTGCGAAAGCCGGTTCGCCGCGAAGACGATGGTGACAACGACCGAAATCTGAATTTTCGGCAGCATCGGCGGACACTCGAGTCGGGCTTAAAACGGGCCCAACAAATCTCAGCCCAACTTGAGATTTGTTATTGAAACGGGCTGGGCTTGAAGCGGGGCTGACCTCGCTGGCTTGGACTGCTGAAAAAGACAACTTGCTGGGCTTCAAAGTTGGACTGGACTGCTGGACTTTTGGGCCCAGCTAAACTGAAATTCGCTGGGCTTGATGGACTGAAAACAAGCCCAACTGTTGGGCCACAAGACTGGCGTGGACTGCTGCTGAAAGCTGGGCCGAGAACAGACTGGACTTGCTGGCAAAATTGCTAGGCCGTTGATGACGGGCCGAGCAGGACGGCTCAAGTCTACGGAGACGCTGGGCTGCTCGAGCGGTTTGGGGACGCTTGGCAGTCAACGTGAGGAACTTCGGTTGCTTGCTGTTGACTGGGGAGCTGCAGACTTGGACTCTGCAGCGGGACGTCGAAGCCGCATGAAGCAGCTGCTGAAGACCACGCGGATGCTGGGTCAACGAGCTGGCGGAGAGGAGATGCGGCAGGTGGAGGCAGGAGAAACAGCGAAGCGAAGCAGCGAAGCTGAGGGGCGGCATGGACGCGTGGCTTCACTGGCGAGAAGAGGAGTCAACAAGGAGGGGTTTTGTGGGTGTTGTTGACCAAGGGGACAACTAATAGTGGAGAGGGGCGGTTGATGAGGCTGAGTGACTTTGGGTGGGGTGAATGGGTAGAGAAGGAAAGAAAACGTGGGGCGTTGGCTTAAGGGAACCGAACACAGAGAGAGAAGATGTGGGGAAGAAATTGTGGGAATGAAAATGAAAGGAAAATGAGGGTGCGGTAGAAGCAGAGGCGTCGAAGGAAAGCAAGGTATGAAGAGAGTGAAGACCAGCTGAAGTTTGTCCAACAAGCTTGATGAGAGAGAGACAAAAAGTCCAAAATCTTAGTTAATGTCTTAAATGCTTGGTCCCCTTAGAGTCCTCATGCTTATCCACTTGTCCAATAATCCTTTCCAAGCTTTACCTTCACAATTAATCCCATTTGATGCCCAAAATACACTCATTTTCCTAATTCCGAATTTACTCACATCAATTCAATTTCCATCCAAATTCTTTAATTTGATATCCAAATTTGATGTAGAAAAAACCCACATAATTTCTACATGTCCCCTTCGTCATATAGCTCGGTTTGCAAGTCGAAAATCTCTTCAATTCGGCCAATCCGAATTTTCGTTAATTTTCCACGACATTCGAATCCATTTTCCTTAAAGATCTCGGAATTTCTGAAAAATCTTTGGAGGATGAGTCAACGTTCCTAAAATAGCTCATGACACCACAAAACTTTCAATTTTTGAAATCGGGTTCAAATTCATGGTTATTTTCAATCCGACGCGCTTTTAGCATGACCTAGTCTACCGAGTAATTTTAGAAATTCTTTTTATGCAATTGACCCGTGATCAATTTATCTCGAGTCACAATGTACATTTTCGACACATTGGTAACTCTCTGTTGTTGTGAAAATTTCAAGGTTTCAATTACAGACACAGGGTACCCAAAATGTCAAAAAATCAATTTAGTGCCGATCGATAAGAATTTTGCAATCAGGTGGAATCACCCACACTCTGATCACACATCTCGGTCAAATCGACCTATTTCTAATCTCTGATTGATTATAACAGTGTTGTAATGACCATTGCAGACCAACACGGTCAAGCAGTCGATTTCTGATCAAATTCTCAAGTCATTGCATTTAGATTCCTTAATTGTTTCCTCAGATAATCCAATTATCTCGTGAGTAATCAGCTCAGAGAATAGCACTATCAGCGTGTCAACGAAAGGCCCAATTTATTTAATCGAAAACGAAATATGAAAATTCAGGCTGTCACAAAAGGCATAGGACAAATTAGAAGAGAGATTTCAAGGTATGTCCGCGACTTTATGATACAATGTCCGAAGTATCCCGAAAATGGATCAAGGGGGAGTGTTGGAAATGGTGATCCATTTTCTAGAATTTCCTAGAGTTGCTAAACTAGAATCCAGAATTCCCTAGATGAAGTTTTGGATGGTTAAAAATTGTGGCTGAAAATTTCCAGCATGTGAGAGAAGTCCAAAGAAGTCCAGCATTCAAGAAAAGTCTAGAATCCTCTAAGGCGGTTGTACTTAGTCGGTGGAAATACCTATAAAAAGGCCATAATCCATTGATGTAAGAGAGTGAGAGGAGCATGAGAATATACTCCATATTATGAAACTTCTCCACCAACACTTCATTTAACTATTGTAAAATTATTTTCATAAACTAGTGAAACTATTCTTGTCTCATAAAAATTTGTGTTTATCTCTTGAACTATCCTATCTCGTCATTTATCCATACTCTACAAACTATATCATACACTTGCACACAACGTCACTAACCAAAAACTATCATCAATATCTAAAACCATGCTTCGGCAAGCACACATCCAAAATTTTTAACAACTTCACATAGGGTCAACTAGAGCTAATTCTTACTCTCGAGAGGTAATATGAGAAGAGTTGCATTAGCAGCTCGAGACATCGAAAAATGTATCGACTCTACAAGTTTTGGGGTCCTTTGAAGTAAAAAGAGGCATAACCGTCACATTAGAGATGCCGACAGGGATTTGCCTGCAGAAGCTTGAGTCCCCTTGCACCGAGGATTAATCAGATTGCAATGATGAGGAAGAGAGATCTCTTTGGACTAGGCAATCTCTTAATTTTCCAGGTATGCAGCTCCTAGATTCCCGACCTGACCGTCAGAGCGTGCGATAAAGACTTGAAATATTATATGGGGATTCAAGATGGTTGTCTTCTTTCTGGTTAGCCTCGAAATCCCTCCTTCAGTTCTCATGCTAATCATCAGTGCGGTTTTGACTAGGTCACAGATTTGTTTTAATGATCTGATGACCCAGACAAGTAGCCTAGTAAATAACCTTCACAAGTTCTCCCTGAGATTAGCGACATTTTCTAGCTGTCGAGCTGACACGAGATCAGGTTTTGGTGTCTGCCTGCGTCCAATGACGGTCACAAGTTTCAACTGTTCACTAGACTTAGCTCTGTTGTAATTCTCTTCCAAAAACTTGAACAGGATTGATTAGTTCTTGGACATGCACACAAAGGAAATGTCTTTTAGGAAAAGAGAAAAGTATGTAAAGGTTGGCATGCTAAATCGGTATAAGAAATGTGGCGAACTCTTATCAAGCATTGAATATGACCCGTTTGTTTAAATGCCAAATCTATCGTATAACTTGGCCTACAAATTATGAACAAGAATATTTAAAGAGATATCATTCAAACAAACGAATTAAGACTCTGTAAAAGTTTATCCCATTATTCGGTATATCGATTTTGCGAATCGAATTTTATATTAAACAGGGAAAAGGGAGTTGTTTCAGTTCAGTCCCACTTTTTAGCTGATTATGCCACAAAGCTAGTGCATTGAGGGTTTCTCATTAAGTATCATTAGTGGTGTCAAACTGGATTAGTCATAATGCTTTTTTTTTTTTATATAAGACTGCTGTATTGTACCTACATGATTTTTTATTTGTATTATTACCCATTTTTTCTGTGGGTAGAAGACATTTCATTACCTGGAAGAGAACCAAATAACCCATTTCTAAATCTCCTCAGATATTTTTGGGACAATAATGGGCCAAAACGGGCCCCCCATATTAGCATCTTCTCTATGTTTCGTGGAGATTCTCAGCTGTCACTGATTGCATAATCTTGAGAACAGTTTTCTGGATAACACTCAACAAGTTAGGGTGTCGCTTCATGAGAAAGTCTCTCAACTTGGCCCTAACTTGTGATTAATTGATATTTCTGGTCCCATCCTTTTGTTGTCGATTAAGATGATGCAAAGCAAAAGGGGAATTAAAGTACTTTTCTTTCAGGAAATTGCTCAACAAGATCTTACTAAATTGCTGTAAGACCCACCTCAATGGGTTATAAGATCAACGGCAAGAAAGTACCTGTGGTGTTGCTTTTTGTTAGTACTAACAAAACTTGTACCTAGAAACAATCATTAAGGGACATGCCCAAGATGGTATTGGGAAGTACGTGAAAAGCGAGTCGGGATCACCACCTGATGCGAGACTAAGAAAGATCACCATCGGTATGGCGCATTAATTCTAGCCGAAGTTACTCGAAGATCTCAGCAAACCGATCCTTCGTTGAGATATATTCATTGCGTGGATCAAGATTCAAGTGCAGAGGAAGAAACAACAAATGGTCTGACATAAAAGAAACCGAGCTGCAGAAGAATGGGACAGCCTCGTTGAAACTGAGACACATTATATTAGGCAGAAAGAACGGTCAACTTTGGTGACTTGCTGGTCAAAGTTCAGGTCTGGTTAGAGCTCATGCATTGTCACATTCAATGGCCTTGACACTAACTTTTATGACGGGTCCATTTCCACATCTAACATGTCCATTTCTTGGAAATTTACTAAAGATATGAAATTGCCCTTTTTTAAAAAAGTCTTCGCCAATGCCCAGAATTGCCCTTTCAAAACATCGGTTAGTGCTAGGAAAAAAATTATTATTTGTTAAACCTCACGTACTTATATTATATATTATATATATATATATATATATATGAAAATAAGTGTTATTACATTGAATTGTTTTCTTCAAACGTGACATTTTATAATAGGAAATTGAGTTCATACCATCAAGAAAAGTATATTCCATCACTTTGTAGAACTCCACTCTTTACATTTTAAACAAGAAAATACAACAACTACTCAATGTTTTCGGTTCAATATTGTTGATCAGAATTTTCATGGTTTGATATCGAAAAAATGAGAGAAAAAACACTAAAATATAAACTAAAAACTGCTGTGGGCCGCTCCATATAAAAAAAAAAAATTACATAAATAATAAACATTTCCAATTTTTTTGTTTCTATCTTAATATCAAGATCAAAAAAGGGGGTGAAGAGAATGAGTATATCGATGCCTGAGACTGAGGGAGAAAGTGACTAAACAAGGGAGTCTTGCCTCGTTCGATGTATAATTTTTCCGACACATGACAGTACGTACAAGAAAAACAATGCCAATTTCTTATCCTTAGGCGCCTTCGTTTCAAGCCTCGGCACATGTCGTGTGGACTTTTCCTGTTGTTCCTAATCACCAGCCCGGTCAAATACTCCTAGAAAACAGCATGGAGTAATGAAGAAATAAAAGAATCTTGTCAGTAAAATAATTCCGATTCCTCATCTTGTGAAAATCATGCGTTCTTTTTTTTTTTTTTTTTTTTGCAATTTTATTTTCTTTTCCAATTATGTACTTAAATAATGGAGAAAGCTCTGACTCGAAAGTAGCAAGTGATAAAAATACTGATTGTGAAATTTCGTGATAAATTGTTAAATGAATGTGTTGTTTATTATTTAATATTCTTTAATATTCTAACACTCCCCTTATACTTAGTTTGGTCTACTAAGCGTCAAATTATGCCTAAAAAGATTTAAACTCAAGACTTCCTATTTGATAACTAGAGATCCTTTTGAGAGAAAGCACCAAAAAAATTCTAAATTTATTATATTGATGTCAATATAGTCATAAAATTTTAATTGTGTTTATTTAGTCTTAAATCTTTATACAATTTGCCAATTAAGTCATTTGAGCTAATTTTGGCCGGAAATCTAACGCGGATGCCGCCTTCCTATATAACACGGATAGCGCTGACATGAACAAGTTTTAAAATTTTGAATTGTATTTTATTGTTCTTTTTGCTTTCTTTTTTTTCCCCTTTCATTTTGCTAGCCACCGCGCAAGGGGTCAACAAGCCCTCATCGACCGTTGACAAGGGCCGTGGCTCTTGCCCAGGCCCTTGCCAGATTTGGGCGAGGGTTGCCTTCCTGTAGGGCCTTCGCAAATTATTTCGACCTTGGTGGAAATAACTAAATTGACAAATTATGAAAATGTTTAAAACTAAATTGCCCTAGTCGAAATATTCAAGAATGAATTGGACAAATCGCATAAGTTTATGATTTTTTTTAATGCTTTCTTCATTTCATTTGTTTCATGAAAAATAAGTGACTCAGAAAAATTTTCCCAAAATTAATCGCTTGCATCACTTAAATTAATCAGTTAGTGAAAAATACCGTAATTACCAATAACAATTTGTGTTTAAATATTTCCGTGAATAACAAAAATATTTTTCGTTCATTCATTTTTGTAAATGATATAATCGATCAAAAAACGTACATCATAACTTGTTTCTCAATCAAAAGATCTCAAACTCCGATCCATTAAAAAGACTAACCAAATAGACCAACCATAGGGAAAAATGGGTGCCAAGCGAAAAGGGTAAAAAGAGAATGGAACAATATAGGAATGTAGGGTGACATTCATTAGGTGATGAAAGTGACCAAAGAGATCATCCTCCCTACTCAACAATGACGCTTCTCTTAGAAAATGAACTCTACTTCTCATGTGGTCTCTTTCAATCTCTTTCTCAAAGGGACAGTTTCTCAAAGGGATAGGGAAATGATGCTTCCATTGCTTTCGCTCGCAGAGATAAGAATTATCCGTTGGCTCGCCCTTGCGACGAAAGTTGCTAAATTCCATCGTTACCGTCGCTTTTCTTCTTTTAGACTCGTGAATCCCACGGGAATCCGGACTTCAAATTCATCACGGTTTAGTTCTTCACCGCGGGTTGTGCAGCCCGACCCGACCCGACTCGACCCACGTTTTGCACGTTAAGAAGAAGTGATTCGTCGATGATGCTCTGAAACATCTCTCGGAACTCAAGTAAATTACCTTATTGCAATTGCGCCAATTTAATCTTTAATCTTTTAATTTTACCAATTAAATCATAATCCTTTTGGCAGTTTGTCAATTTAGTCTTTCTTGTCAATTTTCATAGAAATTGCCGACGTTTGGCATCGGTTATATTACATAGCATGATCGACGCTAACGTAGATAAATTTTACAATTGAAAAAAATAAAAGTAAAAAATAGACCTCCTTCTTCTTCCATCTGTCACTAGGCCTCAATGACGATTTTCGATCAACCATAGGCAATGGCCATCAAAGCTTGAGCTCACCAAGATCTGTCAAGGTGAAGCCTTGTTCAAGGCTGGCCAGGCTTAGCCTCGATAAATCCCAATGAGCTCGAGCCTTGCCTATAGTATAGTAGGTCGCTAGCCATCGTCAAAGCTTGGTGATAGGTGAAGAAAGAAGGAAAATGAAGAAGAAAGAAAAATTAAAATTAAAAATTAATTTTAAAAAAATTATAAAAACTATCCACATCAATCTTTGACATATCAGCAATTTCTAGTCGAATTTGTTTGGAATGACTAAATTTAAATTGTCAAAAAGAAGATAATAGTTGAAAGATTTAGAATTAAATTGATATAAATACAATAAATTTAAAAAAATTTCGATAATTTATCCCTTGGAAATTACTTGGCCGACCTCTCTTACTAGTGCTACCACGGCCAAGTGACGATGGCCGCAACATCGCGTAATTGATCAATTTAATCCTCTCGCATAAGTAAATTGAAGGAGTTTAAACCTTGTTTGTTTCGTAGAAAATAAATAATTTAAAAAATAGTTTCCTAAATTTTTTTTTTTGGTAAAGATAGTTTCCTAAAATTGATCATTTGTATTATATAAAATAATTAGTCAATGAAATTTTTTTTGTTATTATCGATAGCAATATATATCTAAACATTTTTATAAATATTGAAAATATATTATATTCATTCATTTTTATAAGCGATACAATTGATTATTTTTAAGAAAAAAATTTCCAAATATTCATTTTCTATCAAACAAACACACCATAAAATAATGATTAAAGGTTTTATTTTTGCCTACCTGGACATGGATGCACCGGTCCCAGTGACAGAAATATCCAAACACGCCACGTGTTGGGGGGCCCAACGTCAAAGCCCTCGGCCAATCAGGCTTCAGCGAGGAGCAGAACCGCACGTGCAACTGCTCTGGGTCGTCCTCCTTGCGAGGTGGACACCAAAGGAACAACGAAATTCAATACCATGCGGCACAATCAATCAACGATGTTTCCTTGCAATCCCCCACGCACCGTTTTACACGATGTGCATCTAATTTGATTTTGCATTTTAATTTAAATTAATCCGACCCGAAATCGGATTTGTTTTTCCCAGCGCTGGCTTGACTCGCCAAATGCATTATCCTCCTCACTAAGTGCTTTAATTTCAAATATTTCGCCCGTTATCGTCATACAAAAAACTCTGACGAAGTCAAGTCTAATGGTTACTTTAATCATGATTATATTTACTATATTGGGATATGCGTGGACTAACCAAGATTTTTTCTTTGCTTAATGGACTAAATTGCCTTCGCGATAAGCTAAAGTCACCATAGAATAAGTTTAAAGACAAGTTGGATGACAAGAGATAAGGATTGCCCAACTTATTTCCACCATGCTTACCATCTATTTTATGCCCTTTGTTTAATGGGGTTCAATAGTCACGTTGTGGACCATTGGAGAATAAATGTGGATATATTCTAGGGTCTATTCACAATTATTGCATCTAATATTTCTTCTAAATGAAAGCAAATTATTTGAATTTTGAAGATTTTATGAGAAAATTTATACGGCGTATTTATATGTCTTAAACGTAATGAGAAGTTAAAATGACATGAATGGTCTCTAGATTATAATATAATGTGCGATGTAATCCTTAAATTTTTAATTTATTCAATGTGATCCAAAAATTTTAGCCTAATATGTAATGTCATTCGTAAGCTTTTAAATTGTCTAATATGATCCTCAAACTTTTGATGCGTATTCAATTTAATCTCCAACTTATATGAACATATTCAATATCATCCCTAAAATTGAATTAATAGAATGATAATATTGGATACTTTCTTCTAGTTTATGGATTAAATTGAATATTTACCACAAGTTCAGGACAACAATATATATCGAGATAAATTTTATGGACCATATTGAATAAATTAAAAGTTTGATGATGACATTATACATTTAACTAAAATTAAGAGATCATTTTTATTATTTTCCCTAGCAAAAAATAAGAAAACATTGAAACGCCAATTTATGCGTACGCATCCTTTGATAAATAATTGTGCGTGGTTATTTGAGGAAATAATAATGCAAATGTAGCAAAAAAGCGAATTTAATTAGGGACCGCCCGAGGTTTTTGTGGTCCGATATATACCGTGTCGGCTGCATTTTAATGCCACACGTTGTCGTTTTTAGGCCTCCCGACAGGCTGAGCCTCTGTTGGTCGGTGTGTCAGGCACAAGTCATGCCCACACGCTCTCAAGTAAGAAGGCACTAGCCATGCATTAAAAAAAAAAAAAAATTAGAGTTACGTAATTGCTCCTTCCCAAATCGATTGGTAAATGAACATGCGCAATAAAATAAAATAATAATCAAAGGGATTTTTCACGATGAATAAATAAATAACTATTGGGACATACTCTTTTGGACAGGAACTTTCTAATTTTATGGAATTAATGGTCCGATATGGAAAGGTTTATGGAGGGGATGACAACTATATACAAATAAATGGACACTATAATATTCGCAATTAGTTAGGTTCTGTAACTATGTGAAAATCGAATTAATTTTTTACAAAGGTGTTACAGGGCTATACTTGAAAAAATTATATTCAATGATCTTTTTTTTTCCAGTACAACTCTAATAACGATAACAATAATAATACTTTTTACCGGCTATTGGATGAGAGCATAGGATAAATACAAAATACCACATATGGTGCCAGGACACGTCATATGCATTGGCGGTCCTAGTGGGGCAAGTGGTGGCCCCCATGCCCCCCTATATAACAAAATTTTTAATTCAAAATTAATGGAGTATCTAAATATTAAATCATATATTCGTCTAATAGTTTAAAATTTTATTTTTAATATTTATGTGAAAAATGTTGGTCTGCGATTGATCATATTACTTTGCTTCCTACGTGTTGTCATCTTAACTTTAGCTAGAATTGCCAAATATGTTCAAAGTTAAATTTCTAGAATATCCAATTATAGGTAATTTTTATTGGTGATGAGAAACTTCATGACATTGGCTTGAATAGCGCTCTAGAGCCTTGTCCTTATTAACAGCAAGATGCTACAAGATGTAGCATGGTTTTCATGAGACAATTTTTGGAAGTTGAGAATTAATTTTCATTGGATTCGATGCATGGTTGATAGTAACGATCAACATGCTTTTATTTGGCTCGCTGAAATCCTCGCTTTTTGCAATATAAATATTAATAAATTAGTGTTCTAGCTTGAGTTATATTGAGCTGTGCTAGAATTCAACTTTACACAAGAATCCAAATGGAGTTCAATCTTGCAGCACAAATGAGAAAATTAGGAGTTTTGATTTTCACAATTTGGAATTGAACCCAAATGAAGAGGCTAGTAACCTTCGGTCATATTATTTCATTTTATTTAATAATTGATGTAAGATTTTCACTTTATTTTATTTTCTCTAGTTTATCGTGTGTTTTCGTTAATTATTGAAAATAATGTTCTAAAACAAAATCATAACAAAATTTAATTATTTTAAGGATGATGCCATCTGCCATGCGATTAAAATATGTGTCATCTCATTTTTTTTTAACAGCCTATCCCGAACTAAAGCCCTAACAAATTTCAAAGAAACTCGAATCTTAATGAACCCCGGCTATCAAATTAAACATTTGGTTTGAATATAGAACTTAAAACATTATATGGTATCCACAATCCATCATAAAAAAAAATGGTACAATAGATGTCAAAGACAATTAATAAAATTCATTTTGAATTTTTAAGACAACCCATCTCAAATTGAAGTGTTAACAATTCGCGAATCAAACTTAAATTTATATCAATCACGATTATCGAATTTAGCTCGATCATAAAAGCTATATCATTGTGTGGCATTCTCATTCTTAGGCAAAAAAATATATTAGGCATTAAAACCAATTTACAAAATCAACCTACGACAAACAAATTTTTAGTATCTGAATATGATTCACTTAAATTTAATGTCTCTGTCAATTACCTGATTTACTTGACCGGCCGAAAATGAATCCTTGCTCAGCGCAGAAAACACTGGATTTGATGACTTTACGGGGTTGACAGGGTTCGTACAAACGTACTCGTGCGGGTCGTGTATTGCGTACACCAACAGTTTTCAAACAAAGAAAAATCCGATTTTTATTTTTTGAATCCGACATAATTAGTTTTTTGTCCCCGAGTATTCGGATCCTCCGATCCGTCATCCTCCATCCCACCCCAAGTCTCCTGGCTCTTCCTACAGATCCCCCTCCTCCTCCTCCTCGTCGGGTATTTTTCCCTGTTCCTTTGCAAATCTCTCCCCTGCCTCATTACCCTATCGGTTTAAGCGCAGCTGCAATGGAATCTTGATTATCCCGCACGCTCATTAAGGTACACGAAGAAGAAGAAGAAGAAGAAGAAGATGTCTTTCTTTCTTTCTTTCTTTCTTTCTGGGTTTTCCCAGAAAGTGTTCTTGCGTTTGTCTGTGATTTGACTGCATTTGAAGCGCCGGGTCCGAACGGTTCTCGGGGTCGTCGTCTGTTCTTGGCTTTTGCTTCGGTAGAGGGTGTCGCATTTTCCAGGAGGGCTGGGTGTTGTTAAGGGGGAAGATCAATGTGGAAATGAGGGGAAGTGATCCTTAGGAATGTCGCCCCCATTTCGTGTTTTTGAGGTTTGCCGGTTGAATCTTTAGTGGGTTTTGTTAAAGAGAGCTTTTTTGGCTGATTGGAGTGGAAAAGATCTGGTTTTTTGTGCTTTTTGGCTCGAGCCCTCTTTTGGGCTTTGTGTTTTTGTACCTTTTTTCTGTGCTGATAACCCCCGATTTTCCGAGGTTAGGTGGCGATTTGGTTTTGTGGGTGTTGGCTACTGGTTATGTAATGCGCTTTTAGCTGCTCGGAGAACTTACCAAGTGCATATGGAATCTTATCTCGGTGTTTGCTTTTTGCTTTTCAATGAAAAAAAGGCAACTGAGTGTCGAAAGAAAGTAAGAGTTGGAAAATTGGAATGATATAAATCATTCTAACTAGTAGAAGTGTTATCGGGAGTATGTAGATTCTTTAGAACTCTAGGTTCGGCGGTTTGTCATGTTTTATGGGTACTTTATCAGAGACATTCTTTGACAGATGTGCAATTGCATTATCTCACTTCTTGCTTTCGTGGGTTTATGGTTCATTTTTAAGATTCTGTGTTATATATAAGTTGGAAGTTTGAACATATAGTCGGTTTAGTGGCAACTCTTCTGTGCTTATTTTCTGCTGAATTTTCACTCAATTTTTGAGTAGGGTGGTGTTTTGCTTATTTCTGAGAGTGTTTATGCCTTATTATCTATATGGGGATCAGTTATTTTCATTTGTTTAAGATTCCACTTGACATATGAGCTCACATTTTCATATTCTGTTGTCCTTAGAGTATATACCAATGGATTATGAGGATGGCATGCCTACCAATGGGTTTGAGCCAGTTCATCAAAATGGCATGCATGGGCAATTTTTGAACAATGGAGAGGATGCTATTGCTGTGAGCAATGCTGACATCGTTGCAGAAACTGCAGATCTTGTTGCAGTAGATGCGAACTTACATGAGTTTAAGTTGGATGGCAGTGGCAATGACAACAGTTTTTCTACTGGCTGTGCAATAGAGATTGGTGGATCAGAAACCCATAAGGTTGGCTGTTTGCATAAGCTTAAGATTCTTCAATATACACCTTAATATCTCATTCTAAAATGCATCTATGCATGACCTCGCAGGATGGTGAAACAGTTACTGGGGATAAGTTGAAAGTTTCTGGACATCAGAAGATTGAAGGCAAGAAAAGCAATGGGAAGCTCTCAAATATCAAAGTTGCTTCAACAATTGGGGCAAGGAAGAGTAAGGATGGAAAGAATGTGGAAGCTGTTGGTGTGAGTTCACAGACAAAACAACCTGCTGTAAGTAGATCATTTAATGAGAAAGAAACTCAATCGAAGGTAATTCTCATTGTTGACACGATATGTCAATTTTGTTTTCCTTTTTCGTGCTTCTACATTCCAATGTCATGGTCCTCAGTCAATCATGTTGTTGTTTTCTTGCCTCATCTTTATCTTTTGCTGTTTTTCTGCTTCCAACAGCATGGTGGAAAATCTGATGCAGCAACGTCAGAAAGCTTTGCGTAGGTCTATCTAACCTGTACAGTTTTATCTCTAGTTTAGTGAAGTAGTCAACCATTCATGAACTTTTGGTGTTCATAGTGTTATCATTTTGAAAGTTCCTGGATGCTTACCAGTTTTTGCCAATGGTTTTGTTTCTTTTTAATGTAGAACTGGATTTTCTTGTTTTCTGTCGAATAATGGGAATTGTATTCTTGAGCTTCTTCTGAATGGTGGTTTGCTGTATATACAGAGAGAAGACAAAACTTAAGCCCTTGAAAAAAGGATCTCTTGATAAACCAGAGGCCGATGCTCAATCTTCTCCGTATCCTTTCTATCACTGGATATATAAATTTTCCAAATCAGTAGAATGAGTTCATCTGAAATTTTTCCAAGCAGTCAGAACATACAGATGGGTTTCAAATCTGTTTAACCTTGACTATATAATAGAAGTCCTACTGCAGGAGATTCAAAATCACGCAGAGTTGGTGCACTTCCTAATTACGGGTTCAGTTTTAGGTGTGATCAGCGGGCTGAGAAACGAAAAGAGGTTTGTTTCTGATTGCAAACCTTATGACTATTTTCTGTGGTTTTACTTGAGCTAGATTTGCACAGTTGATATAGTTTTTCAATCATGACCTTTGGCAGTACTATACTAAGCTCGAGGAGAAGATTCATGCTAAGGAAATGGAGAGGACTACATTGCAAGAAAAGTCCAAGGTCATAATTGTGATTGCTAACAGTTATTATGGAATGTGGATTTTTAAGTTACTAATAGAATCACGTGGATATTTAAGTTACATATAAAATCCCTTTGTTTGAGGTTGTCTCTTGTTTCTTCCTTTAGGAAACTCTTGAAGCTGAAATTAGGATGCTCAGGAAGAGTTTGGCATTTAAAGCTACACCAATGCCGAGCTTCTATCAAGAACCTCCTCCACCAAAGGCAGAACTAAAGAAGGTTTCCTCTACTCCCTTTTCTCATGAATGCCATTAGGTAGAAGCATTTCTTTTCTTGTCATTGCAAGTGCCAGAACATTGGTTACTGGCTCTCTTCGTTGTGAAATACATGCCTGTTGAGTGGTGGGCGTTTTTTCTGTGTCCTACGTCCTGCAGCGTTGGATTTTTTTTTCCCATTTCCGATTTATCTTCTCATCCCACCTCTTATTTCTCCCCTTCCATATCTTCCCTAGCAAAGCATTAGTATCATGATGCTACTTAATCATAATTTTCTCCGATTATCGCACTTTTATAATATGTGCTGCAATCATTTTGTTAGCTGCAATTTATTTTATTATCCATCCATTCAACTCTCAATATTGCAAATTGATTCAGATACCACCAACAAGGGCCAAGTCTCCCAAGCTCGGTCGAAGGAAGACCTCCAGCATGGATGAATCCAAAGAAAATGGCAGGGCAAGCCAGCGGTTGGGCCGCTTGAGCCTGGATGAGAAGGTGTCTCGCAACAATTCTGCCAAAGGACCTTCTCCTGCAAATTCTAAGAAGCCGCTTAGAAAGTCACTTCCTAAACTGCCTTCTGAAAAGACAACTTTGTCAGGTGGGACGGCTAGAACTGTGAAAACAAAAGATGCAGAAGGAGTGAACTCGTCTAGCACAAGAATGGAGGAAAAGCTTGACACTTTAACTGAGATTTGTGAAGCTGCTGCTGCCAATCAAGAGCAGGAGGCAATTCCTTATGCTGAATCAAATGCAATGCATGTTCACTCAGAAACTGTGCCGCTGGTCCATGAGGAGCAACCATAGGCTACCTTTGTGGAGGAATCATAGATTCTGAGACATGGGAATCACAATGTAGAATTGGAGCGGACAAAAGTAAGAGAGGTATGAGAATCAAATTGTACTATAAGAACAGGTGGAGAATTTTCTTTTTTCGAAGATCACGCCTTTGTGTTCACAGCAGACTTGGGTTGCTTCGTCTGTGCTTCTGAAGATTGCTTCTCCCTGATATAATCTTCACTAGGCTCTTCTTTTTTCTGATATCACTACATTACACCTTTTGTGCCAATTTATACTACTGTAGTATTTTCTGTTTGTTCCTCTTATTGCAGTCTGTGATAAATTTTTGGGACAATGGTCGCTACAATGTCAGCCGAAATTTTATTTAAAGCATTTTTCTTGTCCAGCTTGGTCTGTCAATTGAAATATGATGGATATGCAATGCAACAATGTCTTGGCTATGTGAGTTAGTCATTACGTGCTAATGCTTGTTTTTGTTGTAACTGAAGTCATGTTAAAAAGGATTGCTAATAGGTGAAAATTGAACAATAAACTTTACTACTTTCTTACCAAGTATGGAATGGTGAACTCCACTCTATGCCATTCAATAAGAGGTTCTATATCAGTTTAACGTTTAACCTATGTTGCTATAGCCAGTGGCATATCTTGCTGATAGGTTCTTGCTATTTAAAGTTACAGGGATAGAATTCATTGTGATTTACTTACTCCTGCGATTCTTTTCCTTTTCTTTGTGGTAGTTGGAGAGAATGGATTTGCTTCAAATATGTCTGAACCTATGACTACCGCACAGAAATTGCGTGACTTGCACTTTCTTGATTGGTAAAACCCCAGTGATGCCTCCTAGTCTATGTTACTTTGTCAAAATTCAACTCATCTTAGGTAAATAGTCATGTCTCTCCTATCCCTTATAACCACATACAGAATTGCCACCTATTCCCTTTCCTGTCCAAGGATCATGGTATCTTGTAATTTGGAGATTTCACCTAAGATGCCATTTTCTTTGGGTTTCAGAAGCTGCTATTTTGAAAGTGAATGTATTGTTTCATTTTCTCTCATTTTAGCATATGGTTGATATTGCCTATCAATTTTTTTCTCAATTGTTAATAGGGCATTTAAAAAAAAAAAAAAATTGAATCATATCGTTTGGAGTTGGCTAAAACCATGCTTTAGGGTCAGTTGAAGCATGCATGCTTGGCTCTTTCTCTTTGTTCTCGTTTAAGTAAAGAATATTCCCTCATGACATTCAAGAAGAACAGGTCACAACAAGCCTCATGAAAATTCAAAAACTTAATTGAGATAACAAGAGTGAACCATAGCACAAGACAGGAATAGGGGGACGAAAAAGAAAGGTCTCTCTCTGCCTCCTTTTCTATTTTCTCTTTTTTTTCTTGGTTTATCCTTTCCTTCTGGCTTGAACCATCAAAGGAGACATGTTGCTTTGAGATATTATCAAATGCTTCCATGAAAGAACATGCAAGGGTAGGCTTATCCTTAGGAGATTTCTTTTCCAGTGTTTCCAGCATTTCTTAACCAGATTAAACCAAGAAAAAGCACTTTCCTTGAGAACTTCATCCAGAAAAGCATTCCCCCACAATTTTTTATTTTATTTTATTGCTTTTTGCGAATCTTTCAATCTGGAAGAATTGTACATGCATGCTGGGAGAGGTGAAAGAGAGGGTTGCTGAAAGGTAATGATTAGGAGAGTTAAAATGGCTCTTTAGCAGCAGTTAAATTACAGTTAGTATGAGGTTGATCAGATGCGCTAGTTTGACCAGTGTTTAACTCCTTGTTCTTGTTCATCCTCTGCCTCATGATCATGATCACCACCACCACCACCACCGTCATCATCTTCCTCTTCTTCTCCAGCATCCCACAGGAATCGAGCATATGAAGCAAGAACGTAACTGCAACCAGAAAACCGAAGAACACAAATTTCAGGGATCGGTGTCGTATTTATCAATACTAAGTATGAACATACAGATTTGCATTACATTTATGCTTGTAATTTACCAGTCGCCAGGAGCAGATTGAACAGCTTGATCGAAATAGCTTTGAGCACGAGGGCCATCTTTGTGTGTAGTCCATATCAAATCCCCATAGAGAGATAAAACATCACCGTCGCCATCTGTTGGCTCATCATCTCTCCTTTTGGCCAGTATTGCTCTTTCACAGTACTCCTCTGCTTTCTCTGCATCCCTCTGTACCTAAAAAAGAAAAATTTACACCGTAAATATTAGTTTTGAATCGATAAGCTAATTTGACGCGAAACTCATAAAGAACATGAGGCAATTAACTCAATATTAACATATTTTTCACACGACTATGCAAATCCTATCTAATTTTCATGTGAGAATTAAAAGTAAGAGATATTTTAGAAAGTGCGTGAAACAAGATGAATTTAGAAATTATAATGACAAAGCCATATAAATTACAAACGACAAATCATAGAGATTACAAGAATTAGCACCTCTTTCAAGAACCTTGCATAGTTTCCTAGAAGAAGAGCATCGCCAGGATGAGCTTTGATCATCCTCTGATAGTACCCATCCAGGCTCTCCCTCCCTTGTCCCCAATCTCCTCCACACCCATCTCTCCCTCCATCCCCACCTCCACCGCCATCCCCGCCGCTTCCCGCGCCGCCAGAACAGCTCCACACGCTCTGCAACGGCAACGTCTTGTCACAAACCTGATGATCCGCATCGTATCTCTCCTCTTCTTCTTCCCGTTCTTTATCTTTCGGCTCCTGTATCAGAATTAAAGAGGACCCTTCTGAGGAAAGTCTCCTCTTTGGCTTGAGCAACTCTCTCACACCATTCTCTGATGACGTCACCGATATCTTCTTCTTCTTCTTCTTCTCCGTGTCCGATAAAGCGGAGGAGAAGGAGACATTCGGGGAAAAGGGTCGGCCTGTCGGGAGCCGAAAGGTCAGTTCCGGTTCAGACGGTGTCTGATGAATGCATGAGCATGCTTTGAGGATGGGAGCGGATGTGCTTCTCAGAAGCATCTTTTTAGCTCTCTCTCTCTCTCGTTTTTTCAGCTTTTCTTGTTCCTTTTCTTCCCTATCGAAACCCTTCTCCCTGGGTTTCACACAGAGAGAGAAAAAGATTCAGATCTCTCTGCCTGACATTGCTTTAACTGAGAGAGGAGCGCTTTTATAAGGTTGACGTGGGAAAGAAAACTCAAGAATTCTACGCGAGACATGCTAACGAAAATACAAATTAATTACAGTTGAAATACAACATCCTTCCTCCTTTTAAGATCCACGGGAGATAATCTTCGTGCATGTCAATTCACGTGATCCATGTAAGAAAAACGTAGTAAAACTTTGATTCGACATGAGAAGAAATCACTCGAGTCTGTTAAAGTTGGATTGATTGATTATTGTCATCTTGTGAAATTTAGATTTTTGCGAAGTAGTTCGAGGTAGGAAAATGAATTGCGCAAAGTAATAATATCAATTGAGTATTTGTCGTGCAAGAGTAAAAAAAAAAATGCAATTTTTTTATGATTTTTTCTCGAAACGATGATTCCATCAATTTTAGTTTATTAAAATAGAATATTATATGAAGGGAAAATTATTGGCTGTTAGACAGTCAATCCAGTGGTAGGCGGACAAGGCACAATATTTGCCCACTTGACTATATGTGCATGTGCTGAAATTAACCACTCCTTTTATTCATAAGTTGTATTTATTTTTCAAGTTATTAGTCCAAAGTCGTACCGTATTTTCCACGTGATGGATTTGATTAAACTACTGAAGTTACGTGAGAGACACCAATTATAAAATTTATGTATAAGAAAAGTGAAAGTAGTGCGATCAAATCACCACTTTTTGGTTGAAGATAGGTATCATTCTTCTAAGAGTGGTCTGCATAATTTTATCCTTTGACAATAGGACACAATCCGATAAAAGGATCAGGATAAGTGAATTAGACATATTAAAATAGGACACAATCTGATAAGTGAATTAGACATATTAAAAAATGTCGAGAGAATGTGATGGGTCTTAAAACTTTCAAGTGGTACAATTAGGACGTATTTAGTAACGATTATATTCCCAGGGAGTAGATTCGATCGAAATAATTCTTTTTTATTATATTCCCGGAACCGATTTTAAGTATTTTAAGCCGTTTGGTAAGAATCGTACAAAATTTCGATTCCGGAATAGAATTGCGTTTGGTACCGTGCTCATTAATTCTGTTCCAAATCAATTTCTTTTAATTTTTACTTTTTTTTTTTTTTACTTTTTTACTTTTTTCTTTTCTTTTTTTCCTTTTTCTCCTATTCTTCTTCTTCTTCTTATGGTTGGTCGCCAAACCGGCGATCGGCCAAACGAGGGCCGCGACCTCACCGGAGCATCACCGGCCCTCGCTGAGGCTAGCCCTCATCGGCCGAGCCTCGCTGGCAATTGGGCAAAGCTCGTCGGTGGCTAGGCCGGCCTCGCCGGGCTAGGCGAGCCTTGCCTGGCCACTGGCGGGGCTGGGCGAGGCTCACCTGGCCACTGATGAGGCTTGCCTCCGGTGAGCTTGTCGAACCAGCGGTTGGCGACCAGCGGCAGCGGCGGCGGTGGCGGCAACGAACGGTGGTCGGTGGCCGGCGGCGGCGGACGGTGGCCGACTGTGGTGGACGGCAGTCGCAAGATAGTCGAAGGGAAGAAAAAGAGTTGTTGGTTTTGATTCTTAAATTTGTTCTCTTAATAAGAATCAATTTTTTTTTATTCTTGATTCCACTCCCAATCTTTTCCCGAGAACAAAAATTTTATCAAACGTGATTCTAAGCCCAAACTAATTTTGGGAACAAAAAATCAGAATTTGGCCATGTTTGGATGGTTACCAAACAGGGCCTTAAGTTTCGAAACTTATCAAATTAGTGTAATCGAGTAATTCCATTGACTTCATCCAATTTGGGTAATGAAGAATATTAATGTGGTATTTTTATTATTTTTCAAAGATAGAGGTGATTGACAGGGTCACCACATCGGCCATTTAAAAAAAAAAAATCGGCATTTTATTGTACTTTTGGAGCCATATTGAGAAGCTTGAAAAAGAAGATGAAAGAAAAGGCTTAACAGGAAAAAGAAAAAGCCAAAAATTTTATAAAAACAGGGAAATTGAGACTGAAGATATTAAAGGAAAAAAATCCAAATATATATATATAAGTAAAAATAAAAACGCAAAACGAGAAAGCGAAGTCCGAGCGTTGAAGATGGCCGTGCCGCCACACCGATTTCGGTAGCGTGGTTGCCAACCCTCTAAGAGTGACGGGATGGGCCGATGACCATCGCCCGGCCGCCGTGAGGGCTGCTAACCTCGCCTCCACTGCATGAGCGTCGACCGACCTCTCCGTTGCGAGCGAATTCCTTAATTGTAGCTATTTTCTAGATTTCGCTAAACTCTTTGGATCGGTCAAGCTAGCAATCGACCCAAGCTTGTGATTGGAATCTCCGAGTAAAACCTTGCTTCGTCCGAGGGTTATTCCGAACGTGTGTGCCCAAGGCTGCTTTGCGACTTAGGAAAAGGATGTGCATCCAAAATACTTCTGTGGAACCTTCGTTCTCTTTGTTAGATGAAGGCATTGTACCAGAGGAAAATGTCCCAAATTGAAATCTAGAGTGTTAAAATACTTAAATATTAAATCACACTTTCATTTAATAGTTTTAATTTTTAAAATGGTTATCGATTGCATTGCAAAATCTGACATTCTTTAAGAAATTTACTTGTTGCCCCTTTAGAAAGAGACCATCCTAAATGTCCTCGATTGTTATAACTAATGATAGTACAACACGAATAATTTCAAAAGGTTTGGAGTTCACTAAAATTTTGTTAAAATTTGAAAACAATAAGATGCCTCGATTCACTTCCCAAGGTTGGTATCAAACTTGTACTCCCGATTTCGTTAAAGAAACAAAAGTTGTACTCCCCAAAAGCTGTCACTTCAAATGAATTCCAAGACGCCAGACTTCTCACGAACTGTCCACTCGATGCCGCCCTTGTCAACGAGTCAATGCATACGAAAAGTGGAATGCGATACAACATAGATATGCCTCGTCACCAAAAAGCTCGACCCTTCTAGGGTCACTCACGCCAATCTCTCCTCGTCGCGAGCTGTTGGACATTGCACTGTCGAACCAGCTAATGGTCGCTCGAAGCCAAGCCTCGAGCCAACGACCTCTCGACGCCGTGTCTTCCGAGCACGTCCTATGATCTCGACGCGATGTGATGGTGCGAACGTGAAGCGAGGCGCTCCAAAGAGATCGGGGGCGGAAGAGATGAAGATAACGCCCGCCCCCCCTCTTTCGACGCCTACCAGTCAGTGCCATCCCTCGCCAGCACGGCAACTTCTCTCTCTCTCTCTCTCTCTCTCGCTCCCATGCTTCCTTGGATTGGATTTTAGCACTTTAGCAGGACGTTGCATGCGACGAAAGGGCTGACTGACACGCCTTTGTCCTCCACTTTCTCCATCTCTTTTCGTGTAAGTGGACCGATCAGAAGATGTTCGCCCAACTCCCTTTGAAACTGGTTTAAAACATGGTTAATTAGAGCGCGTTTGGTAACGATTCTATTTTCATGAGCTGATTTTAACTAGAAATGATTATTTTTGATTATGTTCACAAGAACTGATTCTGAGTAAAAAAGCGCGTTTGATAACTGTCCAAAATTTTTTATTCTAGAATAGAATTACATTTGGTACCGTGTTAATTGATTATGTTCTAAATTAATTTCTTTTGATTTTTAAATAATTTTTAAATAATTTTTTTTTACTTTTTTACTTTTTTCCCTTTTTTCCCCCTTTTTTCCTATTCATCTTCTTCTTCTTCATTTGGCCGATCGCCAAACCGGCGACCGGCCCTCGGTGAGTCGGCCTTTGTCGGCTAAGCCTCGCTGGTAGTTGGGCGAGGCTCGCCCGCCCCGCCGGTGGCCAGGCCAGCCTCACTGGGCTAGGGCGAGGCCGGCCTGGCTACCGGCGAGCTCGCCGGACCTTGCCCTGGCCTAGCGAGCCTCCAGCGACCTCGCCGGACCGGCGACCGGCGGATGGCGGCGGGCAATGGCAGATGGCAACCGGGATGATGAAAGAGAAAAGCAAGGGTTTTACCGTTTTGATTCTTTTTCTAATTCTCGGACAGAATTCAAATTTTTTTTTATTTTCAAATCTTGTTCAAAATTGTTCCCGGGAACAAAAATTTTACCAAATGCGATTCTCATCTCAAACTGATTCTAAAACAAAAAATCAGAATCTGACACTGTTTGGCACGTTGCCAAATAGGCCCTTAATTCCTTGGTGTGCTTAGCTCCAAGTGAATGTGGTCTGTACAGAGCTCTCGGCAGGCCGAAAGGGGAGTTTAGATGGTGTTTTGGATCGGGACAATTGAAGTGCCTCGCTCTCACGAGCTCTCATCTGATGCAGGACTTGGTTGCGATTATCCTACTTTCTTTATAACGAGTTAGATCATGAGATTAGAGTCGCGTAAGATAAGGCACGGAAATGAGAACTTTCTTTTGCACATGCTTTTGCAATCAAATGGGGAGGTATGGATCGTGATAAAGAAAGAAGAGGTGTGCAAATCGTGCGATATATCACATGCGAATCAATGCGAGTTATTGAATGTGTGGGAGGAGGCTTAGTGAAACAAAATAGATTTCAATGGAATGCTCTGTTAGTTTCATTTCACCCGGGCGTCTCGCTTTTCATGGTCCGTTTTGGCTTCCAATTGGGCTTGTGCAACTTCTTCATTTTTATATGTTAGATGAGGTGACGTAGCAAACGATGGTTGAACACGAATTTAATTTACTGTTAATATTTAAATTGTGGTTTTGTCCATGATTTAGGATTCACAACTCATCTTACCAGTGTACATAAACTTTTATGGAATTTTAAGGAAAAAAAGTTGAAGGAAAATAAATAATTTGGAAAATATGATTAGTCTAGTTGATAAAAAATGCCATCATCACTAACAACAATTTATACCTAAACATTTTCATAAATTATGAAAGAAATATTGTTAATTTATTTTTGTAAGAGATATAAGCAATCATTCTTAGATTTTTCATGAAATAAATGAGTTGTGAAATCCTTTTTTCTAATATAGTTTATATCTAAACATATAAGTGAATGGAGGGTTTGGGAGGGGGAAATTACATAACCATTCGACTAAAATTGACCAGTGTTTTTTTAATAATATTTTACTTTTTCAAATTATTTTATTAATTTTATAATCTTTTTTTTTTATATCTTTTTTTCTCTCTCCTCCTTCCTCCTTCCCCCTCCTCCCTCCTTCCTTTGGCTCTGGTGACCACAAACAATTTTTTTGTGATTCTCCCGCTTTGGAGGACACGTGTCCCTCCCTCCCTCCTTTCCACTTCTTTTTCTAATCTTAATTCAATTTTGCTAAAAATCTTTTCTTGTCTTTGCTTAAAAATGATTTGTTTTTATCCAACAATATCTTATATATTTCTCTTTAATATATTAAATACATTCTATACATTTATCATTTTATGTTATTTCTTTATTATATCCTCTTTAAAAAATTTCTCTTGATTCTTTTTCGCTTGTCTTAATAGTTACGATCAAATCCTAGTTTTAGAAAATTTGCAACAATTTTGTCTATGAACTTATTACATTAGGAGGGGGAAATGTCATTTCTTTTATTAGTATTATTGTATAACCCGAAAGTGAGACACTAGAGAGGGTACAAGCGAGCCTCAAGTTGATCAATGGACAAAAATCTACAATAAATGGTTTTTTTTCCTTCACAATTTTGCTAGTAAAATTAGATGGAGTTAAACGAGTTTCTAAACATTTAAAAATGATTTGTAATATGGAATCTGTTTAAAATGTCTAATGTTTAGTGGAATTAAATTCTTAGTTGGGATAGAAATACATTTGATAAGACCCCATCAACTTTTTTTCAAATATTGTGATTTAAATTTATTTTAATTTTTTAAAGTAATTTTATAATATTTTTTTGTTTTCTTTTTTATAGTACCTTTTATTATTTCCCTTCTTCCTCCGAACGACCTCAATTTTTTTGTGATTTAATTTTTTTTTAATTTTTAAATAATTTTATAATATTTTTGTTTTCTTTTTTCTTTTTATTCTTTCCCTTCTTCCTTCGGCGACCGGCTAGAAGAGGGCTAGCGACCTCGTCGGTCCAGCCTTGCCGATGGTTGGGTGAGGCCAAGCTCACCTAGTCTTCAGGGAGGCTTAGTCTCGACGAGGGCCGCCGACCTCTATTCGCCGGGAAGGCTTGATCTCGCAAGGGCCGACAAAAATAATAAAATAATAAAATAATATATATAATTATATTTTTGTAATCGTTTACTTTTGTGTCGAACTATTTAAATTAAGAACCCAATTTCCTCTTGAAAAAGTTTATTTTGTAGTGTTAGCACATCAGTTGATAAGAAAGCTTGACAAAATAACATTTGTAGTCGGATAGCGTGTCAAAATCTGAAAATTTCTCATTGTCCAAATTCCCCAAAAAAACCCCAATTTTAGATTAGTCTCATTTATGCCCCAACTTTTTTCGTTTTCAAAAACTCCCAACTTTTGGTCCAACTCAAAGACCGCCCCCAAATTTTTTTCTAAAAAATATCTCCTACTTTAACTCTAATCCAGAATTTGCCCCAAACTTTTTTTGTCTCTTTGAATTTACAAATTTTCAATCTAATATCAAATCTATCCACATGAGCCCCTATCCAAAAATCACCATTAGTTATTTGATGTGGCATTTTCACGTTGGTAACAAATCCATATCGATAAGGTGACGTGAAAAATTATCTCTAAATGAAACATGAAAATTAAGGAAGCTAGGGATGACTAAGGAGGTTTTCTATGTAAAGTTTATGGGGGCAGATGTGGGCTAGAGTTAAAATTGATAATTTTTTTTCAGAAAAAAAGTTTGGGAGATTGGACCTAATGTTGGAGGCTTTTTTTTTTTTTGGACAAATAAAAATTTGGAGCATATTTGGATTGACCCTAAAGTTGAGGTTTTTCATTTACACATTTGACATTAAACCTAAAGTTGGTGGCTTTTTTAGAAAATTTGCTTTCATTTTATATGTTACCACCCACTTTACAATTAATTTACCTTGAAGAATTCTCTAAGAGTATTTTATGTAAGATTAATTTGGAAATATCTTGCTACGAAAGATGATAACAAGTTAACAGGGAATACCCAAAAAAGTCTTAAATATATTGCAATTGTATCAATTTAGTCCTAAATTTTTTATTTTGGTCAATTGAGTTTTAAACTCTTTGTATTTATGCCGATTCAATTTATTTGCCTAGAATTGACCAGTCGCGTTGACATGGACAGTTTTTAATAAAGTTCTAATGTTTTTCAATTTTTATTATTTTATTTTATTTTATTTTTTCCTTCACTTTCTTCTCCTCCAATTGGTTGGTGACCGGCTAGCATCAAGGCTAGCGAGGTCTCACCGCGTTTAGAGAAGCTTGACCATGGCTGGGTGAGGCACGACCTCGCTGACTTTGGTGAGGTCGAGCTTGCTGACCATGGGCGAGGCTCGCCCTTATCAAGGCCACATGAGGTCACGACCTTCGACCTCATAGCCTCTTATGAGGGCTTGACCCTTACTCGTGGTTGGGTAAGGCACAACCTCATCAAATTGGGCGAGGCTCCACCTTTGCAGATCCGGTGAGGGTGAGCCTCACTAGCCTAGTAAGTGGCTTGGGCGAGGCTGCCCTCACAAACTCTGGTGAGGGCGAGGCTTGACTGGTGAAGTCAAGCCTTGCCTAGCCATGGTTAGGCTCTTGTCGGCCTTGCCTCTAGTTGGTCACTACTGGTGTCCTACTAGAGGATGAAGAAAGTGAAGAATAAAAAATATATATTATTACAAATTTTTCACATTAGCATTAGTGGTACTATATAGGACGGAAAATGGATAGTATTGTAGGCAAATCTTGGCCTAGTGGACTGAATTAACACAAATACTAAAGGTTTGAGATTTAATTAGGCAAAAAAAAAAAGAGAGGAGGTTATTATTGAATAGACATAATTACAATAAGTTTAGAACTTTTCTGGTAATTTTTTGCAAATTAAATTTGTCATTGAAAATTGTAGTTTGATTTCTTTACATCGGTTAACCATATAAAGAGACAACATAAGTGAAAATCTTTTACTAATTATTAAATAAGTATAATTCAGATTACACTTGATTTCGCCGCAAAACAATTACAGAATTTTAGATGATTTGAAAAACAAAATTATCTGTGGACTGCGACTGTTTTGGCTGTGTTACCCCATTCAGCCTCCTTATGCTATATAAGTCAGATCCAAAGCGCACTCTTCAAGATGGGGCCCGTGATTGTCTTAAAACTTTATTTTATTCTATATATCTACTTTTGTTTTTGGACGGACTATACGTGTACTTTAGACATTTAAATTGTTGCATAATATTTCATTTCGAGCATCTATCAGAATTCCTAGAAAATGAACGTTTCGGCAAGAAAGGAAGGTAAGCATCTCTCCGCATTATATAGTACTATAGTCGGACAGAAAATACATTTACATAACATGAACATTCAAATAAATATGATGCGAGATAATATTGTAAAGATTGATATTACTCATAGATTTTGGTTAATTTATCCTTAAAGCCACCAAAAGAACTTTATACTATACCTACCGTTAGGGGTGAGCATGGTCCGGGTTGGTCCGCCACCCTAACCCTGTGACCAACCCATACAATGTCGGCCTCAATTTTTGGACCGGAGACCACCACTTATTGAAACTGACATGACCGGACCAACCGAATGAAGTTTCGCCGGTCTTGCAACCCTAACCGATCGATAATTTTTTCCGCCTTAATTTTTATACTCCTAAAAATGCAAACCCACAAATTCAAATTACGCATCCATCGACAACGGCATTATGTAACTAAACTATAAATACCAATACATAATTAGCAAATTTAAGATGACACGATAATAGAAATTGCATACCGCTTAACCGCCATTGAGATATGGGACAATATGGAAAGTTCTTGTAATCATTTATCTTTAATATTCATAACATCATATGCAAAAGCGTTTTCCTGCATTTGATTATGTAGAGTCCACTCAACCAAAAATGAATTTCACACCACTTGACTAGCATTTGATCATGTAGAGTCCATTCAACCAAAAAATGAGCTTCACACCACTTGACTAAGAAATCACCGTAGAATCATGCAAAGATTACTCTACTCTTCAAAAACTTCTACCATTTGACACAAATTGAAAAGCAAAGTGCGAGTGAAATTCATTAGTAAAATACAATTAAACCATAAAAAGTTTAAAATACTTAATATAAACCATGAATATATAACTTCACATCTTGTTAATTCACTTGAACTTCTAAACACTTAAAAACAAAACAAACAACACATAATTAATACTCAACAAAAGTTTTAAATTAAAATTACTATTAGTGCTATTAATAGAATATGTCAATATAATATAATATAACAGACATTTTACTTAGGTTTGAATATATAAAAGAATTATATATAATATACGGGGGTTGGTCAAGGATTGACCGACCCAAAAACTTCTGTGACCGAGACCAACTCCGCCAGTGTTGGTCCTTGAATTCAGACTAAGAGACCGACCTGGGCCCCTTTAACCGGACCAGGACCGGCAGGGTTGGCCCGGTCGTGGTCGCCTAGGGTCAACCCTAGACCGCTGCTCACCCCTACCTACCGTGACACATTTATTTAAACCTCTTTCGTAATTGTGTGACATACTTACCATCTGACACTTCATCAAAGTTCTGTTAAAGAAGATTGTTAAAAATTCATATAATCGAAAGCCATCCATGTGATAAAAACGACGTTGGTTTGATCGAAAATTCATTTGATAAAACCTTTATGGTGGGTAAATTGTCGCATAGGTAAAATATTTAAGGTAAATATGTTACGGTAGACATAATTTGGGGTTCTTGACATCACAAAGAAAAAAGTTCGAGGCAAATGTGTTACCGTGATTTAGTTTGGGAGATTTTTGGCGGCTTTTTTCCTTTAAACAAAGATTTTTTTTTATTCACCGAAAATGCACTGTGAAATAAATGAAATTCAATTTCGACATTTTCAGTCAAATTAAAAAATAAAAGAAGAAGGGAAAAAGCTCGCCTCTTTTTTTTTTTTTTTTTTTTTTTTTTAAATCTCATTTCCGAAATGAAAAAAAAAAAATCCAGTAAAAAGCCCAAAAAATAAAAAATAAAAAGAAATAAGCGTTCGAATTCGAATCCTCCACCAGTCCACCACCGCAACGCTTTAAAAATCTTGAAACCAAAAGAGCGAAGGAGCCCAAACACGCGGGAGGTCGTCTCCCCATCTCCATCTCCATCTCCTCCTCTCCTCTTCCCCCTCTTCCTCCCAGGTTCGCTCCGCCGTAGGGTTTCCGATTCCCTCCCCCGCCGTCGCCTCCTCCTCCTCCTCCGCCGCCGCCTCCTCCGCCGCCTCCTCCCGCCGCGCGGCGATCCGGATCGCCGGCGATCTGCAACGCCCCCCCCACCGCGGGCGCGGGGGCGGGCGGTTTCGGGAAGGGAACCCTCCGATTCGGCGGCGCGGCCGGTCGTCATCGGCTCGCCGCCGCCGCCGCCGTCGTCCCTTCTCTCTCTCTCTCTCTTTCCCGGGGCGAATTGATCCGGCATGGCGCCCACGAGGAAGTCCAGGAGCGTGTACAAGCGGTACTCGAATTTGAATGAGGTCTCTCCCGAGAAAGACGTCGGGAGCTCGAAGAGCAGCCGGAATCGGGTGAGTTTGCGCGTCTGCTCGAGCGGCGTTCCTTTTCTTGACTGGGAAAGGGGGGCGCGGGGTTGGGGCAAGAGAGTGAGCTGAGAGGCTTGTTCGATTTTTCGCCTGTAGAGGAGCCTCTGCGCCCGTGGCTAATCCTCTTTGAGTTTCGTGTCGAGATTGCTCGCTTTTGTCGTGGCGAGTACGAGTTTATTGAAAAAGTTGTGTCTTTGCTGTAGAAGAAGAAATTGTCTGATCTGCTGGGACCGCAGTGGAGCAAGGAAGAGCTCGAGCGCTTCTACGATGCTTATAGGAAACACGGGAAAGACTGGAAGAAGGTATGCTGTTGTCTGGTGTCTAGTTTGCAATGTTTATTTTGATGGCAGTTCCTTCAGCTGGTCTCCAATGGTTGTTGCATGTCAGTCTGTCCCGCTTCTAATTTTGATAGCGGTCAGTACAATGCTGGTTCCGCACAATGATAATAACCGAGGAGTCGATAGATGGCATTGGCCTTGGCTGGTTTGGATTTGATTGAGGGGAGACGATGAGCTGTTGATGGTGCATTAGTGTTGACCAGTATTCAAGTCCTCGAGCTAGGTAGTTAGGGCGGTCCTGTTTTTTGTATACCCCTCATATTTATGTGAATGTTCAGTTTGCCTTTCATTTCCTCCATTTGTTGGATCATCTGCTGGACTTGTAAACGGCTTTGCTCCCCCTTCTACTCTTTCGCACTCCTTTTAACCGTGTTTTATTGTCCTCCGTGTTTAGGTGGCTGCTGCTGTGCGTAACAGATCCGTCGATATGGTTGAGGCTCTCTACAACATGAACAGAGTAAGAACCTCTGTTTGTATCCATAATGGTCAGAGTCGGATTTCTCTATGCAAATATGACGTTGATTAAAATATCTCCATTTTTTGGAGGAATTCAATAGCTGCCTGGAGTGTCTTACACATAAGGGTGATGTCTTTTTAAAATTTTCTTTGTTGTAGTGTTGTTTGTGTTGCTTCAAGTCAGTATAATATGCATTAAGCCTTAAGTAACATATTGTGCAAAAAATCATGAAGCATGCTGACAAATGTCAGTCTGCACCCAAATCAGTTGTTATTTTGGGGTTCTTCTTTATCCCACTACTTTCTTGTTCCACTCAAACTTTGTAATCATGCAGTTTAAACATTGGAATTTCTACTTAAAGCAGCGCAATTGCTAAAATGTTCAAGCATGGGCATTGTGGGATGGAAGTCCAGACATGTTTTATTTTGCATTATTGCTGGCAAGATGTCCTTTGACTGTCTGCTTCCTCTTTTGGCTCTCATTTCTTTCTTGAATAAATGGTTCTAACTTTTACTTTTCTCTTTGTTTTATGAATTATGTCTTGCAGAGCTATAAGTTCCAATATTGACATATTAACTATAAACTAGCTGTTTCTAGTTGATGAATAAGATCGTGTGTTGATAGAGTGTTTCTTTGGTCATTTCTAAATTATTCTTGCTCTACTTTTAGGCATATTTATCCCTTCCTGAGGGTACAGCTTCTGTGGTTGGTCTTGTAGCAATGATGACTGATCACTACAATGTTCTGGTATGTCTTCGATTGATGTTTCTCTTAGATGAAACAGCATACTCTCTCTCTCTCTCTCTCTCTCTCTCTCTCTCTCTCTCTCTCACTTCTGGAGTTCAGTACTGCCACATCTGTTTTGTGACCTTCTTTCTGCTGATATCTCTTAAGAATATTCTCTTTTTAGCTTCTTCAAATGCACACGTATCTAGATATTGGTCTTTCCTGTAGTGTTTTTCCCAGAGAATTTTTTCCTGTTTTACATTTGCTTATATTATCACATGGAAACCAAAAGATGGAAAAATTTATTGCAGGAATGAGGAGCATATAAGACACATGTCTATGTTCATTGTTTGGATCAGATGAATTTTCTCATGATAGCAGTCTCCTGTTACATGCTTTGGAATTAAAAGCCTTGTATGTGGGGCACTTTTCCTGGCATGTTAACTAAATGTTCCTAGTTCATTATAAATTGACAGGAGGGAAGTGATGAAGAAGAGAGCAATGATGGAACAGAAATCAGAAACACACCGAAACGCAAGCGTGGTAAAGTTCAGCTTGGTGGTTCAAGAGAAGATCTGCACTCCAAAGCTGACTTATCTAGTGATGGTTGTCTGTCATTATTGAAAAGAAGACGTGTTGATAGTAAGTACCTCACCTTTATCCCAAAAGGGGCTTGCTGCTTGTTATTGTAAAATCCCTTCATGAAGTCTGGTTTTGAGGTTTTTTTCCTAATTAATATATTAAGTGTAATTCAACATAGACCTTACTTTTAAGCTTGAATGCTTAATTCCACTATGTCTTGTCATTAAACAAGTGGATTTTACTGAAGCTGTTTATATGATCCAGGTAGCCTACCACGTGTTGTTGGCAAAAGGACTCCTCGTTTTCCTGTTTCTTTCTTGAACAAGAAAGATGGAAGAGAAAATCATGTTTCACTGAACAAGAGGGGCCGGAAGTCAGAGGCTGATGCTACAGATGATGATGTTGCACATGGAGCAGCATTGGTACTAACTGCGGCTTCTCACAGGGGAGGTTCACCACAAGTTTCTCGAAGTCCTTATGGTAGAAAAGGGCAGTTAAAAGGATCACCTGTCCAGAGCTGGGAAAGGATGGTATTCAGCTTTCATCTGCTTGTTCTTCCACTAGCAGTTTTGTGCATTTGATATGTTAACAATTGTCTTTTTTGTCATTTAGCATTCACAATCGGACGCAGCCAAGTATGGTGATGCTTCTCTGGATGAAGAATGGCTGGAAGGGAGCATTGGCAGTAGGGGAACGGAAAATGGAGACTATGAAAAATATACAAGGTCCTTAACAGACATAGAAGGAGTTGGCACAGTAGAAGTTTCTCGGAAAGGGAAGAAATTCTATGGAAAGAAAGAAAAAGTTGAGGGGATGGTAGAGAAAGAGTTTGAAGATGGTGGCGGAGCTTGCAGCGGAACAGAAGAGGGAGGCAATGATAATTCACTGAAGGGAAAAGTCAAGTTCGAAGTTTCAAATGAGAAAAGAGGGCATTCTCATCAAACTCAGAGAAAGAGAAGCAAGAAGCTTTTCTTTGGAGGTGCTTCATCTGTTTCTTTTATGAATGTAACATGTCATTGCTTCTTTCTTCTGTCTCCATTTTACTTTACCTTCACAAAGATAGCTGAAATTTTCATCGAGGCCACTTTTTTGGCTTGAGGTTTCTCCACCTGCATGCATAGTTGAAGTTTGCTAGTAGTATTAAATCTGTCTTTCTATATTTTGTGATATTGAAAAAGGAAGTAAATGCTGAAAAAGTGGCCATATTTTGTTGAAATTTGGTCGGCATTCAGTTTTACTTTGTAGTCATATTACATAACATACCTAACTTTAACCCAAAACTATATCTTTCGGAAATGCAGCTAGAAATCTTGTCTGGATTGTCGTAGTCATGTTAATAGTCAACTTGCTAACAGCATCAATAAATGACTTTAAAATCTAGAGTTGACAATGTTATTGAAAACTTCTTTAAGCTGGTTTCGATTGACATCTGGTGAGTAGCTTCTAAAGATGGAAAATACATGTGACAAGTAGATTAGATGATTGTTCTGTTTCATTTAGTCAATAATCTTGAGACAACAGCTATCAGGATTTGGGATGCTGTTCGCTTTTCCTCTCCTCTGCTTCTTTTATGTGCATTCATGCACTTGGGTGATGTTTGAAAGCATAATAGCCTATTGGTGGACCATTGACTAGAAACTTGTCAACACTAGAGCACTGTAAGAACCCTCCATGGTAGACCATTATCCTAGACTAAAGTCTGAGTAACAATTGCAGGATAAAGGAACAGAATGTGAACACTAGATATTTTTTATACATTTGACATCCTTGACTTGCTTCTGGGTAGGGGTGGCTATTCAATTCTTGTCTTGGCATAAAAACAACTATAATACAATACGAACCTAGTGGAGAAACCTATACATGGCATGACATGAATTGAAAGCTCTACAAGTCATTCGTGAATAGTTTAATACTGAATAGATCTTTGCAGCTTTTTGTTTTCAGATTTTTCGTTGCTGTCTGTCTGATATTATCTACTAAATGGTTTTGGTATTATATGCAGATGAAAGCTCTGATCTTGATGCTCTGCAGACATTGGCTGATTTGTCATTGATGATGCCAGTTTCCACCATGGAGTCTGGTTAGTTTTATAAATTGCTGTGCTTTATATCCTGTAGTTCACATACACATGACACGTACATGCGTAACACATTTCTGAGTTTATTGGTGTGTTGTCTTATGCTCTCAATTCCTATTAGTGCAGTACTGCTGTTGCTATGGTTCTGTTCAATTTGCTGCATTTTATTATTGTAGAATTTTGTGGCACAGAATCCTCTGTCCAGTTGAAGGAGGAAAAAACAACTCGGGATATAGATGATAAGTTGACCGTGCCTGAAGCCACATCTGCAGATCGTCAAAGAGATAAAGCCTTAGGGAAGGAGAAAACTTCTGCAGTTGACGGTAGAAAATTGAATCTTGTGAGGGCCTCTGATATCAATTCTGATACTATCTCCAAAGCAAAAGGGCAATTGCTGTCAAGCAACAAACCAAAAAGAAAATCTAAGCCAATAACATCTAAGGTGAGCAGCATGAAAAATTAATTTGCATGGTTTGATATATATCAACTGAACTTATCCCTTATAACTTTCAGTGCTGCTCTTTTATTTCTGAAATGGTTTTTATCGGCTGCAGGTTATAAATGCTGAAGCTCACGATAATTTTCATCTAGGTGAATCTCTGAAAAATGAGGTGAGCTCATGATCTTTGATGCTCAACACTCTTATAAGTTGCTGTGATTGTATTCTTTCCTGAAAAGGGTTCACCTCTGGTAACCCTCTGATAATTTGGGCTTTTCCACTTTTCTAGAATCTAAATAAATAAGGTAGGTGAATGGTCTACAAATGAAAAGGATCTCGTTTCTCTCTTTTTTATGATATTCTGGAAGGCAACCAGAAGTGTTTTAAAGTTCTTGGGCAAGGGATGTTTCTGTAGGTTCTAGTACTCTTGCTATTACTTCCAAAATGTAATTTCTTATCAACAGTTATACAGAGTTGTGAGAAAGTAATTGCTGGCATGAATAAGATATTAAACTTTTGTTCTACAGTATAGTGTAACACTACTTGCTGAAAACATAACTCTGCACCTTCCTACGATTTTAACACTCTTAGATGTCACTTATGAGAGAACTATTGCTGCATTGCTGCAGTGTAGAGCTTTTAAGTTACAGTGTCAAAGTTAAAGCTAATCCTAAGGGGCTCTTGTTCTGTGCTGACCTTGAAGAGAAGGTATAGGCCAATGTGATGGTGGTTGGACATGTTTTTAAAAAAAAAGCATAATGCTTTTTGAATGTAGCCATGTGTATTTAATGAATCCAAATATTTGAATTGTATGGTTGTTTAGCATGTACGCCACTTCTATGATTGCAGAATTGTTGGTTTGTCAACACTAGTGTGGTGATAGGTGTTCCTTACCCTCTTCTTTTTTCTGATCAATTCAGTTGATTCTCCTTTGCCTTTCCATGTTTTTTAGGCCTCAGCTGAGGAAGGAAAGACACTTGCAAGTCAACAATCTATGAGAGAGATTAAATCAGCATTTGCAAGAGAGGGTAGATCATCGCTTTCAAAAACGAAGAAATCAGCTAAATCTGCACAGAACTTGTCTGATATCGATCCGAAAGGAATGGAAACTGATTTGATGGGGTTGATCACTCAGGTTCCTGCTGATAATCAGTTCAATTTACCGACTAAATCAAAAAGTCGAAGAAAGAAAGATCTGCGGCAGGCACTGAAACCAAAAGAGATGAGTGGTTCTGAGAACACACTGAGGAACCGAACTGATAAACGTGGAATATATGTCCAAGATAAAGCACCTTATTTAAAGGTGGTTTCCCTTGTTATTTACTTTGGATTGGAATTTGACTCTTGAAGAGTTGATTCTGACATGAAAAATTACTGGGTTTGCAGGACAAACTGTCGTCTTGCTTGTCATCCGATCTGGCACGGAGGTGGTGTATCTTTGAATGGTTTTATAGTGCAATTGATTATCCGTGGTTTGCAAAGAGGGAGTTTGTCGATTACTTAAATCATGTCGGACTTGGGCACATTCCTAGGTTAACACGCGTTGAATGGAGTGTTATAAGAAGGTACATAAACTCACTATGATCACTGCTCCCCCCTTTCGTATGTAAAAACTGCTTAAAGGATTGATAGATACTGATATTACACAAATGGTCATGCAGCTCACTTGGCAAGCCTCGTAGATTTTCTGAAAATTTCCTGCGTGAAGAGAGGAAGAAACTCGAGCAATATCGTGAATCTGTGAGAAAGCACTATACTGAACTTCGCACTGGTATTAGGGAAGGACTTCCCACAGACTTAGCGCGACCATTATCTGTTGGACAAAGTGTAATTGCCCTTCATCCAAAAACAAGAGAAGTTCATGATGGAAGTGTTCTCACAGTTGATCATGACAAGTGCAGGATTCAGTTTGATCGTCCTGATATCGGAGTTGAATTTGTGATGGTAACAACATTTTTAAGATTCCGTTTTAGTTAGTTTCTATATAATCTATCTGGGGAATCTCCTGCACTCTTTTGTAAAATTGCCTATGATACCGATAGAATTATTGCAGTGAACCTTGGATGTTATAGAAACCGAGGAGAAACTGAGGAGTTGAGTTGATATTTCTTCTATGAAATAAATTAGGCAAACCTGCTGTTGTTCGAAGGTTTTGATCGAAGTCTCTTCCGGATGTGCAAGAAGTTTAAGTTGTTTTCAGAGCATTTATGCTTATTTATCTAAGAAAAACCTGAGATTTTTCTGACATAAGAAAATTTTTTGTCCTCTTCTTTACAAAAGCAATAAAGTAAATCATAGAAAATGTCCTGAATGTTTCATGATTTTGAAATTGTAGGATCATTCTCAATTGATCTAATAGTTTAAATTGCTTGATGAGTATGTGTTTAATACATTAGTACTTTAACAATTTTTACCTTCAATAAGCCATCATCATGTATTATATGATGACGTCAATGGGGTTGTTGCAGGATGTTGATTGCATGCCTCTAAATCCGCTGGACAATATGCCAGAGGCTCTTAGGAGACGGAGCCTCTTTGTTGACAAATTTCCTGTGATATCTAAAGAACCTCAAATCGAGGGCAATATATCATTTGGAGGGGCCCTTCTTTATGATTCTAGTGGGCATCTAGCAAGTGGTCGGAGTCCCATGAGTAATTTGATGAGGCAAGCAAAGGTGAGCATGCCAATTGATGGTTGTTTATTGATATTTGGAAGTTCACCTTTCCTGTTTGGTTCGCTAGATCATTTATTTTTACCTTCATATTTTCAAGTTGTTTCTTTTGAACTTTTCTTTCAAGACTGTTGGCTCCTGTTCAATGAGGATCCAATGCTGCTGCTGTATCTGGTTAGCTTTAAGCTGCTGGAAAGTGACAAGCTGGACCTTGGCTGATGTCATGTTCTTCTTAGTGGTCCAGCATTTGTTCATATCAGTTATGATCTGACCGCGGTGCGCAGCAGCTTGAATAAATGACTCTTTTCAGATATTGATAACTCTTGTTGGGAATTCTGCACTCTTTTATGATCTATGCTGGTCACGATTTACTACGGAACAACAAATTCTCGCATGTTGGTTGCTTTGCCTCTGTGGCAATATGCTTGATAAAATGATTCAGATGGTTTGTTGGTGTCTAATGGTGCATAAATTTATTATCGGAAGTCTCTTGTTTTGGTACCATGCGTTATATTACACTGGTGTGATACTGGGAGGTTGCTGTGGCTTTCTGTATTAGCTTATATATCTGTGTAGGAGTGACTAAGCTGAACTTATTTTCCATGTCATCAGGACTCGAACCATGCAATTTTACAAGGCAAAGTATCTGCTCCAGGTGTTGTCAGTACCCAACAGACATTCTGTAGTCAGCCTTGCAGAACGGTGTATAGCCAGGCAAGAGAAGCTGATATTCGGGCTCTTTCTGACCTAACTCATGCTTTGGATAAGAAGGTGTGTCTTTATCTATTAAGCATTTACCACTTTACCATTGTAAGCTTTTACTCCATGGAGATTTTGATAATTCAGGTGCCTGATTAGACAGTTTACTCAGAATAGCACATTTATCATCAGTTTTAAATTTTTTGATGACTGTTTTATATGATCTTGATGTTTGCATGTTGCGCCCCACTTTAGCATTCTGCAACTGCATATCTAAACCAGCTTTTGTCGCATCATGTTGGGGCTTACAGACAAGTATGGTACAGATAGAAATAATGCTAGTGCACAGAGATTAATCTCTCAGAGAGCTTACACATCTTTTCTTTCCTTCCTCGGTGAATCATAGGAGGCATTGTTAATGGAGCTTAGAAACATGAATAATGATGTATTGGATGACCAAATAAATGGAGATGGCTCTCTTAAGGATTCTGAGTCTTTCAAGAAGCATTACGCCACGGTACTTGTACAGCTAAAGGAAGCCGGTGGCCAGGCATGTGGCTTCCGTGAATTTTTGTATCACACCTGCACGCTTCTCTCTGAATCTGTCATTATTTTTTTCTCAAGTGGCATGCTCTTTTTTATTCTGACATATTAATAACAGGTAATGTCTGATACACAGGCTTCTTCTGCTTTGGTTCATCTGAGGGAACGGAATACTTATCCAGGAAATCCGATGCCTGCTTGGTTCAAGCCTCCAGTGAATTCTGGTGCCGCAATTGGCCTTCCCAAAGAACTTGATAAATACTTATATCCACATGAGTCAGGATGTAATGTTCATGAAATCGTGAAGGTTTCAAGATTGAAAGCACAGACGATGGTGGATAAAGCTATTCAGGTCTGACAAGAATTTTCCGGCACCCATGTGCACATGCAACTCCCAACACACCCACCTACTCACTCACTCACACACGCCCACAAACAAGATGAAACGACACTAACCTAAAATTTAAAGTGTGGGTTTGCTTCAACAGCATTAAAATATAAAATTGGTAATCTTGAGATGCATTGTTAAACTTCACTGGGCTGTGGCTTCCTTATTTGTTATTTATGGAGATGTTGGTGGTAGAGTGTGCCTGTTAAAATAAGAAAAACAAGTGAATCTCCTGGTAGTAGTGCAGATGTATATTGTGTGGGTGTGTAGTTCTCTGTATTGTGCATGTCATTTGGATCAGCTGTTGACTGATGCCTTATGGTGCTATCTCATTTCAGGCGATTTCATCATTGAAAGAGGGGGAAGATGCTTTTACAAGGATTGGAGAGGCTCTTGATTCGATAAATGACCAACAGCTAGCTTCTGACATCAAGTTATCAGGTGTCGCATCCCCAGAGAAGGTCAATGGCGGCTTGGTTCCTAACAATCAGTTAAATGCCTGCTCATCCGAGACCAACCAGCTATCTGGTTCAAAACCTAGTACTGATGCTGACAAGATAGAGACCCAGATACCGGCTGAGCTGATCACATCGTGCGTTGCTACTTTGCTCATGATACAGGTAAGGTCTAAGAAATCAAATATCTCGTGCTTCTGTGATCCATTGAAGCAAGAGCAGCTGAAGACAATTTAGATGATTTCCAAAAGAACCAGTTGCAACTGTTTGCCTGGGTTTTCAAAATTTTTATTTGATCTTCTGAATGAATTCTTCCTTGTTCAGTTTCTGGAAATGGAAATAAAGTTTTTTTTTTGTTGATAATGAATTTTTATCAAATGCATCTATTTTTTCTTCAAATTTTTCCTGATCAGTAGTAAAAAGTATACTATGAATCTTATTTATCCAACTGTCCTTTCTGAAAAAATAAATGTGCATAGTGTCAACTCAATTGTTACTAGCTATTCACCAAAAAGTAAAAGGAAGCAGCATTGGTGGGAAAACAGAATGCTACGGAACAACCAATATCTCCCAATTTAAATGAATGTCTATGTTTTAACTCATGATGCTTTCCTTATGATTCTTGTGAAGCAAATTATTCTCTTAATTGTTCCTTTCTGTGGTATCTTACGTTGCTGACAAGTTTGATGTTCCAATGAGCAGACGTGTACGGACCGACACTATCCTCCAGCTGATGTGGCCCAGATACTTGATTCTGCTGTGACGAGTTTGCACCCTTGTTGCCCCCAGAACCTCCCACTTTATCGGGAGATTCAGATGTCCATGGGCAGACTGAAGACGCAGATGTTGGCGCTAGTGCCGACGCAAATCTGATTCTCTCGTCTTTGGGTCCTCAGAAGACGGGTAATGTATATAATTACCGCCAGAACAATCCGGTTCATCTTCACCCCATTCTGTATCTGATTGGTCCGTGCTATTAATGATCAACATGTACTATCTTTCGCCGCAGCGCATGCTGTCTTGATCATTATCCTTTTTTATTCAGTCCCTCAGTTTTCTTCTTGTTCCCCTTGTAGCTCGCTCTCAGCCCCCATCGGCGCTGTAGGTTGTCATGATAACCCATTTAGTTAGAAAAGAAAATAACCTATTGTCCCGATTTTCTTCTCTATATATGCCGATGAGATCAGAACTTCTAGAGCAACTCAAAGTATATCTGATGAAGGCTATATATGACTGACAAGAAACGCCTTTCATACAGGGTTTCCTGTTCTCCTGTTTTGCTTCTGTGAGCATCTTGATGCTAACAGAGATACTAATCGGGATGCGTAAAAATTAACTGAAGATGTAATTCTTGACGTGGAAACGTGTAAACTGAGTACGGGTTTTGAATAAGCTAGTGAGAGTGTAACTAAATTTCGAGTATTATGTTGTAAGACTGATGTAGCACATTATTTTTCTTTAAATACTATGGCGTTTAAACAGAGACAGGAAGTTTTATGTGCTGTATCATTTTTTTTTTTCGGTCGGTATGTGCTGTATCATTATATAATTGTGTAACTATGATAAAATTAGTATGCACTAAGAAATGAAAATAGAACCTACTTTTTTTCGGTAGGTGGAAATATAACAAATTATGAATCTGAAAAATTGATGGATACGTATCAAATTGTCGGTTAGTTGTAAATCGATACCATCATTTGCGATTTGATGTTTTATAGATTTGCTTGATGGATGCGTATCGGTTGGATTTCAAGTCAAATTGAATTGTAAGATATTAATACTAATGGTGTTATTAATTACTAATTTTTTTAGAGGATGACCTACTTTTAAACCAGAGTACCTTTTATATTATCCATTAATGACTTCTGTGTACATGGTAGTATTTTATAGCGAATTTATAAGAAGATGGAAGAGACAAAGAAATGAAAAGACAAACCTAGGTTTTACTAATTCGATCGACAAAGGAAAGGTTTCTTGGAAACCTATTTCTATGGTAGAAATCCTCATTTGACTTTACTTCTTGAAGAAGATTCATCCTCCTTACGCGAAGAAGAGTACAACATGGTGGCAAACATAGAGTTTTATGGTAATTACAATAGTTAGCTGTTACATAGTGGACATTGATCCTCCATCTTTGTCAACACTCTCTCTCCAAGTTGGGGCAAAGATGTCTCGTGAGGTCAACTTGGCCAACATTTATTGAAAGACTCTTTTAGAAGGGGGTTTGGTAAGCACATCAACAAATTGTTCGTTGCTTTGAAGATAAGGAGTCTTGATAGTTTTGTCATGAACTCTCTTTTGAACAAATTAATGGATGATTTCTATGTGTTTTGTTCTTTCATGTAAGAATGAGTTTGATAGAATGTGAGTTGTTGCTTGGTCATCATAAAATAGATTCATAGGAGCATGAAATCCTTCAAGACCCAAGTCAATAGCAAGCGAAGCCAAACTAATTCACATGTGGTAGAAGCCACAACTTTGCATTCTGCTTCAGTGCCGTACGAATAGCCACAATTTTGCATTCTGCTTTAGTGCCGTACGAGTAACCACACTTTGCTTTTTACTTTTGCATGTAACGAGATCACCTCTTACATTAGTACAAAATCAATGGTGGACCTCCTATCAATGGGATTGCCAGCCTAATCAACATCAACATATTCTAAGACCATTGTGTAATTATGTTTCTTCATGAGAATGCCTCATCCTAGACATGACTTCAAATATCTTAATATACGGTCAACAAGCTCCATGTGACCTTTTCAGTGGCAACATGTATAAATTGACTCACAAAACTAGTGGCATATGAAATGTTTGGTCGAGTGATAGATAAATTAGCCGACCAACTAATATTTGAAAATGGCCAACATTGTGAAGAGTAGTATTTTTTATCACTTTGTTCCTAAAGTCTGTATGAGACTTTACAAGTTTGATCCCCAATTTTCCTATTTCCTTTAATAGATCAACTGCATATTTATTCTGTTAGAGAAACAAGGAGTGTTGGACACCTAGAGTGCCAAAACTTGGGAGGAAGAATATTTAAATGCCAAAAGTTAGAAAAGTGAACACTTAAATGTCAAAATCAGAGCAAAATTGATCAATTAATTGCCAATAGTGAAAAAAATCAACTAAAATGTTGAAGTGGTGATTTTTCGATGGGGCAAGTGCAAAACTCCATCATTTTGTATGCTGACATGGTTAGATAAGTGTAAAAATGACGTCGTTTTACTATTGATGAGATAAATAATTAATATAAAAATTAATTAAATTAAATTTAAAATGAAATTTAAAAAAGGAGGAAGAAGATGAACAGTTAGAGGTGACTGAGGGCTTAGCCCTTGCTGCCGTCGCCTCCCCCCATTGCCAAAGGGCCAATGATAGTGGGCTAGGGCTTGGTGACCCCGGTTGACCCTCCCCCCATCGTCACTAGCCCTTCTTGTCGATGACGGGGAGGCGGTGGTGCGAGGGCTGAACCCTCAGCCACCTCCAATTGTTCATCTTCTCTCTCTCTCTCTAATTTTTAAATTTAATTAAATTAATTTTTATTTAAAATTTAAATTTAATTATTTTTGCATTTTTTTTGCTGAGTTATTAAAATTCAAAAATTAATAAAAAAATTGTTATGTAATTTCCAACTTTCCCGGATGTGACATTCAACTATTCTATTTTTTTTTTTTTTTAATGGCACTTAAGTATTACTTTTCTAATTGTTGGCACTTATGTGTCTCTTCGTGTTAAGTTTTGACACTTGTTTTGTTCTTTGCCGAGAAACAAGCCTTTACTAGAACAAGCAACTTTAATAACCCAAATCCTCGATGTCGAACTTCTCATGCAAATATTTTTTGAGAGTTTTAATCTCTCATAAATTATCACCGGTGAGGACAATGTCATTAATAGATTAATACTACCACTATTCGTTTATAATTTTTCTTAACAAATAGAGAATGGTTGGACTTACCCATTTTTGAGGTGACTCCTTGAGACTATAGATTGCCTTATTGAGTTTGTAAACAAATCCTTGATTTTCTAAAGAGTAACCCGGAGGGAGATGGACACTTCTTCTTCAAGCTTTCCATTACGGAACTTAACGTCCATTTGAGAAAAAAAAAAACCAACCACAACTGATTGCAACTGACATGAGAACTCTGACAATATTTATCTGCACAACAAAAGCAAATACTTCTTTGTAGTCTATTCCGTATGTTTGGATGTATCTCTTGGCCACCAAGCTAGTTTTATACCTTTCAATGGAATTGTCACTTTTGTACTTGTTTTTGTAAATCCATCAAAAGTCTACAAGACATTTTCTAATAGGTGATGGAATAATATCTCAAGTCTTATTTTTGTCAAGGGCTTGGAGTTGCTCATCCAGGGCCTTCTTCCACACAATTGATCATTGCATTTCAATAAAGTTTGCAAGCTCAATGTTTGTTTTTATAGCTAATAGGAAGGTACTAAATAACAAATGAGATAGGCCGTAGACGACTGATGCATGACAAAACCCCGAAAACAAGTTGAGGGTTGAGATGCTTGGGTTGATCGATGAACGGGAGCTATTTCTTGAATAGGGTTGGGAATAAAGAAGTCGTACCTTGATTGGAAGTCTCTCCCATTTCTATAGTTCTTATTAATCACCAAATCACCAGAAACAGTCGGTAATGGACCAAATTCTATATTGAATGTACTGTAATCATAATTATTAGTATTATTGCCACTATTCTCCATTTGAATTTGATCCCTTGAAGTAAAATACATAAGTTTCATTAAACATAACATCTTGAAAGATAAGCAATTTTTGGGTAGAGGGATCCAAACATTTATAACTCTTTTAACATTAGAATATCTAAAAAATGCGCAATTGTGTGGACGATGAACTAATTTACTCCCTAATGAAGTGTGAACATAGCACACATTATCAAATACACAGTGATGAGAGGGATTAATCGATTGGCTGAGGAGTAATTTCATACGCGATTTGTATTGCCACACCTTACTAGGAAGATGATTGATCAAATAGCAACTTGTCAGATTAGGAAACAAAAGGAATTAAGTCACCTCAAGGACATGACGTTTTTCCTCTTTGCAACCCCATTTTGCTAGGGAAGTTTAATACTTGAAGTTTGGCATTCAATACCAAGACTATTGAGAAAAGACTCAAAGGGATGATTGGTGTACTTGGTCCCATTGTAATGTAATATTTTAATCCAACTACCATACTTTTAGAGATAAGTAAACACAACAAGTAGTACGAGATTTATCATCTATGAGCGTAATAAAATATTTAAAATCATCTCCAAATTTAATTGGGGCATTACCCATAATATCATAACGAATCAACTCAAATACCTCAAATGCGTTATTTAAAAAAAAATAAATAGAAAAAGACAATTTATGCTGTTTGGATAAATGATAAGTTTCACAAAAGCTTGAATCTAGAGAAAAAGTAGGATTAATGGAGCGTAACATCCGATCTGACAATGGCCCCATATGCTGGTGCCAAAGTGGAGACTTTAAGCTTTTATCCTCCGCTAGCAACCAAAATCGTACTTGAAAAAACAATAGTATATAGCCCTTTTTGAAACGGACCTTCATCAATCTTCCTATATGGGTTTATGTCCTGCAAAATAACCTTATTATGAGAAAAGGAAACGTTGCAATGTAGATCCCTAATAATTTTATTGACTAATAACAAGTTAGTAGATAATGAGGGTACAAGTAATAGATCAAAAGAGTTGGAAAATAAATCTAGTTTCCCAACCCCTTAAAACAGAGACCTTTTCACCATTAACAATTGTAATAGGAGAGTAGGAACCAGTAAGAACCTCTTGTAGATGATCTATCCAACAAACCTTACCGCACAATATGGTCAGTTGCTCTTGAATCAATTATGAAATAGTTCATAGAGAATGCAGAGAAGGCAAAGACATTACTAGAAGTTTGAGCCATGTTTCTTAAGTCAAAACTCGTCCAAGACACGTAGTTGGAGGACATTATTGGAGTTGCAAGGGGATTTGTCTGGAGAGGTTTAAAGATCTGTATCAGTGACTTGACTAGCAGATTTAGGAATCGTAGTCTTATCTGTAGCCTTGTCTTTGCGGTTACAAGTTATCCAACTAGAACTACCGCACATGTGGCCAATTGCTCTTGGATCAATCATAAAATAGTTTATAGAGTATGAAGAGAGGGTAAAGACATTACCATAAGTTTGAGCCATGTTTTCCGAGTCAGAACTCATCCGAGACACACCATTGGAGGATATTAGTTGTTGGAGTTGCAAGGCGATCTGTCAAGAAATGTTTGAAGATCTGTAGTAGTGACTTGACTGGCAACTTTAGGAACCGTAGTCTTATCTGTAGCCTTTTCCTTGCTGGTTGTAAGTGAGGGTGCAAATCCCAACAACGATTTTGTATGCCTATCTTTGCTGCAACAGGAACAATGAAGCTTGGTATTATGGCCATGGCCTATCCCTTTGCTGCCATTAGAACGAATGCCAATACTAGTTTAGTGCATTAGCCGAACTCCCTACCAATTCTCCCCTTGGTTTGGGTTTAGTATTCATCACCCTTCAACGAGTGTCTTCTCGTTGAATAGTTGCACAAAAATCAGTAAATGATGATAGAGTAGCACTCATAAGAATTTGTCTCTTAAGATTTTTTTACTCACGTCAAATACTAGCAAGCAATTGAGATATACGACTCTTCTTACTAAGTGTACAAATCGACAAATTGAACTGGAACACAATACTATTGGAGTTCATCTCATTTCCCTTCGAGATTGAGATTGGCCAGAGGCTTGCTATCTCCTATTGCAACTCAAAAATTCGAGAAGCGTTGGCTTGATGACTATACATACAACGAAAAGAGTTCCACGGGATGTTTGTAGTCTCAAAATATGCAAAAACCTCATAGATGTGAGGATCCATGGAGTTAAAATCGACATGACAAACTTTCTACTCAGCATATTTAGGATCAGTGATAGGAGGAGGTTTGATCAAGCAATTAACATGCCCCAATTTTGATGTGCCTCCAAGAGCGATTATAATTGCCTAAGACCATGGAAGGTAATTGCAACCATTAAAAAGGATAGATGTGAATCGAATGCTCATTTCATTCAAGTTAGAGCAACCCAAATTGGTGGTAACATTGGTGCTGGCCATTGTGAAAAATAAACAAAAACAAGAGAACTCAACTAATTATAAAGATTATGACCAAAAAAAAAAAAAAACTAATTATAAAGATAAGGTGCAACAACCAAAGAAGCAGCAAGGAGCACAGGAGGTTGATTCCGATCTTGTTTGGTCCGAAACCATATAGCAAGTCAATACGAATATGAAGGAAACAAGGAAAATAGAAGATGATCAAAGGTTTTACATGAGTCAATCGATTAAGAAAAGGTTCTTTAGAAACTTATTTTCACCGTAAAAATCTCCATTTGACTTAGTTTCTTGAGAGAGATTCATTTTTGTTAAATAAAAAAAAGTAGAGCATAGTGGCTAAACATCACCTATAATTTTTATGGTAAGTGCAATTGAGATAAGGGTTTCAAAATGTAACAATATCCCTTTAATCTTACTTTGGAGCTTAGCCAATAATTGAAGCAATTTAGTCAATAATTGAAGCAATTGATGTAGCCCTAAAGGGGCCCACTTCCATTGATAATTGCCGAAGCATGGGGGAGGAACAAATTTTCCATCCTATAGGAGATTAATTTGTCTCCTTGATCCTCAATCTTATCAATGACTTGAAAAGCTTATCTCACCAACTTATTTCTTATGGACTATTAAGTTCGGGTGCATGAACCCATCACCATCTGATCAAATATCATAAAACATTTCTGCGCAGGAGTCACACCGTTGATTCGTTGGTCTAAGAAGGTGACGCCATATCTATTTATTTAGCTAAAGGACAACGATATGTTGACCCTCATCATGATACACGTCCACATTATTCATATCATCCTAGCGAAATACAGTAGTCAGAAGATTTCTTGGTTCCTAAACTTGAATGGCTTTTCCATTTCTGATCAAGCCATACCCAGCACCATCAACAATCATCCCTATTCCCAAATGAGTCCACAAAAAATATTCATCCAAGACTCAGACCTGACAGGAACGGCCATAAGTACCACTTACAGAAACAGTTTCTTCCTTATTTCGCCTTCTGCTAAACCACTCGCAAATTCCATATTGCAAATTCAGGAGGTTTAACACCAAATTAACGAAATTGGTGAACAGGAGTGAGCACATTATATAGTTATGTCATACATTCAACATTGCGTTTCCAGCTATATAAAACATTGACAGGTGAAGGCAATTCACGCATAAGTCGCACAAACAGGAACGGTCCTCCAGCAGCACGAACTCAGTGTGTTTATCAGAAAGTTCTTGGCTGATCATTTGATGAGTACAGTGAAGAAGAGAATTACACAGTTGAAGTCGTATACAAAGGCATCACTTATTCATGTCATTCAACGGTACGATAAGCATTACAACACAAAGGTCGGGTGGTACAATTTAGACACGGTAACGCGGCTCACAAAAGAGTTGACCCTGGAAAACTAGGCTTTGGCAAAAGATGAAAAAACACCCTTCAAAAAGAAGTGTCGTGGCAGACTAAACAATCAGACGCCACAGCCAAAGCCCTAAGGACACAGGACCTCACTCTTCAAACTGCCAAACTGACCATGATGCCAGTACTAACCCGACCTTTGAGGAAAACAGAGACCTGTCCGTCACGTAGCGACTCCCCCGAAAAGGGTTGTCAAAAACATGCCGGACTTCAAACACCAACAATCAACAGGTGACACAATGCAAAGTAGACTAATGGCGAGAAAGCTCAGGACAACTGTGACATGAAGCTGAGCTCAAACACCAGTTGCCAAACCTGACATCATTAAAAAAAAAAAAAAAAACATGTAGACCTAAGAGAACCTGATTACTGTATCTCAGAAAAATCTGACCGAACTTTGACACCCCCATTAGGAGCCAAAAAGCTGGGAACAGGTTTGAGAAACCTGCAAAAAAAGGAGAGCATGCTCGGCCAAATCTTCTGGAAAAGGGACCAAGTTCCTGACAACTCGAAAGACCCATATCCTATGGACCCAAAAACTACACTGATGCTGCTACTCACAGAAGCCAACTCTGACTGTTATACAGAACTCCTTAACCCATCCCACTCTGAGCATTTGTTGTACTAGCTCAGTGTGTGATTAGTCACCTTTGCTGCTTAATGGAGGATGTCACACCTCCAAAGCTGCTCCACAAGCAGGTCCACTGATTTTTTGCTGATTCCACTGCAATGCTGGAGATTCAAACCCACAAGTGACTGGCCCAATTTCCTCAAAGCAGGCAAGCATTTCTCTGATATCTCAGTACAGCCAGATAAAGAAAGTATCTGCAAATTAAGCTGGTCTGCACGAGCCAATGCAGCTACACCAAAATCTGTAACTGCACACAGAGAGACATCAAGGTCGTTCAATAATGGACAGTTTTCCGCAATTGCCACCAAGCTTGAGTTTCCAACTTTCCGACAACCCTCAAGATTGAGCACCTCAAGCGTCCAACCATGCATCTCGGCAACAGCTGAAATGGCTTTGTCTGTCAGATTAGAGCATCCACTCACATTAATTTTCACGAGACCACCATCACAGTTCTCAAGCAGTGGTATGAAACCGGCATCTGTTACCGCTTGAAGGCCACTCAGATCCACATGCTGCAGATTGGGGCACAACTTCGCCAGCATGACTAAGCTAACGTCACCAAACCCAGGGCAGTGACGGACAGACAATGACCGCAGAGATTTGCAAGAAGATAGCATTGGTGAGCCGATATTTAAGTCCTTCATGCCCAAGCAGTGCACCAAGGTGAGAGACTTCAACTTATCACCACAGTTGGCAAGTACAGTGAAAAGCCCATACTGTGAGATCCGGTGGCACTCCTCCAATTGCAGCCTTTCAAGTGATAGGGCTGCCTTTGCAAAAGAGTCTAGTCCCCTGTCAGATAAGAATGCACAGTTATGGACACAAAGCTGCTTAAGATTTGGGCAGCCTTTGCCCAACGCTTCAAGTCCCGAGTCTGTCATGCCTTGGCAAGACGTGACGGCAAAGGACCTCAATTTCTGCAAACCATGACCACTGCCCATGACCCAGAAGCCCCTTTCGCTCACATTCTGAAGGTTGGCAAGGATCAAGTCAGTGACTGCTTTGCCATAGTGTCCAATAACAGCAAGCGACAAATCAGTCACATGGACTGCCTGGAGCTTCACTTTTGTCAAGACACAAGAAGTGTTAGACAAGAGACTTGCAATGCCTTGATCTCCAACATGGGGACAGTTGTTGATAGAAATGGACTTCAGATTGGGGCAGTTCTGACCAATAGCTTGAAGACCTTCATTCCGAATGGTTGAACAAGAGTCTATGCTTATATCAGTCAAGTTAGGACAGTTTTTTGCAAGCGAAATCAAAGCCTTGTCAGAAACTGCATTGCAATGGCGGAGTTCAAGCTTCTCAAGCTGCCGACAACCATTAGCAATCTCAATCAAACCTTCATCTCCCACGGAAGAAACATTCCAGATGGAGAGAACCTTGAGTGAAGGGCAGCCACGTGCGACAGTCCTCAAACCAAGATCTGTTACTCCGCGAATAGAGTTGTTTCCACGAATTGATAGCTTGCCTAGTCCCCCATGACTTGAAGTTCCCACAGCAATAGCAGCAAGACGGACATCAGTGGCCTTTTTCCCTTCCAGGACCCTTGTGAGGTATCCATCATCCTTGATGGCAGGAGGTTCATCCCCTGATATTTCTTCATTTTCACCAGGGTTATCCTCCCGCTTCAAAGGCAGGGTGGTTTTGTTGCAACTTAATTCGTCACCACGGATGTTGCTCAAAAGCATAAGCCAGCGCTTTGAGACACATGCACAGGCACTCCTCTCCTGGCCTGTAGGCAACCTTCTGAAGATCTCAAAGAGACACTCGTCTGGAAGAACATCGATCGAGGCCTTCTTTTTCTGCTTGAGCTGGTCTTCACTGAAAACGAACGGGGCACTGATGCGATACCTCTTACAAGTAGGGAAATAAACATCCACATGGCGACCAAGGGACAAAAAGAGACTCGTTTCCTTGGGATTCGGGTAAAGTGACCCCCCAGGGCAAAAATCACCATCTCCTGCAAACATAGCACAAGGCTAATCAGCCAAAATACTCAATACTTGCAGAAATCCGAGACAAGATTGTTGATTACAACACCCAAACTACCAACACGGACGCAAGAAAACTGAGCAGTTCACGGGCTGCAACCCTGTGGTCGGAATTTTGCAATTGATTTACATAAACTACTAACGATAAACGATATAGAACGGATCTGCTCAAACATAAGTCGCGAAACCAAAAAAAAAAGAAAAAGAAATCCAACGTATGATGTGGATTTCGCGAGAAAAAAGACCAGAAAGCGCAAAAGCCCGCAAAAGAAATACAATCAAATTTCATAAGCAGAACTGCTTTATCAGATCTATCGAGAGAAAGCTAATCACCCCAGAAACAAGTCAACCCATAAAGCTGAATCTACCTTAAATACGTCAACCCCAAACAATTAATTCCAAATCCAGCGACATCAACAACAAAAGCAGCCACAAGACCCATATGACCAACGATAGACATATCTGATCTAACCCACATCCAGCCAAAAGACTCCAAGAGAAAGAACATCATGGCAAAAAAAACCCATTACTGTACTTCCGAAAAACCAATCCCCGCTTAGTCTCCGAAAAAACATCTTGCAAGAACTTTACAAGACCAAAAAACAAAAAACAAGAAGAAATATTTCTCAGCACCTATCCGCCTTCATATCAGCCAAACATCCCAAAAAAAGCAAACTTTCCACCAATCCGACAAGAAACCCAGCTCGGGAAAGCACCCCCAAAAAAAAGAGAAAGAACCCAGTTTCGATCCGAAAGAAAAGTCTAGAAAAACCGAGGAAATTCGCGAACTTTACCGGTGAACTCGAAGACCTTCGACATCAGCCGCGCAAGGGGAACCCCGGGAGGTCGGATCGGCACGGGATCGCGCCCGGGAACCCTCCGGAGAGAGCAAAAAGGGGCGAGGCGAGGCGCGATGACGACGGCGGCGGCAGCGGCGGGGGCGCGGGAGCATGAGATGCCGACGGCGGCCGCCGGTGGGTGGTGGCGATGGCGGATGAAGGCGCTGGAAACCCTATCAGATAGGGCAAAAAAAGAAGAAGGGAAGGGGGGTGGTGGGGGTGGTGGAGATGGAGATGGAGGAGGACGAGGACTAAGACGAAGAAGAAGAAGAAAAAGAAGAAGAGAGAGAAAAAAAAAGAGGAGAGAGGAGAGAGAAAGTGGGGGGATGTGACCAGTCAAGATGGCGAAATATGCTTCTTTTTCTCTGGGAGATCGTGCCGTGGGGAGCACCGGAGGTGCGGTGGGAGCGGGCGCACCGGATCGCCACCCCGCCCGGGTGCAATGCATGTGGGCGAAGGCGTTGGTGGGGGTGGGGGTTGTTTTCGTAATTGCGTCTTCTGATTTTATGGCGATTTTATTTTTTGATTTTATTTTTAAAATAAAAATTTTGGTGGAGGAGCGCCGATGTGGACATCATCAGAAGCCAGGTAGCATTTAGCGTGTCCTTTTCCGGAAAGTTTGGGGGGTTGTTTGGACTCCGGGATGAGCAATCCCAGGCTTCGGTTTTGCTTTATCCTCTTCTTTCTTTTTTTAATTTATTTAATCTCTTTTTGGTGCTGATTGATGATTGGGAAACTTCTGGTGGACGTCCTGCTTAATTTTGCTCCCTGTTTTCGGGTATTTTCTTTTTTTCTTATATCAATTATGAGAATTTGTGATTTTATTAAGTTTGTGATTGGGAAACTTCTCGCTATAAGAATTGGACGAATCACACGTATGAGATGTTTCTATCAATGATACATGTTGGAATTTCATAGTTGCAAAAGCACAAGTTTTGCATGCTTTCAATTGCGATCGTCAAATTTAATAAGATATCTATCACATCATTATTACACATTTCTTAAAAGAATTACAAAAGGTGGACTATGAGTTTGAAAATAATTAATATCGTGATAGATATTATAACGTCTTGGGTCCCACGTGAAGCAAGAGATAGATTATTGAGCAATATAAAAGCAGAACCCACCATCTAATAATTGCTCCCCTGTTGAGGATTTTTAGGGTAATGTGAAACGAACCCAGCCATCGAAATTGGCCTGTTTGGTTAGAAAAACATGCTCTTCATTTCCAAAACGAGTACCCTCCGACCATTGACCGACCAGCAATCAAAAGATTAGCACCCCTTTAAATCAGCTCCAAAGTGGCTTTAAGACCGGTCCAACTTCAAGCCAAACACAAGCATCACTGCACGAGCAGAGAGATATTGACCAGGAACAAGGACAACCTAATCCCGGATAAGAGCTTGTCTGGTCGTCGGTTTCCTAGGCATCAAGTAGCATTAAATTCTACAAACATGCACAAATTCAGAGAGAGAGAGAGAGAGAGAGATGCAGTGAATCTTTTTGGACCTTCCCACTTGCCCTAAGAGATTGCCTTGGCCCTGTGAATTTCCAAGAGCCATGCATCTAATCAATACAATAATCATTTCCTGCTAAGGATGGTTTGTACCTTCTATTTACTTTGGGATTTTATATAACTCTAATCACATTTTCGTCCTAAACTCAACTTGATGATTTTCTTATTACTTTTACAGCTCATGATTTAGACTGTACTCTTTTTTCTCCTTTTCTTTTCTGATCTCTACTGTGTTAATATTAACTATGCATGATAAGTGTGATTAAGTAGCTGATTTTGACATATTGAAGCTAATTCACCGATCTTATCACTAATGCGTGTACCTTCACTTTAGCAAAAAAACAAAAAATGGGTAGGTGTCTTTTTTTAGTAAAAGTTAAGATTATATTGACTTTAAACCAAAGAGCTATATATAGCTATACAGCAAGAATTCGGCATCAAGAATTTACACTCACGAAGACAAAAGTCATAGCGAATGAAAGTGAACCAAAGTAAAAAGATCGAAGGTAAAGCCAAAACAGCGGCAAAAGCACCCAAAAAGGTTGCTAACTAGGAAAACAAAAAACACAAAGGCAACCCTTACAATAATACAAGAGCAGGGAAAGGATCCCTGCTCTAAGATTGGTAGATAAGGACGACCCGACCGCTGAAGAAGCTTCGAAGAAACCAGTTGCAACCTCGCCTTCAGCTTCAAACTTCAACAACAAGGATACTAGGAGAAACCTCTTGATGGAAGAGGGTTGAAGGGAACCCCCTAATCATGAATGTCAATCAAGTAAAAGGTAGATCGGTCCGCGAAAATAGATAGGTTGAGCGACCAACAAAGCAGCAATCTTTGATTTGTGGTGTTGGGGGAAATCTGATGGAAGGACAAAGCTTTGTTCTTAACAACCTTCTCAAGATGCATCTTCATGGCCGAAAGGGACGAAGTCCTTCCCTATAAGAGAATATTAGTCCGCAAAAAATCGGTAGGTGTCCGTATCCAATTTATACGATGAATCAATAAAATGAGTTCGAGAACGCCCCTGCACTATATGATAGTATAGATATGTGCGTGCTAGTGCGTACATGTACATACAAGGCAGAGTTGATTACTATTTAGGATACCTTTTCGAAGAAGCATCCTATAGGGGAAGTCTAGGACCCCAATTTGACTATTAATTTAAGAAGGGTACAACTGGAAGCAGACGGAGACTAGAAGACAAGACATTGACAATAATATCAGTTGTCATTTGGGAGTCTAAATCAATGGACTTTAGTTTAATTAATTGATCAACCCTTTTGCCAGGAAAATGCATTGAAAAGCATCAACTCGGAGAGTTTTAAAAGTGGAAGAAATGCATGACAACAACAGATTAGGTAGGAAATAACGTGAGAACCGACCCAGCGAGCAACTATTGGCTAAATCAAGTAATTAAGGATGTTTAATTGGCAAGCTATATAACACCGACAGGGACACGTGACACGTGATACGACACGAAACGACACGTCGACACATTATTTCTTAAAAATAGAGAATTTCGACACATTCCGACACGTTATATATTAAATATTTTTATATATAAATACATAAATAAATAATAATAAAAATAGCCTAGAATTAATTTACACGAAAAATATTAAATAATATCATTCATTATTTTAATTTGTTACAATAATACACAAAACTTAGAAGGAAAAAACATTGTTTAAAAAAAATGCTGAAATGATATTTTTAAATTTATTTATTTATCAAATATAGCATTTTTTATTACTTCTTTCATAGTAAAAGACTTTTAAAAAAAATAAAAAAAATTCTAAAAAAATAAAACTGAAAAAAAAAAAAATTGACCCTATGCGTGTATATTTATAGCAATTTTATTATTTCTTTTGTGTATATTTATATTTTGACCTCACAAGTATTAGAAATTTTTAAAATTAACCTCGTGCGTGTCGGAGTCACGTGTCGGAATTCTGGATTCGCGTGTCGGAGCGTGTCGAAAAGAGTTAACCACGTGTCGGAGCGTGTCGGGATGTGTCAGAGCGTGTCGGAGTGTCGGACACGACACGAAAGTTTCTGGAAAGTGTCCGTGCTACATAGTTGGCAAGCACATCTACCGGCTCTGATTTCTGTAATGGGTTTTAAGTAGACCTTGGAAAAAAAGGATGACATGAAAATTTGTGCTACGTGTAACCTATCTCGATCCTTAATAATATAAAGTATGAAGAGGCATATTTAAGCAATTTTCAAAGTTGTGGGTGTATGTTGGATGTTATCCAACGAAGTTACCAAACTTCAGCTCCGGCAGATCTCAAGATTCTTCCCTTATACTGGAGGATCAAATCAAAAGCGAGACTTTGAGGCATCTAATGCATTTAACGACTCCATTAAGGTCATGCTCTGGTCTAAACAAAGAAGCTAGAGTACCTTTTTAAATTTTTGGGACCCTGGAAGAAGAAGGTGTGTTAGGTCATGCTCTGGTTTGTAAGAAAACAATACACATGAGCTTCTTCCAGCAAACTTCATCTGCAAGAAATCTGGGGATCAAATCATCAAAATCAGAGTTCAACAGATTATACAGAGCTCATGACTACTGCATTTTCAACCGTCTGTAGCACATTTTGCATAGATGTTCACTTGCCCAAACGTTCATTCCAATGTCCTCAATCTCCTAAATTTATCATAATTACTATATACACGGTACAAACAACTTATAAGTATAAAATGGATACACACTACAATTGGCAGAGTGGACCTGCAACCAAGAAATCCTTCGCAAAGACCCAACCGCGGATCTTAAGCCGCCGATCGCTGCTTTCAGATACGGTCCGCAATGTACTTGGAAAGAGAGTTGATGGGCTTGGCCAGTCTAGGTCCCCACCTTCTTGGTTTCGAATCTTTATTCGAGCTAGGAAGTCAGCAGCAATCCAAGCAAAGCTTAACATCAAGGCACTCGTACCTCCGTCATCATGCTCACGCAAATCTACTGACTTCTTCACCCATTCTGGATGGTAGGTGACCTGGTACCAAGCCGATGCCTTTTGCTCATACAGCAAATTCCTCTTCTCATTGCTCAACGACTCAGAATCTGAATCCAACTTCTCAAATATTTCTTGGAATTCTTTCCTTAATGCAACATAACAGTGCTTGAGTCTATCCTTCAGCTCCCCTTGCTTGTGGCTTGCATAATTTGGCATGGACCAAACATGACCAGTCACCAACTCTTCTTCATTGTTCACTTTGTACTGTCCCAGGAGCCTGCTCAGCTGCCCATCATAGGAGCACTTATGGTCCCATGCTTTGGAAATGAAATCTGCAGCACCCAGTACCTCGAGACTTGTATCATAGGGAATATCCTCAGGGACACAATTCAGTTCAGAGGAATTCGTATCTTTATCATAAGCATTTTAATCTGATGGTAGAGTCTGCCCAAGATTTTAGTTGATTTGTAGGTTTGGTATTCCTCTTTCCCCATGAAGTCTGGGTATTGTTCTGGTTCCAGATGGTGGGGCATAGTGACAAGTGATCCAGTCTTGGGAAAATCAACAGCAGCAGCAGCCAACTTAGCGAAGAGAATGCAGTTCTCATCCAGAGCCCCATGTTTGCTACGGTCAGCATGAACCATGTGCGCGTTGCAGATTGCCTCCAGATTCTCATTCGGAACGTGCTTAACAAAGAAGTCGATCATATCCTACCAAATTGAGCCGCATCATGAGAAAGGGGAGTCTTTCTGCAGCAAACTTATAGATCAGGCCTATCAAGTGCTTATGAAGAACTTATATCTCTCAATACATGTCTGACTGCTTCGTGGCACAAAATGCTAATGCTCTGTCTTGTATTAACTATCCTGAGTGCACCTTGGAGTAAATTTGTAGTGTCCCAAGAAAATTAATTGGGAGACTGGTTTTCAAGATGCTTTTGCTACTCCTCAGATCAAATTAACGCAGACTTCCAAATTACAAGCATCTTCTAAAATGAACCAGAAAGGGGGGGAAATCTACAGGGCACTATCAAACTAGGTCAGATAATGTGTCAGGAAGAAAAAACCACAGTAAGCGAAAAAATGTTTATGCACACAGACTCAAGTTTCACTTAATCTATCCTCATGAACGACATCTGCAACAAGCCTGTTGAAATCCAACGTTCCACTAATTATAAGAACAAGAAATAAAATTAAACGCAAAAGATGCATTGTGCGAGTCACATGATGCTACTTTATGCATAATAAAATAATCGTCACTGGTTGTGGTACAAGGCAAATGCCAAGGCACATCATTCCTATATTGAAGTCATTCCTATTCTACAAGGTCTGAATGCTTGTCATATACCACAGCTAAAAGACAATTACCTTCAGTGTAACATAGCGGGGCAGCTTTTTCTCTGCTGCAGGACCATACTGCATGAAGGCCCAGCTCCTCTTACTTGGGGGAATGAGATTTTCTTCCCAAGTGACAAAGTAGAGTTCCCCATCAAAGTCACTTCCTGAAGCTTCATTTGGGTGAGGTCTCTCCCCATTTTGAGGAAAAACAAGACAATCATACAAATGGTGTAAATCTGGAGCATCAACTGCTTCCAGAATCCTTATATCACCAGGGTGTAGACATGAACTTTTTGCTACTGCAACGCAACCTTTAATCACTTTTCAGTTCTTTTTAGTCTCAGAGAATCTACAGCCATGTTTTATGAAGCAGTTCTCCAGGGCTGGAGTAGACACTTGAATAAAGCACTGACCTTGTTCAAGAACTCCTAGCTCATCTAAACAGCCCACCAGCCACCTCCCAGAGGGAAGGAATATCCTAGCCTCTTCCCTAAGGCCTTGCAGTTGTGCTGCTCGTATGCAGGTGAGCATGCCTCTTAGATGAGGTTCTGAATGTGGCCTAAAACCAGCACTCAACATTATTGCAGCAATGTTTCCCTGCTTGGTGCAGGAGGATGTAAGGACATCAAATGCCACATCTGAGTCAACAAGCATCCGGTTTAATTTGAAGACCATTTTTTCTTGCATGTCCCAGAATACCTCATCTGGTACCTTTAATGCTGAAAGCAATGTCACAATCTGCCTATTTAAAAAGCCTGGCTTAAACCTGGTCCAGGAACGTATTTCCAGCATAGTGTGGTTTGACTGGAATTTGTTCATACTACGCCTCAAAGAAAGTCGAATCCCATCACCTTTGCTTGGCCAGCAAGCTACCACGCCCTTGTAACCGGCATAATGAATCTGATATGCAGAAGGCATGTCCAGTTCCAGTTTCAACTTCTCTGCTACTTCCCTGGCAAGGTCAGGTGTTATAGTGCCAATTCCATCAGAGAAGCAATAGCCATTCCTCTCAATATCTGGAAGATCATGATATACTTCCTCTTGTGGAACTTCCACAGTCGTATATGTAGATGACAAGCACTGCCCCATCCGAAAAGCCAATTTTGCAGTGTTCCTGCAATTGAACTTTCCCATCCACCCCAAGATCTTTTTCACATCAATTTTTTTGTCCTCGGCGAAAAACCAAGCAGACCAGTCCCTAAGTTGGTTTGATGAGAAAGCCAGAAATGAGTATTTCCGGCCCCAAAGATTAAATCCATTTGTCATTATTGTCCTCACCCATTTAAAAATCGTAGTCTTCTGGGAAATGGAGACTGACTTGAGGACATTAGCATTGATCATCTGCAGACCTTCATCCATAAAGGTCACCCTCAAGAACCTGTCAGCAACATCCTTGTATTCCTGGAGCACTCTGTTAGATAGCTCCACTTCAGGTGGAAGACAATGCCCTTTAATTGGAGTTATTATGAGCCTCCTTATCTCAACAATGTTGTTCAACTCTTTTTGGTTTTTAAGAAGTTTGGGATTCTTCAGCAGCCATTCTTGAAGAAGTTCCAGCCTCTTGCATGCATTAAAGACCGGGTTTTTGTAAGAGCAAATGTGCTTTAGTGCTGCTAAGTTCACCGCCTTTGGTTGGCTTTTCAGTAACCCAAAGAAACTCTCTGACAGCTGGTGTGGCTGAACACGTTCTAATGGATAGCAGCTTTCAGTAAAAACATGACGTTGAAACCTATCCCCTTGTGATGAATAGAGGAAAAGGTGTCTAACATAGGCCTCACAAAATTAGACTCGTCCTGGATCCTCAGGGACCGTCTAGGGGATAATTCCCGCACTTCTTGTTCCCTAAGATAATCCATGGCCTTCTTCAATTTCAGTCCATGGAGTGGTGGAATTGACACTGTGTAGGTATTGCACTGACCGACAGCCCCACTAGCCGTGAAATCTGTAGTTCAAATCCAAGGATCTTCATCATCCAACAAATCAGATGGAACTGATACTTCTATGTCATCATCAACAGTTCTATAATACAGACGAGGAGGTGAAGCCAACTGCAACAGTATGACAATAGACGACATTTCCCTATGCTGTCTGATCTCATTGATTTCCCCCACCAAAACTCCATCTTAAATTCACAATTTATCACAGCATAGGTGGACTGTTCTTTAAAAGAAAATGCTGTCTTCCTGGTGAAGCAGAACCTGCACATACTATCAACAGGATCAACAAAAAAATCAACCCCAGATGAGGGTCCTCTACACCCCACCAGAAACTCTTCCAGGGTAATCAGGTTTCCTATCTCTAGGCACGCGTCAGGCAACTTAAAATGAGTGGTAGTCCTCCTCCTCTGATTCTTTTGGAATGGACTCTCAGGCCCCAGGCTGACTTTCAAAAGTTTGTTACTAAAAAAAAGCCCATCATGTAGTGAAAGTTCATAAGCTGAGGTTGCAGCTTCAGGCGTAGCGAAGTGCACAAAAGCATGTGGCTCCACCTTCTTATATTCATCTGCTATCTGGATGGTGTCAAACCTCGTGACCTCAAAATCTGGATAAGAATCTGGGGGTGTCCAGGAAGTTTTCAATCTACACCTCCTGATAAGGCCAACTGTATCTTCCAAATACTTCACAAGCTCTTTTGCAGTCACATTTTGATCAAATCCACCGACACGAACTTGAGTTGCCACTGCGTCCTTCCTAGCTCCTTTTGACTCCATTATTCCTCCAAACACACTGTTCTTGAAATTGATTATGGATGTAGCTACACTATCACCTGCAACAGTATCCAAATTGCCACCAAATCTCTTTTACAACCATGTTGCTATTGGAAAAAAAAATCTCTCAAGAATTAAGAACAAAAACCCAACACCTTGCTCCAAGCTAACAGGAAAAAAAGTTCTCATTCTTCCCTTTTTTTTCCTGATTAATCTTTCAGATACCAACAAACAGATTCTAGCATGGGACGGCACAAAGCTGCTCCGGATGTGCCAAGTAACCGAACAGACCACAACCCACATTCAGAAAACAAAAGAACAGCACGATCGTCGTCAAGACGAAGACGAACGATCCAAAAAGACAATTGGACGAAGACCCAGAACTAAAAAAAGCGCCAAATGTAAAGACATTGCTATCAGACCAGACTCGAAGAGTCGCCTTCTGCACGTTGTCTTCAGTCGGCTCCTAGCAAAGAGTTCAATTTGCAGAAACGAGAGCTAGTAATTTCCTCGGGAATGGAGTCTCCATGGATGATGAGTGTGAAAGGGAGCATGAGTTCTGTGAGAGTGGAAAAATGAAAGGGAAGAGTATTACTAGCAAAGGTGATTGGTTCCAGTCCGGTCCGGTCCCATCTCAGAACTGAGAATTGGACCAGCAGCTCTAGAGCAGTCCAATAAAATAAGTTCATTCTACAACTTCCAAAAGGAAAACTCAAAATTATCATCTAGTATCTTAAAATGATAACGATAGACATGCAAATGATAATTATTTTATTTTTCTATTTCTCTCTTTCTTGAAATCAATTTAGAACATAAATCTGTTTAATAATGTAATTTTATTTTTTATTTTTGAAATAAATTTCTAGTTTAAAAATAGATTTAGATTAAAAATTAAAAATTAAAATTTTTTTATTTTTTCTATTTCTAAAACAAAAGTGAAAAATGAAAACTCTTTCATCATTCACTATTGTCATCATCTGTTGCCCACCCATCGCCCGTGGGATGCTAGATGGCCGCTGGCCACCGGCCGCATTCGACGTTGACTAACGGACCCCGAACGTTGGACGACTAGTGTAGATTGTCGGCCGCTCGCCTCCCGCTACCAATAACTAGTCCCCCCATTGTCGGTTGCTGATCGCTGAACGCCACCGCCCACCTCCCGCATTGATCGTCGGTTGTCAAACATCGGCTGCCCGCCGTTAGTCGCCTACCGGCTGTCGAATGTTCGACGCCTCCTACCACCATTCGGGAGAAAAAAGATTTGTGTCGTTATCAAATGAATTTTTATTTCACAAACACAAATTTTATAAGGTTTTCAAACGTGTATTTTTGCTCATAAATTTGTTTGGAAATAGAAATAGAAAATTCAATTTTTAGCAAAAAAAATTGATTTTTGAAATAAAATGGTTATTATACACACTTTAAATCAAATTTTTCTCAGCAGTAAATTTCAAACCATGACAAAAAAAAAAAAAAAAAAAAAAAAGGAAAAACAGTATTTTAAGAAATTAAATGAATAAAAATATATAATTGGTTCGGTTCTCACGTTGAACAAGTAACCAGCCCAAAAATAGCCAGTTCTAACCGGGAGCCGGATTGAGACCCTCTAGAATGAGGCTGTCCTCGGCTGAGATGGTCCTTTATCCTCACCCTAATAAATAGCCACACTTGAAATGAAATGAGAGAGCGGAAAAAAAAAGAAAGATAAAAGAAACTAGAGAAATGATCCCTGTGCTATTGTCACCATTCAATCTTCATCCCCTAGTTTTATCTTGTGACTGTTTTGATCCCTATACTAATATTTGGTCGCAATTTTATTAATTTTTTTTTTATATATTTCTATCGAAATGCGGACGTGAATACTAATTACGTATCAGAGATATCTAGGTGGCACTGTCATGAAATAATAAAAGAGAAATTTGGGAGAAATCACAAAAGAAATGATCCCTATACTAACTATAGTGGATGTTGAATCGTTCCTCGCACTTTTTTTTTTGTAATGAAAAATACATGTATCAATTTGGCCAGGCTTTCCTTACGGGTATTTAATAATCTTACTCCCGTTAGCCGTTTGCCTTTGATCCTAACTAATGCTTTATAACAAAATAACCAAATAGGAGGGACAATTTAGCCACCGCGCAGCCCACACGGGCCAAATCTCTTGAAAGTAATACTCATGTGGTGATGACTTAAGAAGAATTGCTTCAATTTCTGAACTAATTATAACATGTCAGCGCCACATGTTAATTTTCAGCACTAAGTAAGCATTATTTCATCCTAAAATGAAGACCAAAGATTAGTTCAGGGACTCAACTTAAGAACGTCAGTGTCGTCAAATCTCATCTGCAAGAAATCCTGGGATCGAATCATCAAACTCAGAGTTCAATAGATATCACAGAGCTCATGACCACTGGCATTTTCAACCATCTGTAGCACATTTTGCATAGCTGTATACTATGGATACACACTATAATTGGCAGAGTGGACTTGCAACCGAGAAATCCTTTGCGAAGACCCGACCACAGATCTTAAGCAGCCGATCGCTACTTTTAGATACGGTCCGCAATGTACTTGGAAAGAGAGTTGATGGGCTTGGACAAGTCAAGGTTCCCACCCTTTTGGTTTCGAATCTTTATCTGAGCTAGGAAGTCAGCGGCAACCCAAGCAAAGCTTAACATCAAGGCGCTCGTACCTCCGTCATCGTGCTCACGCAAGTCCACTGACGTCTTCACCCATTCTGGATGGTAGGTGACCTGGTACCAAGCTGATGCCTTTCGCTTGTACAGCAAATTCCTCTCTTCATCAGAATCATCACTCAATGACTCAGAATCCAAATCCAACCTTTCGAATATCTCTCGAAATTCTTTCCTTAATGCAGTGTGAGAATACTTGAGTCTCTCCTTCAGCTCCCCTTGCTTGCGGCTTGCATACTTTGGCATCGACCAAATATGTCCGGTCACCAATGGGTGTTTGTTTGTGATAACCAAAATTTATCTTTTAAAAATAATTTTTCTATTCTTTTGTTTTGAATAAAAAAACATTTGATAAACCTAATCGGTTTTTCTATTTTTTTGTTAGAAATTAATTTGGAAGAAAATCGAAATAATTTCTCCCACTAAACTCTAATTTTGGTGAGTCCTCCCTCATCTCCTCTACGTCTCTACCTCCTCCTCCTCCTCCGCCTCTCCTCATTTTATTAAAAATAAAAATAAAATATTCATTTTATTCATTTAAAAATAAAAAATAAATTTATTAAAAATATTTTATTTATGATAAATAAAAATAAATTATTTTTATTTGCATTGAGTGTTTTGCCAAATAAATTTATTTTTACTTTTAATTTTTATTCATTTTAAAATAAATTTATTTGTAAAATAAAATAAAATAGAATAAATAAAATAAATTCATTTTTAAGGATATTTTTTTTTTTAAAATAAAATGACATTTTATTTTATTTTTTTGTTACTAAATCATTTTTTTTTCCCATTTTTTTTTATTAAAGGTCGCAAGGCTCGGCCTTGCCTTGGCTAGGCGAGCTCGCCTAGCCATCGGTGAGGCTCGGCCTCCCGGCCGCGTGAGGCCGGGCCTCGCTAGGCCGGGGTAAAGGCGACCTTGCGTCGCCTGGGCGAGGCCGAGCCTCGCCGGGGCTAGGTTGGCCTTCGGCGAGCTCGCCGGAAGTCACCCAAATCGAAAGATAAAATGAAAAAGAAAATTAAAAAATTAAAAAATTAAAAGAAACAAAAAAAGTTATATAAATTTACAAACGTGTTTTTATTTTTTTCTATTTTAGGAATAAAAATTTTATTTTGCGCAATATCGTTATCTGTTAAAAAATTGTTTTTTTGCAGAAATAGCATTGAAACAATTTTTGAAATAAAAACGTTACCAAACGTAACCCAACTTTTCTTCACTGTTCACTTTGTACTAGCCTAGAAGCCCGCTCGGCTGCCTTTCATGGCACTTGTGGTCCTACACTTTCGAAATGAAATCTGCAGCACCCGGGACCTCGAGAATTGTATCATAGGGAATATCCTTAGGGTCGCAACTCGGTTCAGAGGAATTCAAATCCACATCAAAGCATCTTTAATCTGACGGTATAGTCTGCCCAAGATTTTATTTGATTTGCAGGTTTGGTATTCCTCTTTCCCCATGTCCGGGTACTGTTTTGGTTTCAGATGGTCAGGCAATCTTTCCAGTCTTGGGAACATCAACAGCAGTGGCAGCCAACTCAGCCAATAAAATGCATTTCTCATCCAGAGTGCCATGTTCGCTACGATCAGCATAAACCACGTACGCGTTGCAGATTGTCCCCAGGTTCTCGTTCAGGATGTGCTTAACAAAGAAGTCTACGATATCCTGCAGAATTGAGCCACATCATGAAAAAGTGGGAGTTTTTATTCAGCAAATTTACATATCAGGCCTATCAAGTGCTAATACAGAACTTTAAACATCTCTCACTACATATCTGACTGCCTAGTGGCACAAAAAGCAAATGTTCTTTGCTGAATTAACTATGCTGACTGCATGTTGTAGTCCAAAGAAAATTAATCGAGAGACAGGTTTTAAAGATACTTTTGCTACTCCTCAGATTAAACCAATGCGAACTTCCAAATTACAAGTATCTTCTGAAAATGAACCAGAGGGGGGAACATCTAGCAGGCACCATCAAACTTGGACAGATAAGGTGGCAGAAAGAAAATGACAGCAGTAAGCAAAAATTGTTCATGTACACAGGCTCGTGCTTTATTTTATCTATCCTTATGAAGCACGTCTGCAACAAGCCTCTTAAGATCCAACCTTCCACTAATTTTTAAGAAAAGAAAATAAAACTAAATATAAAAGATGCATTGCAAGAGTCACCATTTATGTTAATTTAAGCATAACAAAATTAATTGTTACTGGTTGGAGTATAAATCAAATGCAAAGGCACATTGTTCCTAAATTGAAGTTGTTCCAATTCAACTAAGTCTGAATGCTTGTTGAATAACACAGCTAAATGACAATTACCTTCTGGGTCACATCACGGGGCAACTTTTTCTCTTCTCCAGAATCTTACTGCATGGGAGTCCAGCTCTCCTTACTTGGTGGAATAAGATTTTCTTCCCACGTGACAAAGTAGAGGTCCCCGTCAAGGTCACTCCCTGAAGCCTCATTGGCGTGAGGCCTCTCCCCATTTTGAGGAAAAACAAGACAATCATACAAATGGTGTAGCTCTGGAGCATCAACTGCTTCCAGAATCCTTACATCACCAGGGTGTAGACATGGTTTTTTGGCTACGACAACATACCCTTTAATCACTTGTCGGTTCTTTTTAGTCTCAGAAAATCTGGAGCCGTATTTTATGAAGCAGTTCTCCATGGATGGACTAGACACTTGAATAAAGCACTGACCTTGATCAAGAACTCCTAAGTCATCCAAGCAGCCCATCAGCCACCTTCCAGAGGGAACAGATATTCTAGCCTTTTCCCTGAGGCCCCACAGTTGTGCTGCTCATATTGACATGAGCGTGCCCCTTAAATGAGGCTCTGACTGGGGCCTAAAGCCAGCACTCAACATTATCACAGCAACGTTTCCCTGCTCGGCACAGGAGGATGTAAGGACATCAAATGCCACGTCTGAGTCAACGAGCATCTGGTTTAATTTGAAAACCATTTTTTCCTGCATGTTCCAGAATACCTCATCTGGAACCTTCAACGTTGAAAGCAATGTCACAATCTCCCTATTTAAAAAGCTAGGCTGGAACCTGGTCCAGGAACATATCTAGGGTAGTGTGGTTTGACCAGAATTTGTTCATACTATGCCTAAAAAAAAGTCGAATCCCATCACCTTTGCTTGGCCAGCTAGCAACCACACCCTTGTAACAGGCATAACGAATCTGATGTGCAGAAGGCATGTCCAATTCCAGTTTCAGCTTCCCTGCTACTTCCCTGGGAAGATCACGGGTTATCATGCCAATTCCATCAGAGAAACAATAGCCGTTCCTCTCAATATCTGGAAGATCATGATGTACTTCCTTTCGTGGAACTTCCACAGTTGCGTATGTGGATGAGAAGCACTGTCCCATTCGAGCAGCACATTTTACAATGTTCTTGTTACTGAACTTTCCCATCCACACCTTGATCTTGTTCACATCAATTTCTTTGTCCTTGGCGAAAAACCAAGCGGACTGATCCCTAAGTTGGTTTGATGAGAAAGCCAGAAATGAGTATCTCCTGCTGCTAATATAAAACCCATCTGTCATTATCATCCTTACCCTTTCAAAAAATTTGTTCTTCTGAGAAAAGGGGACCGACTTGATATCCTTTAAGATGGGTGCAGCGTAATAGCTGAGGACATTAGCATTGATCGTTTGCAGGCCTTCATCCATAAGGGTCACCCTCAAGAATTTGTTAGAAACATCATTATATTTCTGGAGCACCCTTTTGGATAGCTCCACTTCAGACGGAAGACAATGCGCTTTGGTTGGAGTTATGACGAGCCTCCTTATCTCAACAATGTCATTCGACTCCTTTTATTTTAAAGAAGTTTGGGATTCTTCAGCAGCCATTCTTGAACAAGTTTCAGCCTCTTGTATGCATCGAAGACCAGGCGTTTGTAAGAGCAAATGTGCTTTAGTGCTGCCATATTCAACTCCTTTGGTTGGCTTTTTAGTAACTCAAAAAAATCTCTGATAGCTGGTGTTGGCTGAACAAGTTCTTGTGAATGACAGCATTCAGCAAGAACATGATATTGAAAGCTATCCCCTCCTGATGAATAGAGAAAAAGGTGTCTTCCATAGGCCTCCCAAAATTAGGCTCATCCTGGATCTTCAGGGCCGTCTAGGGGAGAATTCCTGCACTCTTCGCTCCCTAAGATAATCCATGGCCTTCTTCAACTTCAGTCCATGGCGTGGCAGAACTGACACTCTGTAGGTATTTCATCAACTGACAGCCCCACTAGCTGTGAAATCTGTAGTTCGAATCCAAGGATCTTCATCATCCAACAAGTCAAATGGAACTGAGACTTCGACGTTGTCATCAGCAGTTCTATAAGACACATGAGGAGATGAAGCCAGCTGCAAGAGTACAACAATTGACAATGTTTCCCTGTACAATTTGATCTCATTGATTTCCCTCACCAAGAACTCCAACTTAAATTCACAATTTATCACAGCACGTTTGGACAGATCCTTGAAAGAAAACGCTGTTTTCCTGGTGAAGCAGAACCTGCACTTACCATCAAAAGGATCAACAAAAAAATCAAGCCCAGATGAGGGTCCTCTCCACCCTACCAGAAACTCTTCCGGCGTAATCAAGGTCCCTATCTCTAGGCATACTTTAGGCAACTTAAAAGGAGAGGTAGTCCTTTGATTAGCATGGAATGGATTCTCAGGTCCCAGGTTGACTTTCAACGGTTTATTATTCAAAATGAGCGCGTTGTGCAGTGAAAGCTCACAAGCCGAAGTTGCAGCTTCAGGCGAAGCAAAGTGCACAAAAGCATGCGGCTCCACCTTTCTATATTCATCCACTATCTGGATGCTGTCAAACCTTTCACCTCAAGATCTGGATAAGAATCTAGGGGCGTCCATAAAGCTTTCAATCTGCACCTCCAGATAAGGCAGCCAACTGCGTCTTCCAAATACTCCACCAGCTCTTTTGCCGTCACATTTTGATCAAATCCACCGACACTAGCTTGAGTCGCTACCTCCTCCTTCCTAGCTCCTTTTGACTCCATTTTTTCCTCCAAGAACACCGTTCTTGAAAATTACTATGGATGTAGCTCTACTATCGCCTGCAACAGTATCCAAATTCCCAGCCATTTCTCATACAATGTTATTGATGGAAAAAATCTCTCAAACTTAAGGACAAAAACCCACACCTTGCACCGAGCTGATGGGAAAAGTAGGCAAAAGAGTGACGTCTTTGCAGTAAAGAAATAAAGGATAAATGCAAAACATCCCAAGATGTAAGTTCCACAACATGTCTACCGTAGTGAGGTTCTTTTGCTCAAAAGACATTAAAGGTATGTACCTAATAACACCAAACTGCATTCTAGTTAGGCATTAAGATTGTACCGACATTTACCAGCTTGTGTCTCGAGCAGAAAAGACGGGTTCACAGAAAGGAACAAAGTCAAAAAGAACAGTAGCTTTCAGTAGTAAATGCGATGAACAAAAAATGGGAAAGTAGAAGCTGTAAGCAAGGCCATAGTATAAGATAAATCCCCAACGTCCTATCGATGATCATTTCCTCTCCGCAAGAACAAAAAGGACAGAAGCCGCGAGAAACACAGGCGCCCCACGTTAAAGACCCCGTCAGCCCACCAGCAGCAAGTAAATGACGACGAGAAACTTCATTTCCTTACCCAATATAAAACGTAACCTCCCAACTTATCTTCCCTTTTCTTTCCTGATTAATCCTTCAGATCCCCCACAAACGGATTGTCGCATGGGACAGCACGAAGCTGCTCCAGACATGCGAAGTAACCGAAGAGACGACAACCCACCTTCAGAAAACACAAGAACAGCACGATGGTCGTCGAGATGAAGACGGACGATCCGAACAGTCAACTGGACGACGACCCAGAACTGCTGATAGCGCCAAACTTCGAGTTCGGTCGGCTTCCAGCAAAGAGATGAAACTGCAGATACGAGGGAGCTGTTAACTACCTCGGGAATCGCGTCTCCACCGTGGAGAGCGAACCAACCGATCGATCCGGGGAGATGACGAGTGGGGGAGAGAATGGGAGTGCGAGTTCTGCGAGAGGGAGGGAAACTTGAAAGGACTGAGTATAAATACGCTTGCGACGAAACAAGAGGAAGGAACCCGCAAAAAAAAATTGGGAAAAAAAGAGGAGGAGAAATTACGGAAATGACCCATGTGCTATTTTATCTCCTGTTTGTTGCATCCCTGCATTAATGTCATGGAATAAAAAGGAAACTAAGGAAAAATTGAAAAAAAAAAAAAAAAGAAAAGAAAATGTCACGAACACTCCATGGACTTTCATCTATTGTTCAATTTAATCCATGAGCTTTCGATTTGTTTAATTTGGTCCCTGAACTATTAACAAATGTTACATCTAGTCCTTTCGTTTGTTCAAACCGTTAAATGATGACGTGGAGATTATTAATGATGTGGAACTAAGTTTGATTACTAGAATTATGAGTCAATATATATCTTTAAAAATGAAAACAAAAGCAGAGAGAAGAAGTGGTCTGTATCTCTTTTTTGGATGGTAGACACAATTTAACCTGTTTTAAAGGTAATTTCCATGTGGATATTCCACATGTCCTTTTTTATTTTATATTTAAGAGACTAAAGGCCATGTAAGCCAATTCCATTAACTTTTAACTAACAAAATGACGGAATTGGTCAATTTTCAAATAGTTAGGGACTAGATCGGACATTTATTAATAATTCGGGGACCAAATTGAACAAATTAAAAGTCTAGGGACGAGATTGCACATTAAGTAGAAGTTTAGAAACGGTTTGTGACATTTTTCAAAGAGGAAAAGGGAAAAAAAATAAAATTGAATGGTCCCTGTACTACTGTCGATGTTCAATTGTTCCTCGCAACGATTTGGCCTAAAGCCCCATGGGGGCCAAGTCTCATGAAAGTAATACTCACGTGGTGATGATTTGGGAAGAATCGCTTCGATCACTGCACTAAATACAACGTATCGGCGCCAACGTCGTATGTTAATCGTCGGCACTTAATAAGCATTATTTTTATTTGCGTTTGGATTTCGAGGGGGGGGGGTGGAATTTGTCCAAATGAACACCGAACATTCAGGGAATCAAATTGAGCAGGAGCACGGCATAGGACGAATTTTGCAATTTTTCCCCCCCCTCCCCCCGACTTTTTATGTGCCTATGCCACAGGAGGACCACATGTTAATCTTCAGTAGAGACGAGCGGTTTCAAGTTTCTTACGGATTCTAGTTGGAATTTGGAATCAATTAATTGGTACAGACTCCTCATTTTTTGAAATCTGAAACTTATGCTGTCATGAATTCCAAAATCGAATACTTTTTTTTAGTTTCATATTTAGTTAAGTAAAATGAAAGTAAACGTAACAACAAAAATGAAAGTTTCTCATTTATCAATAGCAACAACTCATAAAAGACGAACACGTAAAATAAAATAAATAATAAAAGGTTCAAAACATCTAACATAATACCTATATTATAGAAGTTAAATCATAATATAGTTCCTATGAAAACTGACAATTCCTATAAAATTGGAATTGATAATCGAACCATTCCCCCTTAGAACTTGGAATCAGACAAGTTCCCATTGGTCCAGTTCTCTAATTCTCAGTCCTACCATGGAACCATGCTCGCCTCTAAGCATTTTCTATGGATAATTGGAACCATGTGGAATGTGTTATTTAATTGTGATTAAAGTTAATTTAAGGATCCAATCAATTGCTTGATAAAAGCATCAGGATTTGGATCTGAGTATATCTTAAAATTGCTTTGTCTAAACTCTAGCACCTAAAATTCGGGGGTGATATTAAGGGGCAAGGGAAGAAAAACTCTCTCCAATTGAGGGTGACATGGCATGCGAGCAAGGCATGTTAAAATAAAGAACGAAACTAGGCTAGGCATTGGGTTACCGTACTAGTGTTAAAAATTTTCTATTGAAAGCTTATTTTCTGCTAATTAGACACGTGTTTCGTACAGTGTCTAGAACCGGTACATCCAACCAATATCCTTGATAAGTGACAATATTGGATAGAAGTATTTGATAACTTGTACATTGCTAACTTCCTTGAGGTCTTGTTTACAGAGCTCTTTATTTTCATGGCCATGTAAGAAAATCCTCTTTTATTTCTCCTTTTTTTTTTCTCATTTTTTTTTCCTCTTCCATCTCTTCCTTTTTTCATTATTCGTAGCTGAAGTCCATCTTAGCGATTTCTAGTCATGCCACAAAGGACATTTAGTAATGAATTAACAATAAAAGAAATATTAAAATATTATTAAAAATTATCAATATCGGTCTTAGGCCGTATCGTCGGCATTCACGATTTTCAATCAAAATTGACTAGATAGATTTAATTGGTAAAATATAAAAAAAAAAAAAAAAATTAGGACTTTTTAGTTTTTAGATAATTTTCCCACCTTAGTTATATATATAATTTATTTATGGTCTCTAGGCTCCTCGTACTATGAGATATACATACATAAATAATCAAGTGATTAAGGATGTTTAAAAGCAAAGGGCTTAAATAGATCTCGAAAAAGGATGTTGTGAAAATGTGTGCTGCACGTAATTTATCTTGATCTTTAATGTCCAAGTAGAAAAGCATAATTATGCAATATCGAGAATGTGGGTATATGTTGGATGTTATTCACCGAAATAACCAAACTTCAGCTCTAGCGAATCCTTTGTACTTGAGGATCAAATCGATTGATTCATGTTTTTGAGAGTGAAACTTAAGGCATCTAATGCATTTAGAGACTACAAAAGGGGACTTTTATGAAGAAGCTAGAGCACCTTTGAACTTTTTTCCCCTGAGAAAGAAGGGGAGTTGGGTCATGCTCTCAGGTATAAGATGTGAATACATGTATAGCCACTTGTACAAGCTTCTTTCAGCAGATTAAGATAGTGTCATCAAACTTCATCTGCATGATAATCGGGGAATGAATGATCAAAATCAGAGGTCAACAGATTCCAAAGAGCTCAGGGCTACTGCATTGTCAACCATGGGTAGAACAGTTTGCATATCTATACACTTTCCAAAATGGTTGTACTCAATCTCCAGAATGCTTCATAATTGATAAATACACAGTACAAACAATTTGAAGTATAAAATAGATACCCACTATAATTGGCAGAGTGGACTTGCTACCAAGAAAATCCTTCGCAAAGACCCAGCGATGGATCTTAAGTAGCCGATCGCTAGATACGGTCCGCAATATATTCGAAAAGAGAGTTGATGGGCTTGGCCGAGTCAAGATTCCCACCTCTTTGGTTCCGAATCTTTATCCGAGCGAGGAAGTCAGTGGCAATCCAAGCAAAGCTTAACATCAAGGCGCTTGTACCTCCGTCATCGTCCTGACGCAAGTCCACCGACTTCTTCACCCAATCTGGATGGTAAGTGACCTGGTACCAAGCTGATGCCTTTCGCTCATACAGCAAATTCCTCTCTTCATCACTCAATGACTCGGAATCTGAATCCAACCTTTCGAATATTTCTCGAAATTCTTTCCTTAATGCAGTGTAAGAGTACTTGAGTTTCTCCTTCAATTCCCCTTGCTTGCGGCTTGCATACTTTGGCATGGACCAAACATGTCCGGTCACCAACTCTTCTTCATTGTTCACTTTGTACTGGCCCAGAAGCCCGCTCAGCTGCCCATCATAGGAGCACTTATGGTCCCAAGCTTTGGAAATGAAATCTGCAGCACCCGGAACCTCCAGACTTGTATCATAGGGAACATCCTTAGGGAGGCAATTCAGTTCAGAGGAATTCAAATCCTCATCACAAGCATCTTTAATCTGACGGTAGAGTCTACCCAAGATTTTAGTTGATTTGTAGGTTTGGTATTCTGCTTTCCCCATGAAGTCCGGATACTGTTTTGGTTTCAGCTGGCGAGGCATAGTGACAAGCTTTCCAGTCTTGGGAAAATCAACAGCAGTGGCAGCCAACTCAGCCAAATGAATGCAGTTCTCATCCAGAGCCCCATGTTCGCTACGATCCGCATGAACCACGTGCGCATTGCAGATTGTCCCCAGGCTCTCACTCACAATGTGCTTAACAAAGAAGTCTATGATATCCTGTGGAATTGAGCCACATTATGAGAAAGTGGGAGTCTTTCTGCAGCAAACTTACAGATTAGGCCTATCAAGTGCTAATAAAGAACTTTAAACATCTGTCACGATATATCTGACTACCTAGTGGCCCAAAATGTTAATGTTCTATGCTGAGTGCATGCTGTAGTAAGTTTATAGTGTCCAAAGAAAATTAATTGTGCGATAGGTTTTAATAATACTTTTGCTACGCCTTAGATTAAACCAACAGGAACTTCCAAATTACAAGCATAGGGGGAACATCTATCAGGCACTATCAAACTTGGACAGATAAAGGTGGCAGAAAGAAAATTACTACAGTAAGCTGTAAAAATATTTAAATGATAAACTATGTCTTCATCTAATAGCTTAAGCTTTTAGAACAATTGGCAATGGTCCTATCAAATTCTCACATGGTATTAGAGCTGCAGGTCCTGAGTTCGAATTTTTACAAGTCCCATTTACCTCTCCAATCAAATTTCCATGTTTAGTAGGCAAAAGGACCAGACTAAGCATGAAAGGGAGTGTAAGAATATTTAAATAATAAATAGCGTTTTTATCTAACAACTTAATCTTTTAGAATAATGGGAGAAATCCTACAAAAACATCACATAAGCAAAAAATGTTCATGCACACAGCCTCGTGCTTTATTTGATCTATCCTTATGAAGGCCATTGCAACAAGCCACTTAAGATCCAATATTCCGCCAAAATATAAGAAAAGAAAATAATCTTAAATGGAAAAGATGCATTGCAAGAGTCACCATTTATGTTAATTTAAGCATAACAAAATTCACTGTCACTAAGCCTAAATGCTTGTGAAATACCGCAGCTAAATGACAGTCACCTTCTGGGTAACATCACGGGGCAGCTTTTGCTCTTCTGCAGAATCATAATCCATGGGAGTCCAGCTCTTCTTACTTGGTGGAATGAGATCTTCTTCCCACGTGACAAAGTACAGGTCCCCATCAAGGTCACTTCCTGAAGCTTCATTTGTGTGAGGCCTTTCCCCCTTCTGAGGAAAAACAAGACAATCGTACAGATGGTGTAAATCTGGAGCATCAACTGCTTCCAGAATCCTTACATCGCCAGGGTGTAGACATGGATTTTTGGCTACTACAACGTACCCTTTAATCACTTGTCGGTTCTTTTTAGTCTCAGAAAATCTCAAGCCATGTTTTATGAAGCAGTTCTCCAGGGCTGCACTAGACACTTGAATAAAGCACTGACCTTGTTCAAGAACTCCTTGCTCATCCAAAACGCCCATCAGCCACCTCCCAGAGGGAACGAAGATTCTAGCCTTTTCCCTAAGGTCCCACAGTTGTGCTGCTCGTATGCACATGAGCATGCCTCTTAAATGAGGTTCTGACTGGGGCCTAAAACCAGCACTCAACATTATTGCAGCAATGTTTCCCTGCTCAGCACAGGAGGATGTAAGGACATCAAATGCAACTTCTGAGTCAACAAGCATCTGGTTTAATTTGTAAACCATTTTTTCCTGCATGTCCCAGAATACCTCATCTGGAACCTTCAATGCTGAAAGCAATGTCACAATCTGCCTATTTAAAAAGCCAGGCTGAAACCTGGTCCAGGAACATATTTCCAGGGTAGTGTGGTTCGACAGGAATTTGTTCATACTACGCCTCAAAGAAAGTCGAATCCCATCACCCTTGCTAGGCCAGCAGGCTACTACGCCCTTGTAACCGGCATAACGAATCTGATATGCAGAAGGTGTGTTGAGTTCCAGTTTCAGCTTCTCTGCTACTTCCCTGGCAAGATCAGGTGTTATCATGCCAATTCCATCAGAGAAACAATAGCCATTCCTCTCAATATCTGGAAGATCATGATGTACTTCCTTTCGTGGAACTTCCACAGTTGCATATGTGGATGAGAAGCACTGTCCCATCCGAGCAGTACATTTTGCAACATTCCTGTTATTGAACTTTCCCATCCATGCCCTGATCTTTTTCACATTAATTTCTTTGTCCTCAGCGAAAAACCAAGCGGACCGGTCCCTTAGTTGGTTTGATGAGAAAGCCAGAAATGAGTATTTCCGGCCGCAAAGATAAAACCCATCTGTCATTATCATCCTCACCCTTTTAAAAATTTTGGTCTTCTGGGAAAAGGAGACCGACTTGATATCCTTTAAGATGGGTGCAACATAATAGTTGAGGACATTAGCGTTCATTGTCTCCAGGCCTTCATCCATAAAGGTCACCCTCAGGAACCTGTCAGCAACATCTTTATATTGCCGGAGCACCCTGTTGGATAGCTCCAATTCAGGTGGAAGACAATGCGATTTGGTTGGAGTTACAACGAGCCTCCTTATCTCAATAATGTCATTCAACTCTTTCTGGTTTTTAATAAGTTTGGGATTCTTACACAGCCATTCTTGGACAAGTTTCAGTCTCTTGTATGCATCGAAGACCGGGCGTTTGTAAGAGCAAATGTGCTTTAGTGCTGCAATGTTCACCTCCTTTGGTTGGCTTTTCAGTAACTCAAAAAACCTCTCTGATAGCTGGTGTTGGCTGAACACATTCTTGTGAATGACGGCATTCAGTAAGAACATGATATCGAAATGTATCCCCTCTTGATGAATAGAGAAAAAGGTGTCTTCCATTAGCCTCCCAAAATTAGGCTCATCCCGGATCTTCAGGGGCCGTCTAGGGGAGGATTCCTGCACTCTTCGTTCCCTAAGATAATCCATGGCCTTCTTCAACTTCAGTCCATGGCGTGGTGGAACTGACACTCTGTAGGTATTACATCGACCAACAGCCCCACTAGCTGTGAAATCTGTAGTTCGAATCCAAGGATCTTCATCATCCAACAAGTCAAATGGAACCGAGACTTCCACATTGTCATCAGCAGTTCTATAAGACACATGAGGAGGTGAGGCCAGCTGCAAGAGTACAACAATTGACGACATTTCTCTGTACTGTTTGATCTCATTGATATCCCTCACCAAGAACTCCATCTTAAAATCACAATTTATCACAGCATAGAAGGACAGGTCCTTGAAAGAAAACGCTGTTTTCCTGGTGAAGCAGAACCTGCACTTACTATCAAAAGGATCAACAAAAAAATCAACCCCAGATGAGGGTCCTCTCCATGCCACCAGAAACTCTTCCGATGTAATCAAGGTTCCTATCTCTAGGCACACATCGGGCAACTTAAAAGGAGTGGTAGTCCTCCTCCTTTGATTCATATGGAATGGATTCTCAGGTCCCAGGTTGACTTTCAACAGTTTATTGTTCAAAAAGAGCCCATCATGCACGGAAAGTTCATAAGCTGAAGTTGCAGCTTCAGGCAAAGCAAAGTGCACAAAAGCATGCGGCTCCACCTTTCTATACTCATCCACTATCTGGATGGTGTCAAACCTTGTCACCTCAAAGTCCGGATAAGACTCTGGGGGCGTCCAGGAAGTTTTCAATCGGCACCTCCAGATAAGGCCAACTGTATCTTCCAAATACTCCACCAGCTCTTTTGCCGTCACATTTGGATCAAATCCACCGACACTAATTTGGGTCACCACTGTGTCCTTCCCAGCTCCTTTTGACCCCATTTTTGTCCAAACACACTGTTCTTGAAAATAACTATGGATGTTGCTCTATTATAACCTGCAACAGTATCAAAATCCCAACCAAATCTCTTTCTCAAACAATGTTATTGATGGAAAAAATTTCTCAAACTCAAGAATGAAACCCATACCCTGCTCCGATTTCACAGGAAAAATAGGTAAAAGAATGATGTCTTTGCAGTGAACTAATAAAGAATAAATGCAAAACATCAAAAGATGTGAGTTCCATAACATGTCTACCATAGTGAGGTTCTTAGCTTAAAAGAAATGTAAGGTATCATATCTAATAAAAACAAACCACATTCCGGTGAGGCATGAATGATGGTAAGTACGTTGACCAGCTAGTATATCAAGCAGAAAAGACGAGTTCGCAGAATAGAACAACGTTAAAAAGAACAGTAGCTTTCACCAGTAAAAACGATGCACAGAAATGGGAAAATAGAACAATTGTCTAAGATAAATCCCCAGCGTCCTATTGATGATTAAATCCTTGCTGCAGCAACCAAAGGACAAAGCCCAACTCTTCCGAGCCACAAGAAACTTCTCTTCTAAATTTCATATCTATAGCACACCACGGTAAAGACCAAACCACTCACCCCAATAGCAGCAAGTAAATGACAATGAGAAACTTCATTTCTCTAACCCAAAATAAGCGTACTCATCAAGCTATCTTCCCTTTATTTTCCTGATCAACACTAACATCTTTCAAGGTTCAATTATCTTTCAGGCACCCACAAAACAAAAACAGCTAAATATACACAAGCCAAACGAAACTGAGGAATGTCTTATCCGCCCTCAACCCTTTACCCGAAGCATCCAAAAATACACCGTGGTTACAGCTACCACGCGGAAAAAAAAAAAAAAAAGAGAGGCCCCGTTGCTCCAGAAAGGCGAAAACAAACGAAGAGACCACCATCCACATTCAGAAAAAAAAAAAAAAATACACACGCACAAACACACACAAAAGAACCGCACAATGTCCGTCGAAAGACGAAGAAGAACGGCCCGAACGGACGATCGGACGACGACCCAGAACTGCAAAAGCAGCGCCGAATGCAAAAAGACATTGCTTTCGGACCGAACTCGAAGAGCTGGTCCCTGCGCGTGCCCCCCTCGAATCGGCCTACCGAGCAAAGCGATCGATTTGCAGCAAATGAGGAGCTGAATTACAGTTATTACCTCGGGGATCGCGTCTCCGTGGTGGCCGAACCGATCCACTGGAAGATCGATCGGCCACGCAGACGCTCAAAGAGAGCTGATGAGTGTGTGTGAGAGAGAGAGAGAGAGAGAGAGAGAGAGAGTGAGCCTTGAGAGAGGGAAAGGCGAAAGGAAGGAGAATATATAGGCCCGCCTGGAATGAAACGAGAGAGAGAGAGAGAGAGAAGAAGAAGCAAAAAAAGGATGCTTCTATTCAATTTTTGGTCCCCCTACTTTTATCTTAAGATAGATTTGGCCCCCCAACTAATCTCTAATCACAATTTCACAGACAAATTTCACATATTTCCTGTCGAATCTCTCGAAGGTAATACTTATGTGGTGATCATATATGAAGAATCGGTTCGATTTTTACACTAATTCTAATGTCCTGGCGCCATATGTCAATCTTCAGCACTTGTCCAAATTATTTTCGTTTGCATTTGGATGGAAAAAAATGTGCCCCGAATTTAAGACTGAAGAAAAGTTCAGAGACCTAAATTGAATAGGCACACAATACAAGGACAAGTTCCGTTACTTTCTCTAGACTCTCTATTTGCATAGACCGCATCGTTGCCGCATGCTCGTCTCCGTGGTAGCCGGCATTTTTCATGGGCATATATGGACGGAACGCAGGACGGGATTGTGACGAAAGATTGGTTTAAGGACCAGATCAGAAGTGGCGAGAGAAAGTACGGGGTCAAAAATCCAAAGAGCAACAATAGTTAGATGGAGGGAGAATGTTTGTTCGGTAACTTGTTGGGAGTCCACAGCTTCCTCGTGGAGTGCTTGGTAGCTTCCTCGAGAAGACGCGCTTGATAACCTCCTTTTTGAGCTGAGACAACCTCCCTGAGAAGGTCTTTTCTTGCATTGCTCTTTACCCTTTCAAGGCCAAAACAAGAAGATTCTCTTTTATTTCCCTTTCTTTTTTTTTTCTTTTATATATATATATATATATATATATATATATATACACACACACATTCCCTTCCAACTTTTCATGCTTCATCTTTTCCTTTGCATTGGGGTTTTCATTACTTTATTGCTTCTCTCTTATAAGGGGGTACTGATAACATGAGTGGCAAAAAAAAAAAGAAAAAAAAAAGAGCTCAAGTAAGATGGTTTTGAAATAATCCTTGAAACTATCAGGCCAGAGTACGGTAGGGGCAGTGAGAATTTTTTATGGAGTGGTGAAATGCATAGATGGAGTAACTAACGGAAAGATATATTATTTTGTAATCGAAATTTAACATTGATTTCGAATGTTGATGCGGTTAACATTGGCTTCGATGTCGATCGCTAAATAGTTTCTAGTTCTTGTGTTACCATGGTTTGAATGTTTTAGTGTTCTTTTTACATGCTTTTATGTTCTATTATTTTTGTAGTTCCAATTTTTCCCTACTCAAAGCTATCTCTTATTCTCTTTGGCTTTAATTGATTCTGGATACTGCTAATCGTAACCACTTAGGTTTCTATAATTTCCACGTGAGAAGAATGAGGTAGGGAGTTTGAATTCCCATTTTCTCTCGGGGTGAGGTTGGAGACGATTTAAATTCAGGTGTAGATTTCGACTCTCACACTCTGTAATGAGGTACAATAAGCAAAAGTTTGAAAATGAAAGTTTGAGTAAGAGTAAAGTAGGATAAAAAAAATACTAATTGTCATTTTTTTAATGTGATTCACCTAATTAAATTTGTATTATGTTTTTTGCTATTTCCTATTGTGCCTTATCTCCATCTGCATGTTCTTTATTGTATTTCTTCTTATGTTTATGACAAATCTACTGTTTTGATAGATGAAATTGATAACTTTTCGAAAACCTAAAATTAGAAGTAACGGTATGAGAATGACAATTTATCTTTGCTATCATTCCATCTATGAAAAATATGTTGACTTCCCATGTTTACAAGGCAATCCGTTTGACCAAATCCAGACTTACCTAGAACCTTCTCGTCAAAAAATTAAAAGGGTTAATATTTTGAAAAATCATTAACAAAACTAATTTTTTGACCACGAAAAACCCTAAATCTGATAAATTTACCAAAAATTAATTTTTTTACCATAAAAAATCCAAAATTGGTATACTTGTGACAAATTGACTCAAAGCAACTACAAAAAATCTTAAACTGGTACACTTTTGAAAAATTTACCCTAAACTAATTTGTTTAATCACTACAAATCTCAAACTAGTATACTAATCCATTGTCACATGTCACCAAACTTAATAATTTAACAGTAAAATTTAATGAAAACTAACATAAAGTAAATTTGTCACAAGTGCGCCAATTTAGGGTAAATTTATCAAAAATGTATTAGTTTGGAGTTTTTGGTGGTCAAAAAATTAATTTGAGGTAAATTTGCCATATGTATACAAATTTGGGTTTTTTTAGGGTATTAACTCAAAAATTAAAAATTCTTTGCACGGTTTCTCATTTTTCCAATTGAAATAAACGCACAAGAGTATGATTTTTAATTTAAAAGATCAAAGAAAAGGTTAAATTTAAAAATACGAGGCAGGCCGAAGACCTAAACACAGGATCTGACCATACAATGAACAACAGGTCCTCCACTCTCCCTCTTTTTAATTTTTTTTTTCCAGTTCTGATAACTAATTTTCTAATTACTACTTTAACTTGGTTAGTGTCGTAGTTTTAGGTTATAGTTGCTCATACCGAATTTAATTCATGATTTTAAGGCCAACTCTTGCTTTGATTTAGGCTGAAATAGGGTCTCTATTTTTGCAGGAATTTCATCCTTTTCAAATTCTAAAGGAAAAGATATGTTCCCCCCCTCCCCAAAAAAAAAAAAACGATGTCCTAAAATGTTTAGAACAAAACTAGATTTAGCACCAAACTACACATCAAAGATAACGGACGCAAGGCTCATTCAAAAATGTGTTGGGCGTTAAAAAAAAAAAAAAATGGAGAAGGATCAAAGATGGATAATTACCTCCACGCCGTGCTTCGGGCGTTGCTGATCGAAGGGAAAGAGCCTAGAGCGAGATCGAGAATGAGAGAATGCGTGAGGGTGTGTTGAGTGTTGCGTGAGGGAATAATGAATGGAAAACTTGTATATATACCCACTTGAAAAAAGGTTACATGCTTTCATTAGGTTGGCGCTATCGCGGCAATAAAAATTCAAATTAATTTTATCCGGCTTAGATCCCGCCATTATTATCAAGGATGGCAACCGGGACGGGATAGATCAAATTGTCCGCCTTTATCCGTGGCCTCATTTAGTAGGAAATCTTAAAATTTTGAATGTATTTGAAATCCGCTATGGCGCGTGACCCGAAAATAGAGCTTGATTAACCACAATACTAGGATAAAGAATTTCTCCCAATAACACCAAAGTAAAAACCCAAATCCCTCTCTCCCAATCCTTAATTAGATTCGATATCTAGAGTAAACGTTATATGGAGAGAAGATATAATAAATGGCAGGTTTTGTTTGCTCCATTTAGATTGCATTTCGGATAGCATCTTAAAACTTTATTAGATTTGAGATTGAGGTTCCATTTATCTCGCAGCAAGCAAATGATTGCTTGTATTGATATAAAAATGAATAAACTAAAAAACAATTATTTTCACCAAATTTATGAAAATGTTTAAATATAAATTATTGTCGGTAATGAATTTTTTTTTCATTGATTAATTATGGCTCACGCACCCCAATTTACATTGAAATGACTACACTATCCCTTACAGGTTCCACTCTTCATGTGTCATACATTTTTTTCTTCTTTTTTCTTTTGTTTTAATTTTACCATGTTCTTGACAAACAATAATTATTAAGGTTAAATATGAGGCCTACTCTTGATTTAAGGCTAATGCTTGCCTTCTTTTTTATTTTCGGTTTTTTTTTTTTTCTTTCTCACTTGAAACAAATTTTGTTTACTTGTTCTCTGAAAAATATTTTATTTGGTAGATAATTAATCGATCATTGTGTTTCGATAAAAAAAATAATCATTTTGTTAATATTTGTATATTTTTTATTAGGAAAATATTATTTTAAAAAACTTAAGCACAAGTGAGAGGATAACCTTTGAGTAAATTGTGTATAATGCATATATCAACTACAATATTCAATTTTTGAGTAAATTATTGTAATTTTGTACTAAAAATTGAAGTCGAAAAAATCACAATCATGAGAATATTCTAAGGAAATAAACTAAACAATTTGTGGATAAAATTAACAATTTTTACTCCGATATATGATTAGTACTTGCTTAAATTATAATAATGGAGAATAAATTTAAAAGAAGACAAGCATAAACAAATGTTCAAATGTAATGGGTGCAGAAGAAGCAGTTAGGTGAAAAAAATTATTTGGAAGGGATGTGGATAGAATTTTTTTTTTAGTGAAATTGAAAAAGAAGAAGGAAAAAGGTAAGAAATAATTTCAAATATGCAAAGGATAATGTTAATTCAATATAAAAGAGGGTGTCACAAAGAATTTTAAATTAAGAATGAGACCTATAAGGGATAATGTTGTCAATTCAAAATAAAAGAGGGTGTTAGAAGCCAATAAATGGGTGAAAATAATTTGAGCCTACTTATTTGTGACAAACCAAAAATCTCAAACCTACATTTGTAATAAATTTACTCTTCATTATTTTTTTACTAAATTAGATTAATACCATGAAACATCACAAATTAATGTACCCATGACAAATTGATGGTAAAATTTTAAATCAGTACATTAGTCAACTACCACATGTTATTTAACTCAGTAATTTGATGGTAAAATTTAATAAAGATTAACGGAGGGTAAATTTGTCACAGATGTACTGATTTAGAGTTTTTGATGGTCAAAAAATTTAATTTAGGATAAATTTGTCATAAGTATACCATTTTATTGACCTATATAATAAATGGCAGGTTTTTGTGCACTTCATTTGGATTGCAATGCAAATATCATCTTTAAACTTGACTAGAATTTTAGATTTAGGAGTCATTTATCTCGCGAGAAATAAACGATTTGAAAAATATTTTCATCAAATATGAGTATGTTTAAACATAAATTATTATTTATAATGAACATTTTTTTTCATTGATTAGTTATTTCAAGCAATACAATCAATCATTTGAAAGAAAATATTTTTCAAATTATTTATGCTTCACAAAACAAACCTCTTTCTACTAATAATCAAAGCCTAGTAAGAGGAAAACAGCTAAAGCTACACATTTGCATCCATAAAAAGAAAAAAAAGAGAAGCCAACCATTGCTATAAAAGATCCATCCTGGTAAAACCTCGAATTAGCTTCTTGGTTCTGAACTCGACCGAACTTGCGTTTGCAACATCATTCGTCATGTACGCCCTCAATTCGACCACCGGAATTCGCAGTCTACTCGTCCTAAGTGCTCCTCCCTCCCTTTGCGCATACAAAGATCACGCGTAAGCTTACGATCAAACCTACAAGAGGAAGATTGAATCGTGGTCCACGTTTTTGGAGATTCTGGAATTGCTTTCTGCAGCCCGAGACTTCTAGCATTGCCTGCAACCAACGTTCATTTCCGGGGAACTCGAGCTTACCCTGCAAAGCCAACGAGACTCGCCAGCTTTGAGCTCCACTGAAGAGATCCTCAGAGTTCACACCACTGCCTTTTCATTGAGAACACAAGACTTCTATGAGTTCACATAACAAACAAAATGAAACAATTTTCAGATCAGACAGCAAGTTTTCAATGAGGTAATCAGCACACGAAATGTGTACAAGGATTCTATTGGAGAGTTCAAATCTGATCCATCTCCGATTGGCGGAACTTCATGGTATTGCTCTGCTGACAGTCTACCAAGGTGACTGAAACTAAAAATGCAAAGAACGTTGTTGCGATCTTGCTTCTTAGGATGTCTCTGTTTTGAGATCAACCTAAAGACAAATGGACTGATACAATTTTTGCCTCGAGAGCAGGATATATCTTTATGCTTTTTTCTTGAATAGTGTTCCATATGGAAACAATGCAGGATGCTAGCATTTGCAATTTCAACTGAGATTAAGACGTTTGGCCTCCTTTACTAGAAATATAATTCCATGTTTGATTATGGAGAATCGACAGCTGGATCAAAAAACAATTGGAGCTGAGGACGAGCAAATTAAAAACATAATGCTTTGATCTAAAAATAAGTGAATACAGGTATAGCCAGTTGTGCAAGCTTCTTCGAGCAAATTAAGAAACGTCAATGTCATCAAACTTCATCTGCAAGAAATTTGGGGACTGAATCATCAAAAGCAGAGTTCAACTGATTTCACAGAGCTTATGACTACTGCATTTTCAACCATCCACAGCACATTTTCCATATCTATATGCTTTCCAAAAGGCTCGTTCCAATGTCCTTAATTTCCACAAATCCTTGTAATTGATAAATTCACAAAACAAACAACTTGAAATATGAAATGGATACCCACTACAATTGGCAGAGTGGCCTTGCAACCACAGAATTCTTGACCAACACCTGACCATGGATCTTACAGCTAATCACCACTTTCAGATACGGTCTGCAATGTACTTGGAAAGAGAGTTGATGGGCTTGGCTGAGTCAAGGTTCCTACCATATTGCTTCCGAATCTTTATCCGAGCAAGGAAGTCAGCAGCAATCCAAGCAAAGCTTAACTTCAAGGCACTTGTACCTCCATCATCGTGCTCATGCAAGTCCACAGACTTTTTCACCCAGTTTGGATGGTAGGTAACCTGGTACCAGGCTGATGCCTTTTGCTCATACAGCAAATTCCTCTCTTCATCACTCAACAACTCAGAATAGGAATCCAACATTTCGAATTTCTCTCGGAATTCTTTCCTTAATGCAGTGTAAGAGTGCTTGAGTCTCTCCTTCAGCTCCCTTTGCTTGCGGCTTGCATACTTTGGCATGGACCAAACATGACCAGTCACTAACTCTACTTCATTGTTCACGTTGTACTGGCCCAGGAGCCCACTCAGCTGCCCATCATAGGAGCACTTATGGTCCCATGCTTCGTAAATGAAATTCGGAGCACCTGGGACCTCAATACTTTTATCATAGGGAATATCCTTAGGGATGCAATTCGGTTCAGAGGAATTCAAATCTTCATCAAAAGCATCTTTAATCTGGCGGTAGAGTCTGCCCAAGATTTTAGTTGATTTGTAGGTTTGGAATTCCTCTTTCCCAATAAAGTCTGGGTACTGTTTTGGTTTCAGATGTCGAGGCATAGTGACAAGCTTTCCAGTCTTTGGAAAATTAGCAGCAGTGGCAGCCAACTCGGCCAATAGAATGCAGTTCTCGTCCAGAGCCCCATGTTCGCTACGGTCAGCATGAACCATGTGCGCACTGCAGATTGTCCCCAGGTTCTCATTCAGAACATGCTTAACAAAGAAGTCTTTGATGTCCTGCGGAATTGAGCCACATAGAAAGTGAGGGTCATTCAGCAGCAAAATTAGAGATCAGGCCTATCAAGTGCTAATAAAGAATTTAAAACATCCCTCGCTACATATCTGATTGCCTAGTGGCACAAAATGCTAATGCTCTTTAACTATCCTGAGTGCATGTCCTAGTAAGTTTACAGCATCCCGAGAAAATTTTATGGGAGATTAGTTTTAAAGACGCTTTTGCTACTCCTCAGATCAAACCAATGGAAACTTCCAAATTACAAGCACCTTCTGAAAATGAACCAGAAAGGGAAAAATATTATCAGGCGCTATCGAACTTGGTCAGATAAGGTGGCAAAAAGAAAATGACCTCAGTAACTGAAAAAGTGTTCATGCACACAGACTTGTGCTTTATTCTATCTATTCTAAAGAAGGATACTGCAATAAGCCCCTTAAGATCCAATATTCCACTAATTATTAGAAAAGAAAATAAAACTAATTGCACAAGATTCATTGTGAGTCATTTAAGCATAATCAAAATAACTGTCACTGGCAGGAGTATAAATCAAATGCCAAGGCCCATAATTCCTATACTTAAGCTGTTCCTATCTTACCAACTCTAAATGCTTGTCAAATACCACATCTAAATGACAATTACCTTCTGGGTAACATCACGGGGCAGCTTTTTCTCTTCTCCAGAATCATACTGCATGGGAGTCCAGCTCTTCTTGCTAGGTGGAATGAGATTTTCTTCCCACGTGACAAAGTAGAGGTCCCCATCAAGGTCACTTCCTGAAGCTTCATTTGTGTGAAGCCTCTCCCCATTTTGAGGAAAAACAAGACAATCATACAGATGGTGTAGCTCTGGAGCATCGACTGCTTCCAGAATCCTTATATCGCCAGGGTGTAGACACGGATTTTTGGCTACTACAATGCACCCATTGATCACTTGTCGGTTCTTTTTAGTCTCAGAAAATCTGGAGCCGTGTTTTATGAAGCAGTTCTCCAAGGCTGGACTAGACACTTGAATAAAGCACTGACCTTGTTCAAGAACTCCTAGCTCATCCAAACAGCCCATCAACCACCTCCCAGAGGGAACAAATATTCTAGCCTTTTCCTTGAGGGCCCACAGTTGTGCCGCTTGTATGCACATGAGCATCCCTTTCAAATGAGGTTCTGACTGGGGCCTAAAACCAGCACTCAACATTATTGCCGCAGTGTTTCCCTGCTGGGCACAGGAAGATGTAAGGACATCAAATGCCACATCTGAATCCACAAGCATCTGGTTTATTTTGAAAACCATTTTTTCCTGCATGTCCCAGAATACCTCATCTGGCACCTTCAATGCTGAAAGCAATGTCACAATCTGCCTATTCAGAAAGCCAGGCTGAAATGTGGTCCAGGAACATATTTCCAGGGTGGTGTGGTTCGACCGGAATTTGTTCATACTACGGCTCAAAGACAGTCGAATACCATCATCACCTTTTCTTGGCCAGCAGGCTACTACGCCCTTGTAACCGGCATAACGAATCTGATATGCAGCAGGTGTGTTGAATTCCAGTTTCAGCTTCTCTGCTACTTCCCTGGCAAGATCAGGTGTTATCATGCCAATTCCATCAGAGAAACAATAGCCATTCCTCTCAATATCTGGAAGATCATGACGTACTTCCTTTCGCGGAACTTCCACAGTCGCATATGTGGATGAGAAGCACTGTCCCATCCGAGCAGTACATTTTGCAACGTTCCTGTTATTGAACTTTCCCATCCACGCCCAGATCTTTTTCACATCAATGTCTTTGTCCTCAGCAAAAAACCAAGCGGACTGGTCCCTAAGTTGGTTTGGTGAGAAAGCCAGAAACGAGTATCTCCGGCCACAAAGAGAAAACCCATCCATCACTATCGTCCTCACCCTTTTAAAAATTGTGGTCTTCTGGGAAAAGGAGACCGACTTGATATCCTTTAAGATGGGTGCAACATAATAGTTGAGGACATTAGCATTGATCGTCTCCAGGCCTTCGTCCATAAAGGTCACCCTCAAGAACCTGTCAGCAACATCCTTATAGTGCCGGAGCACCCTGTTGGATAGCTCCACTTCAGGTGGAAGACAATGTGCTTTGGTTGGAGTTACAATGAGCCTCCTTATTTCAACAATGTCGTTCAACTCTTTCTGGTTTTTAGCAAGTATGGGATTCTTCAGCAGCCATTCTTGAACAAGTTTCAGCCTCTTGTATGCATCCAAGACTGGGCGTTTGAAAGAGCAAATGTGCTTTAGTGCTGCAATGTTCACCTCCTTTGGTTGACTTTTCAGTAGTCCATAGAAACTCTCTGATAGCTGGTGTTGGTTGAACACGTTCTTGTGGATGACAGCATTCAACAGGAACATGACATCGAAAGGTATCCCCTCCTGATGAATAGAGAAGAAGGCATCAAAAATAGGCCTCCCAAAATTAGGCTCATCCTGGATCTTCAGGAACCGTCTAGGGGAGCATTCCTGCACCCTTTGTCCCCTAAGGTAATCCATGGCCTTCTTCAACTTCAGTCCATGGTGTGGCGGAACTGACACTCTGTAGGTATTACACCGACCGATAGCCCCACTAACTGTGAAATCTGTAGTTCGAATCCAAGGATCTTGATCATCCAACAGGTCAAGTGAAACTGGTATTTCCATGTCATCATCAGCAGTTCTATAATACACACGAGGAGCTGAAGCCAGCTGCAAGAATATAACAATAGACGACATCTCTCTGTACTGACTGATCTCATTGATATCGCTCACCAAGAACTCCATCTTAAATTCACAATTTATCACAGCATAGAAGGACAGGTCCTTGAAAGAAAGCGCTGTTTTCCTGGTGAAGCAGAACCTGCACTTACTATCAAAAGGATCAACAAAAAAATCAACCCCAGATGAGGGTCCTCTCCACCCTACCAGAAATTCCTTCGGCACAATCAAGTTTCCTATCTCTAGGCACACTTCAGGCAACTTATAAGGAGTGGTAGTCCTCCTCCTTTGATTCGCATGGAATGGATTCTCAGGTCCCAGGCTGACTTTCAACCGTTTATTGTTCAAAAAGAGCCCATTGTGCAGTGAAAGCTCATAAGCTGAGGTTGCAGCTTCGGGCAAAGCAAAGTGCACAAAAGCATGCGGCTCCACCTTTCTATATTCATTCACTATATGCATGATATCGAACCTCGTGACCTCAAAATCTGGATAAGAATCTGGGGGCGTCCAGGAAGTTTTCAATCTACACCTCCTGACAGGGCCAACTGTATTTTCCAAATATTTCACCAGCTCCTTTGCTGTCACATTTTGATCAAATCCACTGACACTAATTTGGGCCATCACTATGTCTTTCCTAGCTCTTTTTGTCTCCATTTTTCTTCCAGACACACTGGTCCTGTATATAACTATGGATGTAGCTTTATGATCACCTGCAACGGTATCCAAATCCCAATCAAAACGCTTTCTCATACAATGTTATTGTTGGAAAAAATCTCTCTAACCTAAGAACTATAAAACCAGGCCTTGCTGCGAGATAATAGGAAAAATATTAAAATAGTGACATCTTAGCAGTGAACTAATAAAAGATATGCATGAAATATTCTTAGATGTAAGTCCCATAACATATCCAATGTAGTGAGGTTTTTTGCTCAAAAGATCTATAAGGTATCATATCAAACCGCACCAAACAGCATTCTGGTGAGGGATGAAAGATCATAACTATGTTTCCAGCTACTATCTCGAGCAGAAAAGACAGGTTCACGGAATGGAACAAAGTCAAAAGGAGCAGAAGCTTTCAGTAGTAAAAGTGAATCACAAAAATGGGAAAATAGAGGATGTAAGCAAGGGAGTAGTATAAGCTATCCCCATTGTCGTATTGATGGTTAATTCCTCTCTGCAACAGAGAGAAAGACAGAGCCTGACTCTACCAAGCCACAAGAAATTCTCCGCTCGATTCCATATCTATACATGGTCATCCCACGTTAAAGACCAAACCAGTCAGCCCATTGGCAGCAAGTAAATGATAATGAGAAATTTTATTTTCTAACCCAAACGTACTTGCCAAGTTACCTTACTTCCCTTTTTTTCCCTGTTCAACGCTCACACATTCCATGGCTCCTTATCTTTCAGACATCAACAAAACCAAAGCAGCGCTATTTATACATCAACTTTTCAACGAGAATCAAAACGAAATGGAGGCATGTCTTTATCTGCCCTTAACCCTTTAGCCCAAAACATCCATAGCATTGTTGGTTACAGCTATCACACAAAAAGGCTCCGTTTGAGATTGGAGCAGAAAAGGATGGAGGGGAAATTACAGAAATGATCCATGCACTATTGCCACTATTCAATTTGGTCCCGCTGCTCTCTCTTGTGAGAAAATTAGTCCCTAAATTGATCTCTAATCACAATTTTATGACAAATTCCGTATTTCTGACAAAATGTCGACGTTGATGCTAACTAAGCATTGAAGATATAAAAAGAAAGTTTAAAGAGAGAATCACGAGAGTGATTTTTATACTGTGATTGATGTTTTGTGGTAGACTTAAAACAAATCCGAACGATTTTTATTGTGTATGAACTAGAAGCAAGGGAACTTACACGTGCGGTCCTTGTGAGACTTTCCTATAGGTATTTAATAACCCTACTTATGTTGGCCGCTAGCACATTTGTCCTAACCATTGTCGATCTATAGCAAAACAAACATGTATTAGGCTAGAGTCATGACACTTCTCCCGGGCCACATGGGTTAATCCCTTGAAAGTAATGCTCACGCGGTGATCATTTAGGAAGAATCAATTCAAATTTCACAGCCAAATATTAATCTTCAGCAATTAGTCAACATCATTTTGTTTGCATTTGGATGAAGAAAAAAATGTCCTAAAATCAAGGCTGAAGATTAATTTAGGGACTCAAATTGAACACGGGCATGATATTGGGACCAGTTTTGTAATTTTCCCCTCAACTTTTTATTTGCTTATACCATGTCCATTTTTTATGCTAAGTCGGTATTTTCCATGGACATTTGGAAAGAATATGGAATGTGCTTAAGGACCAAATCGGTCGCGAGATAAAAGTACATGGACCAAAATTGAATAGTGACTATAGTAGAAGGACTATTTCGTAAATGGCCCAAGAAAAGTGTGATAACTTGATGGAGTCGGCAGCTTCCCCGTGGGGGTTGCTTGATGACTTCCTGGAGAAGCTCTTGTGATTACGTGTCGGGCTCCACGGGAACTGCGAAGTGCCTTTGATGTACCCTCCTTGAGAAGGTCTCGTTGTCAATGCCTTTTCGACTGGCCAAACAAGAAGAGTCTTTCTAATTTTCCCCATTCTTTTTTGTCATATATTTCTTCTCTTCCAACTTTTCCTTTTTGTCTCTATTTTTTGGATTGAGATTTTTAGTTAAGGGCATACAAACATCGCGGTTGAGAGAATGAGTGGTGAATATTACCAAGTTGGAGTATAATAGGGGCGAAGAGAAATTTTGGTGGACCGGTGAAATGCGTAGATGAAATTAGGAGCGAACGGTTTCAGATTTTGTAGAGGTTCTACCTGAAACTTGGAATCCATTCGCTTGAATAGGTTTCTTATTTTTTTTGGAACCTAAAACCTACTTTTTCATAGGTTCCAAGTTTTCCTCAGGTTCCATTTGTATTATGAATTAAATGATTGTAATAACTAATGACCACCATTAACAAAGTAAAAGTCTTAGTTATAAAATAAAATATCGGATTAGTGGTTCCAAATTATACACTAATAATTGGATATCATAGGATCGCACGAAGATATAGATCTAGAAAAATACAAAAAAAATTGTTTAAGGTTTTAGGTTTACCTACTTAAAACTTGTAACCTACCCGTTGAAATAAGTTATTCAATTTTTGAAACCTAAAACCTATCTTGCATACTTTGGAATCTTGAAATGGATAGATTCCTATTGATTGATGCATGATTTTAGGTTATATCCTAAAATCATGCTCACCCTTATATAGAGTACTGAAAGAAGAGCATAATTTCTTTTACGCCCTACAAATTAGATTTAGAAAAAAAAAAAAAACGTTATTTTGCCAGTGAAATCAACATTGATTCGAAGTTGTGTATAATTAACATAGATTTTTGTGTTGATTGCTAAACACTTTTTTAATTTTGTGTAGTTTTGCTTAAATATTTTAGTTTTTTAAACCTACTTTTTTGTTCTATTATTATCACGATTCTAGTTTTTCCTTAGTAGATGCTGGCCTTACCTGTTTTTTTTTTTTTTGGTCTAAGACTCTCTTATTTGGCTTTAGTTGGTTCTGGACAACTTAAATTCCATATTTTAATATACTAATTATCATTTTTAATTTGTTTTACGCTTAGTTTAGTTTATCTTATTAAGTTTGTATTATATTTTTTACTATTTTTTTAGTTGTCTTACTTCCATCTGCATGTTTTTTTAATTATTACTTATATGTCTTCTAATGTTTATGGCAAATGTAATTTTTGACCAACAATGACTTTTCAAAAAGGGTAAATGACAAAAATAATTCATAAACTTTAACTTAATATGCAATGTGATCTGTTAACTTTAAATTTGTTCAACATGGTGCTTGAATTTTAACTCAATGTATGGTGTCATCTATAAACTTTTAATTTATTCAATGTGAATGTTGAATATATGCTAAAAGTCCAAGAATCACATTGAATAAATAAAAAGTTCATGGTTGACATTATACATTGGATTAAATTTCAGGCACTGCATTAAGCAAATTTAAAGTTAATGGACCATATTGCATATTAGGCCAAAGTTTGGATCATCTGCGTTGTTTCTAAAACCTAAAATTGAAAGTAACAACACAAGGCGCACCCAAAACCTAAATACAAAATTCAATCATACAATAAACAACTAATCGTCCACTTCGTTTATCTTTGGCAATTCTAATATCCTCCACTCCCTTTACTCCCTTTACCGAGTCAAAATTTAGGGATTATTTTTATTATTATCCATTTTAAAAACCTAAAACTAAAAGTAACAATGTAAGGGTCACCCAAAACCTAAATACACGATTCAATGCTTCAATAAACAACAATCCATCACTCCCTTTATTTTTGTCAGTTCTAATATTCAGTTTTCTAATTACTATTTGAACTTGGTTATTGTCGTAGTTTTCTGGTATGGTTGGTTCCAATGTTTTGGAACCCTCATACCGATTCTATTCTATGATTTGTCGACTACTTCTTGCTTTAATTTAGGTTGAAATGATGGCCTCTATTTCTGTAAATATTCCATCTTTTCAAGGATTATTTAAAAGAGATGCCCCCAAAAACAAAACCCTAAATTTACAAAATGAAATTAGATTCATCACCAAACTACAGATTGAGGGAAAAGTACCAAAAAAAGTCCTACCTATTGCATTGGTACAAATTTAGTCCTAAACTTTTTAATATTGGTATCAATTTAGTCAATCTTGTCAATTTTGGCTGACCGGTCGCCGCGTGGACGTTGGCGATGGCGAAGAACGACATGTCAATTTTAAAGATTTTTTATTAAATTTTTCTTTTTTTTCTTTTTCCTTTTCTTTTCCGATGGTGGCCGGTGAGGCTGCGGCGGCCATCGCTAGGGCGGAGGCGAGGGCCGCCGATAAGGGTTACGGCCCTTGGCCCTTGCCTCCACCCCGGCAATGGCCACCATGGCCTCGCCAACCGTGGGCAAGGCCGCCTTTGCCCGCGGCAAGGCCTGGGCGAGGCCGACCTCGCTTAGATCCAGGCGAAGCCGCCTCGTTGGCGATCGGGAGAGACCGAGCGAGGGCCGCGACCCTCGCCGGTGGCGTGCGAGGGCTTTGTGGTCCTCGCCGAGTGGCCGGCAAGCCTCATCGGAGGCTCGCCAGCCACCATCAAAAAAGAAAAGGAAATAGAAAATAAATAAAAAAATAAATAAAAAAAAAAATCTTAAAAATTGTCACGTCGATGTCTAGCCACCTCGGGACATCCATGTCAACTTCTGCCAGTCAAAAAATTGGCGGATGATTTAACTAAATTGAATGCCAATATTAAAATGTTTAGGACTAAATTGGTCAAATCAGTAAAGTTTAGGAATCAATTAGTGCTAATGCGATACGTTTAGGACTTTTTGGGTACTTTTCCCTACAGATTGAACATAACGGAGACAAGGCTCATTCACAATGTTTTGGCTTTAAAATGAAAAATGGAGAACGGTCAAAAATCGATAATTACCTCCGAACCGTGCTTTCGTCGTTGCTGATCGGAGAGAACGAGCCAAAAGCGAGATTGATCGAGAGAAATAGATAATGTAAGACGGGTGTGTTGAGTTTTCTGTGAGTGGAAAACCATGGTTAAAATGTGTATATATACCCACATACGAAAAGAGTTATCCCTTTCATTAGGTAAGTGCTATAGCGACTAAAAGTTTAGACAAATTTTATTAGGTGTCGATCCTACCATTACTTAGGATAGCAACAGAATGCAAGTAGTCCAACTTATTCGTGGTCACATTTAGAGATAATCCTAGAATTCGAAACATATTTGGAGTTCACGGCGGGTCATGTACTCTGAAAATAAAACTTGATGAACCGCCATACTAGGATACGCATTTGTCTTTATAAATATAAGGTTGTCTCTATATATTACTTCTCCGATTAACCCTAAAATAAAACACAATCCCTCTCTCTCTCTCTCGATCGTTACTAGATTCGATATCTAGCGTGCTTGCTATATGTGGAAACAAGCTATCGATTGCAGGTATCGGTGTGCTTCGTTTGGAATGCATTTCATATGTCATTTTAGAACTTGACTAGTAAAAGGAAAACAGCTAAATCTACACATTCGTAAGCCACACATTGCCAGGAAAGATCCATCCTCGTTACACCTTGAATCGGCTTTCGGTTTCGAGCCAGACGGAGCTTGCGTATGCAGCATCATTCATCAGATGCGGCCTCGACTCGATTTGTCTACTCATCATAAGTGCTCATGAAACCGCCGATGAATCCCGCCCCGTTACAGTTTCCGCACAGCATCTGCTTCCTGCCTCTGCACATGCAAAGATCATGCGTAAAGCTTACGATCACAACTACAAGAACGGAGCATCCCAAAAGGACCGGCACCGAAGTCGTTCTTGAAAATTCAGGAAAAGGTTTCTGCGGCCCGAGATTTTCAGTATTGCCCGCGACCGATGCTTACCCGCAGAGCCAACAGGAGTCGCCGGCTTTGAACTGGCCATTGAAGAGATCCTCCGAGTTCACGCCGCTGCCTTTACATTGAGAACACATGACTGCACCTGCGTATTGAGACAGCGCAGGAAACGAAACCATTTTCAGATCAGACAGCGAGTTTTCGACGAGGTAATCGGCGCGCGTAATGTGTGTAAGAATTCCAATGGAGATTTCAAAAGCCGATCCGTCTCCGACTGATGGAACTTCGCGGTTTCGCTCTGCTGACAGTCAACGAAGGTGACCGAAACGAAAGATGCGAAGAAGGCTGTTGCAATTGATCTTGTTTCTTAGGAAGTCTCTGTTTTGGCAGTAGCTTAAAGAAGACTTAAAGGCATATTTTTTATGCCTTTTTCTTCAATTGAGTTCCATGGGGAGACAATTCCGAATGTAAGCATGTTCGAACCGAGATCAAGAGGGTTTTACCTCCATAGCCCACTCTATAATCCTATCTACCATTTTCAAAAACCGACGGTCAATCAACAAATAAACATCTTCTATTGTCGGTATATATATATATATATAAAATGTGACCTATCACCTGATATTCCAGTAACGGCCGATACATCTTAATAACTTATTCACACTTTAGTGGAGTTACTTTTTTAGAAAATTTACGAATTATCTACTTATCTCATCTTTTATTGACTTCTATTTATTTTTTATTATCAATTCCCTATATTTACCTACTTCAATTTGAAGTTATCCAGCCAACTTTTTTTTCTTTCAAATTATTAACTAACATTGGTCTACCATCTCTCATCTCAGTTACTCACCAAGGTTTGTTTGGTTTTCGTAATTCATGAACTTTCATTATCGTTACCAACTTTTCCTTATTTCTCCTTACAATATAAATTTTATCAACTATCACATGAATTTACCAACTTTTATTTTTATAATTTATCGGTTCTTCTCCAATTAGATTACTAACTTGATTAACCAAATCTCATTTGGGTCACTTATCAACATCTATTTAGATTATTTTTTATAATCTTTTCTATTTAGCCACCCCTTGCATTTACTAATTCCTTTTAGAATTACCAACCTTAATTAGAATAGTTACCAACTCTAATCTGATTAAGTTACTAACGCGTTACCAACTTTAATTGTAGTTGCTAATTTTATATGATTTTCTTAACAGAGCAACTTCTCTTATCTTTTTTTATATATACAAAAAAAAAAAAAACCTTTTCTTATAGATTATAAACTTTTATTCACCATTTTACCAACATCTTGGTATATTAACTTTCAATGAATTACTTATCATATATTTATTTTTTTTATTTAATTTACCATCAACTGAATTAACACTTTAATTTGACATGCTTGCTAACTTTTGAGATTGACCTAACTCTTTTAAAATTATCATCCTCAATTAGAGTGAGTATTAAATTTTCTTCAATTAAATTACCAATTAATTTTGCATTATCAACTCTTATTTGAGATAGTTAGTAATGTTTATTTGTTTTTTTTTATTTAAATATCGACTTCTCTTATATCTAACAACAAAAAAATTGTCATATCATTAACCCACCTCTATTGACTTTTCTTACTGACGACCCCAGCTTCTCCAGTAGTTATGCCGTATCAACATCATCTTATCACTTAAACAGAGACGTGTGCTTTTAATAAACAGTTGCCACCCCCAGTATGTGCCACTTTCCTAATAAATTTATCAACTATCACTTGAACTAATCAACCATGATTTGTGTACCTTGCAAATGTCCGACTAAATAATAAGTAATTGCTGGTTAGTTAAATTTACCGATTATTGATGAAACTACCAACTTTTCAATGTAAATTACCCAGTTTTGATTAAGTGACCAATTGGGTTACCAACTCTTAGTTGAGTTTTTTACCAACATTTATTTGATTTTCTAATTCACCAATTTTACTATTGACTTACACTTTTTGTTTCTCTTACTCCCCAACCCTTTGCTACCACTAAATTACCAATTAATATTGTGTTACTCACTCTTATGAGAGTTAATTACTTACATGTAGATTTTTATAATTATCACCGTCTTTATATCTAACAGAAAAAGACGTTTACAGAACTTTTATTTAACTTCCCTACCAATATCTTGGATTTACCATCTATTATAAGAAGCTGCCAATATTTATTTGGTGATTATTAATTATATTCTCCATAGCAATCCAATAAAAAGTTGGTAAATTAAAAAAGACTGAAAAAAGGTTTGTAACTAACTCTTTCTTTAAATGAGAGTTGGTATATCACAAAATTAGTTGATCACTTAATCGTAAAAAAATTTGATGAATAACTTAAATTAAGATTAGTACTTTCATATAAGAGTTAGTAAGTTGAAGACGCAACTAAGAGGGAAGTAAAAGATAAGATAAATTTATAATTAAACAAAGAATGAACTCAATAAGTAACTCTAATGTGAGTGGCTTTTGTTTTGTTTTGTTTTGTTTTTTTGTTCTGAAACTTAAGTAGAGTTGGTAGCTCAAATATAAAAGTTGATAAGTCACTTTACTTAATGTTGGTAAACTTTTACTAAATCATAAGACAAGCTACCCATTCCATCTTAAATGGTGGTACATTTAAGGATTTTCTAAGAAATGCGAATAAAATTTTATAAACAATAAGAAAAGTTGAATTCTTTTTTTAAAATAAATGTTGGTAATTTACTCAAATGAGAGCTTTTTTTTTTTTTTTTTACTAAACTCATTAAGAGTTGGTAAACAAATATTGAGTGATAATTTAATGGGGAAATAGTTGGCTGGTAAGGATAATTTAGGTTGATAATCTCTAAAAATAATTGTAAATGTAAAGGGTTGCCAATCAAGGCAAATGATAAATGGTAACTCAACAGAAAAATCTCTGAATTACAATAATAAACTCAAACGGGGTTGATCTTTAAAACTAGTCAGTCTAACAAAAGTTGGTATATCATATTAATTTATATTGTGAATTTCATATAAGAGTTACTAAATTAAAAGCGTCGGTAAGTTATAAAATAAAAATTGAAAATGAGTAGAAACTAGTATTTGGCAAGCGAAAAAAAACTCATATTATCATAACAGTTTTATAAGTTACTAGTAAGTTATCTTTAAAAAATGGTCACCAATCATTTCTTTCATCAAATTCTGTCTATAGAGCACAACATGTCCAATTGAAAAAATTTACGAGGAGGATTGATTTGTGGTCATCCTAGTCTCGGTACCTAAATGGGCAGTTGGTTTATGCACACACTCGAGTCTAAATTTGTTAGTGAAGTATACACCGACCGGTTCGGACCTCGACGGTTAGCGGCCAACTCAGGCAAGCATTATGTCCCTCTTATAGAGATTTTATTCATAGGACTATGCATGGTGGTGTAGACCAGAACTAGGCGAACTAGCAAGCTGAAGTGACAGAAACAGAGTACAATCCCTCTGATGTTCAATCACAAAGCAGCAACGAGCTTACCATTTCCGTCGCAGTCGGTGCAAATCATGCTCTTCGGTTTCGTGCGCCCGTCGCCCTTCGCAGCCTGGACGGGCAAAATTCAAGGAAACATCGAGTTTAACTCAAGCCGGCGGATGAACAAAGAAGTACGATGCGTACTGCTGAATTAAGCTGGAGCAGACAAAGATTGAATGGAGTAGAGAGCCGGTCTGCATCGGAGTTATAATGATATCTTCACCTGAGCTTTCACCAGTCGAAACGTGGTAGTTGGAGGAGGACGACGGGTGGTGCCGCGGTCTCCTGGACGAATTCCGTGTGCTGGGACAGGACTGGTCAGCTGATTCTCTGATCATGGAACCAAATTCATAAGCTGTGAAGCGAAGCAAACTCTCAGAGAGAGAGAGAGAGAGAGAGAGAGAGAGAGACCTGATCTTGAGTTGGCATAGAATGAAGGAGAAGGAGGGGAGCTCCAAGGTGCAGACGCCATGGAAGAGTTAAAGAGCGAGCAAGTTCTTGCTGAGCAATTAAGGTGATGGTCTCTCGAAAGAAACAAACGTAGAAGATAATGGCTTCTTCCTTTTTGGCCTCTCGGAGAAAATATCTCGTCAAACGATGGGGATTGCAAACGGGCCGGGCGGGCTAGGCGTAGAGGGGATCTTCGGCCCGACCTGAACAGATCGGGCTAGATTTTTAAGGTCTGGTGTGTAGGCCGGCCCGAAAAGGAGAAAAATGGGGCTTTAGCGAAATTATTCGGTTCTGTCCGAGCCAATATTCTTCTTTTATTTTCTTTAAAAAAAGATTATCAGCTTTTTTTAATCATTAACATAATTCTTTGGCCAAATTAACGTACAGCTACTTAAAAGTGGAAAATTCATTAAGCGAAAAAAAAGAGAAAATTCTCACAGGCCATGATATTTCGTAGGGATGAATATGATTTTAGGGTAAAACTGAGAATTTGAGAATCATACCTAATCGATTTAGTTTCTATGATATGTGGGATAAATTTCGGGTTTCAAAAATTAGGAAATCTAGTTCTAAACTATGGGATAATTTTTGTATTTTTTATTGTTTAATATTTCCTCATGATTAATTTCCAATGATGAGTATAATATGAATCCATATGTTTGAGTTTTCATTTTAGATAGTATCTATGATTGAGATTTTTACTTTATTATGTGTGTAACTATAAATTGTGATTAGTGGGTTATGGTACATAATGCTCATTAGAAATGATGATTCTCCACAACTGTTTAATTAAGGGTCCGAGTTTTAAAAATTAAAGAACTTACTTTGATGCAGGTAGAATTTAGACGAAATTTGAAACCGCTCATTTTTAATATTTCGTTAATGTGATTTACAGGGCCTGTGAGCACAGGTTGGAAATTTAATTAAAAAGATTAATGTAAAATATTTTTGTCATGCGAAAAGATGTTAAGATGCGCAGAATTTATCGTCGCGTGCGGGAACAAAGAAGTCACGCGGTAATTTCCTTGGTAATTTCACCTATAGAGGCACGATCTCGGACCGGACCGGACCGGACCCGACCCCCTCTTGGATTTTCCTCGAACGCCAGCCCGGCCCGCCCGTTTGCATTTCGGGCCCCGACGGGCTCGGGCGGGCCGACAGGTCGCGAGTCGCCTCGGACGACGCATCGCGCTGTCCCAATTCGGATCACGAACCGAACTCGCCGCCTCCTTCTTCTTCTTCCGCCTCTTCTTCTTCCTTCTTCCTTCTTCACTTCGTCTCGTCTCGGAGCAGAGAGAATCTCTGCAAATCCATCCTCCACGACATCGTCTCATCTCCTCTCTCCTTCCTCTCCAGAAGCAGCAGCAGCAGCAGCAGCAGAAGAACAAGAACCGTTACTCACTTAGGTACTCTCTCTCTCTCTCTCGCCGTGCGTTTCGAACCCTAATCCGTCGCGCTCGAATCTCTCCCCGGCCCGAAGTAACGGTCGAATCCTCGTCCGCGTTCGCGCTGCAGGCAGGCAATGGGAGAGACCAGGGACAACGATGCGTACGAGGAGGAGCTCCTCGACTACGAGGAGGAGGAAGACAAGGCCATGGACTCCGCCTCCGCCAAGGTCAACGGCGAAGCCACCAAGAAGTGAGTGTACTTCTTCTCTCCTTCTCCCGCCCTCCTTGCTTCTTTCCTTCGCTCGAGGTTTGATTCGCGCGAGTGTGGGTATGGCGTTGGATCGGGACTGGCGACGTTTTGTGTGCGTGGAGTAGGGAGAGATGGGAACTTTTGAGGATTTTGGAGCTCGCGTTTGCCGGTGAACGGCGTAGAGGATCGGGATGTCGAGCTAATTGCCGATTTCTTTGCACGGAGAGCTTATTGTTGTTTCGATGTCGTGCGCAGGGGTTACGTCGGGATTCACAGCTCCGGTTTCAGAGACTTCCTTTTGAAGCCAGAGTTGCTTCGTGCTATTGTGGACTCCGGTTTCGAGCACCCATCCGAAGGCAAACTTCATACTCATTGAACTTCTTTCGGTGTTTATGTATTGGTCGTCGACTGGATCGTTTACGTGTTGTGTGTGTCTTTCTTTGTTCTATCAGTTCTATATATTTGGATAAGATATTGTGGATGACGGCAGATGGACGTAAGGAAAAATAAATCTGGATGGGGATGAATGAAAAGTATTCTTTTTCTTTGGATATCTTGATGTGTAAGAAAATTCTTAAGGGAAATTGAACTGTTTTCATGCTTCTTTCCAGTTTTGATCACTTTAGGAAGGCTTATGAACCTCTCATAGCAGTTGTGATGGAAGATGATGTATATATCCATGGCTCTTGTCTTCATCTTTTTCACATCTTACGTAGTTTTCCCCTTTTGAGTTCTTCTGTATTCACCTGCCGAGCTTATTAAGGAATTTGTTCTATTGTGGATGTTTCTTCTAAATTTTTCTACTTTTTGGATGATTCTGCTTCTGAAAGAAAATTGAGGCAATTAATTAACTTTTCCCTGGAGAAAAGATACCTTTGACTTGCATGATTGCCTAGCTTTAGCCCATGAATATTAGTTTTCCTGTGATTTTCCCCTTTTAAGTTTTTTTTCAGAATTGGCATTTCTCTCTCCTTTGTGCCACTTTCAGTGTCTTATGCTTCTTTACATCTAAACTTTCAGGTAATATTCTAGCATCACAATCTTTCAGCGAAAAAGTTATGGTGGTAAACCTTTCAAGTGAAAGGAGCAGGAACATAATATTTACTTACCAAAGGTTCCTTCAATGCAACTTTCTTTGATTCATCAGTCCAACATGAATGCATTCCTCAAGCTATATTGGGCATGGATGTCATTTGCCAAGCAAAATCTGGGATGGGGAAAACAGCTGTTTTTGTTTTGTCAACTTTGCAACAAATTGAAACGGTTGCTGGGCAAGTCGCTGCACTTGTTCTCTGTCACACGAGGGAGTTAGCCTATCAGGTACTTCTTAATTATCTTACCATGTCTTAACTCAATGAGGAAAAGAAGGTTGTTATTTTTGTGGGGTTTTCCTCTATATTGCATTTGTAATCCTTTTGAGATAGTCATTCTTTGTTGTTGTCTAGATCTGTCACGAGTTTGAGAGGTTCAGTAAGTATTTGCCAGAGATCAAGATTGCAGTCTTTTATGGTGGCGTCAATGTCAGAATCCACAAGGAGCTGCTGAAGAATGAATGCCCCCATATTGTTGTTGGCACACCTGGCAGAATTTTGGCTCTGGCAAGGGACAAGGACCTTTCTTTAAAGAATGTTAGGCATTTCATCCTTGATGAGTGTGACAAGATGCTCGAATCTCTCGGTATGACGTTTCTGATGATTTATGTGTTTCTTAGAAAGAAACAGAAAACAACAAGCTCTGCCTTCTGATACTAGTTAGTTGATGATTCTTCTTTCAAGCAGTAGGTTGCAGCTTAGTTATTTTGGACATTGTTTGTATCGTATGCAGACATGAGGAGAGATGTGCAGGAGATATTCAAGATGACGCCTCACGATAAGCAAGTCATGATGTTTTCAGCAACACTCAGCAAAGAAATCCGCCCGGTTTGCCACAAGTTTATGCAAGATGTAATGTCTCATCACCATTATAACTTGAATTTGAAGTCTAACTTGATATTAGCGGCCCTTTTTACGGCTAGAGTAGATGTTTGCAGCATGGCAACTCCATGTTCCCCTGGGCAACTTGTGTGTGTGGCGCCGATCTGCTGTATCTTTAACTTCATCACACGGAATATCCGGCTAGATGGGGGAAATTGGTGGAAGTTAAGATTGTCAACCACGAAGGGTGGGAATATTCCAGTGAAGCTTCTGTTTGCTTTTCTTTGTCGTTCTTGGCATCTTTGATGTTTTCTTCTGATGGTTTGGTCAGAGGATGGATTTAAGGTGGGCGTTTTACTCCTCCCCCGTTCCCTGGGTGAAGTGGTTGGATTATCTCACTCTGTCTTTTTATCTCTTTTTTTCCTGGCTTTGGGTGGGGGTGGTGGTGGTGGGGGTTTTGGGGTTTTGGGGGGTGGGGGGAGGGTTGATGGTTGTGGTGATCAGTTGCTGGGGTCGTTAATTGAAACATGAATTTGTCAAGTACGACTTCAGCTTGTTGCGACAGTGGAGAGCTTGATAAGGAGGCACTCAGATTCAACAGGGTCGCAATTCAATGGATGATGCATTGTTCAATTCGTAGTGGCTTCTCCTAGCTTGAGGAGGGCGCTTAATCTGATTTACTGAATTTGCTGACGTTTGTTCCTTTCAGCCTATGGAAATATATGTTGATGAGGCCAAGTTGACCCTTCACGGTCTTGTACAGGTATATATAGTTTGAGTTTTCTTGTGTAGCTCCTTTCTGTAAAGTTAAATATCCAGTGTTCTGACTGAAAATCACGCTGAATTGTCAGCACTACATCAAATTAAGTGAAGGGGAGAAAAATCGCAAGCTAAATGACCTTCTTGATGCATTGGACTTCAATCAAGTCGTAATCTTTGTCAAAAGTGTCAGCCGAGCTGCTGAGTTAAACAAGTTACTCGTGGATTGCAACTTTCCTTCTATATGCATCCATTCTGGCATGTCACAGGAGGAAAGGTTTCTCTCTCTCTCTCTGCCCCCACACGTGCTTATATGTGCTTTTTGTTGCTAGAATTTTTTTTTTCTTTTGCCAATCTTATGAGTTTGCTCTTGATAGCCTTCTTCTATCAAGATTATTTTATAATGGATAATCATAGTGATGTGTTTGCCTCAGACAACAGCATTTCAGTTTGAATAGTGTGGAGAATGATACTTACTGCAAGCCCTTTTTTCTTTTCAAAAATACGGAGCACCTTCCCAAAGAAGGGCTGTTAGGTTCATCACCCTTGATTAGATTGTGTTCACTTGGCGAGATTCCTTATCTACGATCAAGCAACTCTGATGGTGCAAAACTTAGGATAAGTAGTAAATGCTGACCTTTGCTTCTTGAGGCATGGTTGAAGGAATGCCCTTACTGCTAAGGCAACTCAGGTTGAATCTAGCATGCCACGGTTTCAAGTTGTAGAAAGTTTGCTTCATCGGGACATGGATGCTTGGGGTGAAGTGGTGGATATGATAGTGGCTTTTGTTCATCCTAATTATTCTTACTAGTGATCTAGATGAGGAAGAGGATCTATATTTGTAAGAATGAGCAATGATGCCTTCCTAGAGTAGGAAGCATCTTGAGAGGCTATCTTACCAAAATGCAAAGGAAAACAACAATAAGTTGATAAGCAATTAGACTAGATTTGTGGTTATGGCATTTTTGATTTACATGAATGAGTAGGAATGGAATCACAATTTCAGGTGCCAATTCCCTTTTTCATGCTTGGATCAGCATGTGAATAATGGGATGGTGGTTCTGGGGAATGTTCATTCCACCAACCCCTTAAAATTTGGCATTCCACTCCATAGGCCATGGAATCAGCATTCCACTTCCAAGGCTAGAGCCATATGGACTCATAAAATAAATGAAAGTGAAAGAATTTTATTTATCAATATATACATTTTTTCAATAATTATTTTAAATTATTAATCTCTAATGTTTTTCAAATGATTTTATAATTTTAGTTAGTACTATTTTAAATGAAAATGCAAGTGTCCTTAAGTTTTATTTGTTAACCGATTCCTTTTCCGTATTTATTTTGCTAAAAACCAAACAAAAGAAATCTCACTTTATTCCTTTCCCAGAAACTTGCCAAACAAAAAAAATATGAAATCTTTGTTTGTTTCTATTCCATCTGTTATTCAATTCCATACTGTCATACCAAACATGTTGGGAGATTATGAACTTCTTGTTCTGTTTGAGATTGCATTGTCTCTCTTCATTTGCCATTATGCAGTGTAGCTGCCTTGCGACATTTTAAAGTTTTAGTAGCTATCATAATAGGATGTGTTTTGTAGGTTGACAAGGTACAAAGGTTTCAAAGAAGGGCATAAAAGGATTCTTGTTGCGACAGATTTGGTTGGTCGGGGGATTGACATTGAACGTGTTAATATTGTGATTAACTATGACATGCCAGATTCTGCCGACACTTATCTGCACAGGGTATCCTTCATAATCTTATATTACAAATATATTTGGTTTAGCTGTATTAGGATTCCTGAACAAATTTAAGCATATTTTTGTACTAAATTTACCACAGGTTGGTCGAGCTGGAAGGTTTGGCACTAAAGGCTTGGCAATCACATTTGTTTCTTCTGCTTCAGATTCTGACACACTCAACCAGGTTGCAATTTGGTGCTCTTTGGTGCTCTTTTGTCATTTTAGGGTATCTTCCATGCAAGTGTTCATTATATTTAATATCTTATTTCAGGTTCAAGCTAGGTTTGAGGTGGATATAAAGGAGCTTCCTGAACAGATAGATACCTCTACATACAGTACGTTTATCGGATGCTTGTTTTGTACACTAAGTTAGTGTTGAGGTTGTCTTACATAAGTTGTGGAAGGGGTTGGTGATCGGTTTATAAGTGTGAGGGAAAACCTCATTGGGGTGAGAGAGGCCCTAGACCATCCGATACTAGTATCTGTGCTTGGCTTGTCAACAAGTCTAGACCCAATAGTCACACAAGAGAGTTTGGGTTGTTACAGCTTTGACCTAAGCCTGACATATGAGGAGGAGATTGTTGAGGTTGTCCCATCTCGGTTGTGTGAGGGAAAGCCTCATTCCTTGAGCTAGCTTTTGGGGTGAGGAGGGCCCAAGATTACTCAATAGTTAGTAGTCTAGCCTACTTGCTTAGGACCATTGACCTTTCTACCCAACTTTATTTAATGGTCTACATACAGTATGTTTATCGGATGCTTGTTTTGTACACCGAGTTAGTGTTGAGGTTGTCTCACTAGAAGGGGTTGGTGGTTGATTTATAAATGTGAGGGAAAACCTCATTGGGGCGAGAGAGGCCTGAGACCACTTAACACTGATATCAGAGCTCGGGGTGTCAAGAAGTCTGGACCCAGTACTCACACAAGAGAGTTTGGGTTGTTACGGCTTTGACCTAGGCCCAATGTATGAGGGGAAAATTGTTGAGGTTGTCTCACATGGTAATGTGAGGGAAAGCCTCATCATCTCTTGAGCTATAGCATTTGGGTGAGAGAGGCCCAAGACCACTCAACAGTTTGTTGTCTAGCCTACTTGCTTAGGACCACTAAAATTTTTACCCAACCCTATTTTTAATGAGTTGGCACTTTATTTTAAGTTTTGGTCACATGTTGAAGAGTAAACATCTTTTGAAACTGTCTCCATTGTATGGAGGGGATATCATATTTAGTTCTTTGGCTTCTGCTCTCTGTTCAACTTTTCCTTGTGCAATGATGTTTTGAAATGTACATCATGCTTAATGCTCTTGGCCATTCTAGCATTACCATGCATGGTAAGGTCCTAACATGTATCTTGTTGCTTTTGTGCAGTGCCATCCTAGAGGGTCGTTTGGATAGACAACTTCTGACACATCTGGACATGGATGGGTTCAAGCTGGAGGTGTATCTTATGTCCTCGTTAGTCTTTCTGCAGTTCTTGCTCAGCATCTCTCTTAGTTCTGCCGTAGATTTTGAGGACTTGATTTAATGCATACTAGAACAGTTGTCTCTAGAGCTATGGATTAACGTTTTTGAGTTTAGTTGCGTGATTTGGGTTGGTGCGTGATTTTTAATCATATTTGACAGTTTGAATTACATATAAATGGAGTTCCTTAACTGACTTTTGCACTTAATAGTATTGAAGGTTCATGAATAGGAAGCTGCAGGACTTTGCAAACTAGCAAAGTTAACCTTCTTGGTGGTCAAAGTTATCGTTATCGTTATGGTTAAGAAAGCAGGTTTTCTTGATGTTTATGGATGGATATGCGTACTTTCTACCATTTTGTAAGTATGCATGCTCCAGAATAGAGAAAGATGTGAATGGTCTTTGTTGGGGTCTTGTGTGTAGACTGTCAATAGGATTCTCACTAAAAGAAAGTTAATAATGAACGTATGGATTTTTAAATGATTATTATGTATAGCATAAGGCACGACATGCGTCAAGAATTGCGGATACAAAACTTGCTGTCGTGTACGTTCAACCAAGATTTGTTGTTGATACAAAGAAGAAAAGGTGATACGTAAAAACGCAGAGCGGCGAAGTAATCTCAACCGGCGCAACATAGTTATTCATCGGTCTCTGCGTAGATGTGAAATAGGTAAGATTCTAGAGGTGGCCCTGTGAATTCAGAAGACAGCCCCGGCGCGGCCATGTAGCATCTTGTCTCGATTGGATTCAGGAGGTGGATCGTACAGCGTGGCAATTTGTGACGCGAGGCACTGTATAGGTCCCACACTTTCTTTTTTTCTATTTTTTTTGGTTAGTCATACTCTACGCCTATTTTACACTCACTCTCAGACTTTTGCCCCGTCCTGTCTCTTGCAGGGCGTGGGAGTTGAAACCCACTCCTAAAACTTACGCGTTCCCACCCCATCCCCCTGAGAAAGTGGGGATTTGAACTCCTCATCTGAAACTTACTCGTCCCCACCCCATCCCCCATCCTCGAGAAGGTGAGACTTTGACCCCTCACCTCTCCCTTCCACGTCAGAAGGGCTACCACTCAAATTTTTGAAATCCCGCCAGTATTCCACACTTTCTTTTAACTTATGTGTTGTTCGAATATTGTATTTAATGATGCGACCCGTTCACAATGAGCCAAATGACCAAGAGCTCAGTGCTCCTTTTGAGGAACTTCACCCGCATGAATGGAACTGGGTCCATACATCCCTCTGTACCAGAGATAGATCATTTCTACAGTTCGTGCTCTGCTTAAAAAGTATAGTTATCACAGAAGAAAGTTAAAAAAAAAAGACTTAAATCTATCTGTATTTGTGCTAATTCGGTCATAATATTTTAATTTGACTAATTTAGTTTCGATCTTTTGACAATTTGTCAATTTAGTCACGTTGGCCAATTTTAATAGGAAATTATGAATTTGGATGCTGATAGTACTATGTAGGATGATCAACGTAAATATGAATAATTTTATAATTTATATATATTTTTGAATTTTTAATATTTTTATCTTTTATCTTTTCCTTCATTTTCTATGAAGTCTGTTGAGGGTTTGCCGAGCCTCGCTTGTGACCTTCGTCAAACCTAAAAGGAAAATAAGGAAAGAAAGAAAGAAAAAAAACAACAAAGATGAAAAAAAATATAAAAATTCAATTTTTTTTTTAAATTATTGAAATTACTCATACCAACCGGCTATGTCATATAAAATGACCAATTTCAATATCGGTGATGTCCAATCAAAATTGAACGGAAAAGATTAGATTGGTAAATTGTCAAAATGTTTAACTAAATTAGCCAAATTAAAATATTTAAAATTGAATTGATCAAGTGTGATAAGTTTAGAATTTTTTTTTTTGTAATTTCTTCCCATCCCCCAAGTTCTTGAAATAAACAGGACTGATTAAGAAAAATCTATGATCCATTCGAATTAATTCCTCTTTTTTTTTTTTTTTTTTGACCTCGCCATATTTTACCACTTTTTTTTAGTCGAATTTCTTAGATAGCCTCTTTCCATTTTTGAAAAAACTACTCTCTTCTACTTCTCATTCCAACACTTGACAACTACACTAGAATTGCTACCTTGGGACCAGGCACTTTTACTAGGAAAGTAAGGTGGTCCAGACTGGTGTCTCAATAATTAATCTAATTTGCTCCTTTCCGGAATAGAAAGCAATCCGATGTTCCAGATCTATTGACAGTGGGCTAATTGCTATCGTGGGGATAACATTCTAGTGTGCTTTAATAGGACAATTGGAACTTGGAAGGTACAGTAACATGCTGATCACAAAAACCAATTGCTTAGATGGACATATCAATTTGATCTTATCCAAATTAGCGTCAAATATAGGAAATTAAGATATATCTTGTTAAGTTACCATGTGATCAGACTTCAAGAATTCGATTAAGGTAATTCGAGATAATATGTCACATCTCTACTCATTCGGTAGATGAGCTGTTTTGGTGGCAAAACCTCCTAAGCTTTGCCATAAATGGGAAAATACACACTAAGAATATGAAACGAGACGAGTGGATTTTCCTCTTTTGGTGCCTGAGTTGGAGAGGATTAGATGTCTTTTTTTTTTTCTTTTTTCCTTGTAATAGGTGTAATAATAAATGCTGCAATTGTCGGTACCTAAAGGATTCTATAATTCCGTCTATATATAAAAACTCTAGGAACATGTTTAGGACAACATACGTACATCTCTCCATCTCGCATTTCATCTGTTGTTTGTCTTCTCTGTTAGCCAAGAAGGTCCTTTATCATCTTAGTGTTCACTATGGTGAGTGACATATTTTTTGGGGTTTTTTTTTTTTTTATGCATCTTTTGACTAATTTCTACCTCTAAATCTTTGACGAGCACGATTTGATTTTCTCACTGTTTAGGGACAGTGGCAGTCTTACTGTTCTATTGGTTTTCAATTTTCACTGGCCATGTCTTTGGCTTTTGTCTTACGTTTTTACTGCATATGCAACATGTGAAAATTCATGAAACATGTGGATGCTTGTATTAACGAAGGTTGTACCTCATCCGAGAAATAGCATGTATCTAATACAATTTACGAAAACCAATCTTTTCACATGCTTCTCTAAATTGAAAAGAAAAAGAAAAAGAAAAAGAAAAAGAATTGCTCTTTTATTTTTATTTTATTTTATACCACTTCTCAAAAGGATAGTCTCAATGAGTGTGGTTTGATCAGTAGTGAAACTTCATTACAAGGAGAGGGTTTGTTAGGTGTTTTTAATTCCACATTTTCGTTGATTTTATATCGTTAGCTCTTTAATTAGTGAAGCATTGAGCAGGGCCTTTCATCGACCATACTCTTATTTCCCCTTAGACCAAACTAGGCATTGTGATAAGACAAAAGTTCGAGTAAGGGCTTGAAGTTAAGCCATTTTCTCAAAAGAGAGTACAAGATGAAATTTTATTTGAAATAGAACTCTGAAATGGACAACTTAGTCTCAAATAAGATCCCGGCGAACACATGCAACTAATGTGCCATTTCTGTGAAATGCTTGTGAGATATACATTCTCGCCTGCCAATGAAGATTTTGCCGGCCAGTGAGCTGAAGTTTTTATTTGACTACAAGTTAGCCATTTCAAGGTTTTATTTGAAATAAGGTCAATTTTGACTCTCTTTTCAAAGAATGACCACACTTAAAACTTTTATTTGAAATTTTCCCACTGAAAATAATTTGTTATACTGCTTAATAATAAAATCTAGCGACACTTTTTAGTGTATCTAGCATTTTTCTTGCCGATGTCTAAGCTGTCACTCCTCCCGTTTCCCTTTGAAAAATGCCAGTTTTCTCTGGACTGGTCAGCTCCCCAGCTCAACTTCAAAAGCTGTTTTGGTCATGCAGGGATTTGTAGCTGCAATATACTTGGTCCTCTTCGCTGCTCCGTCAATTTTTTCAAGCCATGGAATCGTTGCAGCATCACCCATCTACAACGTGATAAACTATGGTGCAACTGGAAATGGAGTCGATGATGATACCCAGGTACATTTTTTTTTATCTTAATTTCTCTCTTTCTTTCTTCACTCCTATTGAAAAAAGCCTGTGTTGTCTTCTCATTATTTCTTTGTTGTCTAGATTGATTTTTTCGTGTTTATGTCATGATTTCCTTTGTTCTTTTCAGGCCTTTGTGAAAACTTGGGGAGATAGCTGTGGAGACAGAGGAGCACAAGGAACGCCAACTTTAGTTGTTCCTGGTGGGAAGAAGTTTAAACTATCTCCTGTCTCTTTCAAGGGCCCGTGCAAGTCTTCAAGCATTATCGTAAAGGTAAGAGGGACAAAGATCTTGGAGGATTAATATATTTAATTAATGTTTTGTTAACAGAAAACTCATTCGAGTCTGACAATGTAATAGTTGAAATTGGTGGCGAAAATTACACACGCAAGGTTCTCCATCATTTTTGGTTGCATCATGATGCATGCCAGATTGGTTGTCGAGCTATTCGACTAGATTTACCTCGAACAACGAACCCACTTGATATGAGTTCCGACTCAAAGAGGATATAACTTGATTGAGTACATCAAAATAAGCTTAATTTCCAATCTTATTAGGGCAATCGAACTTAATTCCTTATAGAAATTTTTAATTACTAAGCCACACGATCATTTAAGGGTTTGAATCTCTACATTTATAAGTTTAAGCAATCAATTATTAATAAAGTATTTTCCATTGCCACAACGTTCTTGCTCCAAAACATAGCATAATGTATATGATTCTCTCTTTTTGGAGAACAGATTGATGGGACTTTAGTTGCTCCTAGTTCACTAAGTGAATGGAAAGGCTGCTCAGCGGATAGCTGGTTGGTTTTCCAAGACGTGGCCAATCTCAATGTCAAAGGATCAGGACAAGTCGATGGCCAGGGTTCACTTTGGTGGGGTGGAGCTAAGGTCAGTCAAACACACATCATCACGTATATACATAAGTGTAATGTCAATATATAGATGTAAGTTCAACTTTACTTTTCGCTGTCATATATTTATGCATTCTAAATAGAATTATGATTTTCTTCTGCAGGGATCGAAGGGTTGTGAGAATAGACCAACTGTAAGAAGCCATTGTCCAATACCTCGAACCGATTCTAGATTTTTCTATTAGTTGATATTGTGATGGATATGAGAGCATGATAATTTATATGATATTCTTACGACAAAAATAATAAAATAAAATAAAGAACTCATATGACTTTCTATATCTCCATAAATTTTGGAACTTTTGCTTGCGCTATGTTATTTGGCCTGCTTTTCCAATTGCTTTTGTGGATGAGAATAACAAGAAAACTGTGTCGCAGGCCCTGTCCTTTTTTCATTGCATCAATCTAGTGCTCAATGGACTGCAACACATTAACAGTCCAATGAATCACATCTCTATCAGTGGCTGTGATGGCGGTACTATCTCCAATCTCCGAATTTCTGCACCTGAAACTAGCCCCAACACAGATGGAATCGACATTTCTAGCACCAACCACCTTAACATCCACGACCTTAATATTCAAACAGGTACATAAGCTCTGATTATACTGCAGTAAAGTTTTGTCATCCATGGTGATGATCTGCTGCTCAATGCTATGTAATATAGGGGATGATTGCATTGCTATAAATGGTAACTCCAGCTATATTACTATCACTGGAGTTTCATGTGGACCTGGCCATGGTATAAGGTCAGCTGCCATGTTATCAGCGTGGTTGAGATGAGCCTAATTTGATCCAACCTAATAATTAGGATACATACATTTGAAATTTGAAGCGTTGTGTTTCTATGCATGTATAGCATTGGAAGCTTAGGTGAACATGGAATCAGTGACACGGTCGAAGAGGTACAAGTGCAGCATTGCACATTCACTGGATCTACGAATGGAGCGAGGATCAAGACTTGGCAGGTGATCATGGGGTCCATAGCTTAAAAAGAATGATGATAGATCTCAATAAAGAAAAAAAAGCACGATCATATAGATCCCTTGCTCTTTTCTTTTTGCTCCCACTAACCTGTCTCTCTTCTTTTTGTGTACATATAGGGAGGTTCGGGATATGCCAAGGGTATTACTTTTGATCAAATCACGCTCAACGCAGTGAAGAATCCAATCATCATCGACCAATTTTATACCAATGAAGTAGCTCAAGATAATTTGGTAATCTCGCAAGGAAATTTTGAGCACCTTTCTGTAACATCGCAAGCTAAAGAACTAACAACATATAACATTTCTTTTTGTCAAGCGTTGCTCGCCGAGGCGGGAGCGCCTCTCAAATAAAAGCTTCCACGACCTGTATACACAGGAGACTTTTGTTTATCTAGCAGTAATAGGTTTAAGGTTCCTCTATTGGGTGTTGTTGAGACGATGTATGCATCGATGCAGGCATCAAGCGTGGCGGTGAGCAACGTGACGTACACCGGCTTTCGGGGGACCAGTGCTTCGGATCAAGCCATCATACTCAATTGTTCCAGCGTAGGTTGCCTGGATATCATATTGGACAACAATATGATCACATCATCGACGCCTGGGAAAACGGTCACTTCCTCGTGCAAGAATGCCCATGGATCAGCTACTTTGACCACACCTCGAGTGCCTTGCTTGATTAAGTAGTTGCCAAGTACAGAAGCAAGTTGCGGTTTACACATGTAGACATATGTCTTCATCAATTTATGATGTGTGACATCTTGAATTTTAGGTTCTGTTTTTAATTGAATAAGTTGGGCTTTTCATCAATGTGCCTATAGTTCTTTTCTCTAGGTTGGCCACTCACGAGATAACTAGTTTATTAGGTGAAACCGTTAAGGAATCTAATCGCAATAGACTTGAGAATTCAACTAAGAATTGATTGCTTGACCGTGTTAATCTGCAAGGGTCATTACGATACTGTCAAAATCGATTAAAGATTGGAGATAGGTTGACTCGATAGAGGTATGTGATTAGTGTATGGATGATTTCACATAATGGAAAAATTTATGTCGAATGGCACTACACTGATTTTTTTGTTATTTTTGTACCCTATGCCCGTATTTGAAATCTCGAGATTTTCATGAAAACCAAGAGTCGCCAATGGGTCGAAAATGTACAATGTGACTCGAAAATAATCGACCACAAGTCAATTGCACCAACAAATTCATAAAAGTTATCCAGTAGATTAGGTCATGCTAAAATCGCGCTAGATTAAAATTAACCGCGAATTTGAATCCGATTTTGTCATGTCACAATTCATTTTAGGACCGTCGACTCACATTTCGAAAAAATTTCTGCAAACTGAGACTTTTTGGCAAAAATTCAAAGTAAGGCCGTTTTTGACTAGAAAAATCAGATGACCGTTTTTTGTCGCATTTTTGAGATTCAAGTTGGTTCAATTGACAAGGAAAAATCCTAAGATGGACGATGGCATCTTGGTCGAATTTATTGGGATTGAATTGAGTTCAATTAGAGGAGAATGAAAGGGGAATTGAATCAAATTGGATGGCCAATTGTCCAAATTCGTAGGCCAAGGGGGAGACAACCTTTTGGACTCTTTAGGAATCTTGTTTCGAAAGCTTAAGGGCTGTAATTTGGCTGAGGATGCCAGCTAAGATGGTAGGGCCAAGAACTCAAGTGTTTTTGATATTTTGTAGCCCCCTCCAAGCTGCAGTAGCCATCTTCTTCCTCTTCAACCTTGCTGACTCCATTTTAGAGTGTTTTGAGAGCTCAAAGTTGCAGAGAAACCAGCTCTCACTCCTCCCCTTGCTGTTGACCACTGCCTGAAGTAGCTGGAGCTCCCTCGCCTCCCGTCACTGCCAAATTGCCAGCCGCAAGCCTAGTCGTGCATCCTTGTCGTCTCGCCTCGAGCTCAAGACTAGTTACTGTCCTGAGCCATCCTGGTCACCGTCGAGACCTCACTGCCGCCGTCCGTCACCATCCAGCCATCGCTGTCGCCCCTGCTCGCTTGTTGCAGCCGCCGGTCCACCTCAGCTCGCCGTTCTAGCCTTGGTTCCCTTCAGTTCGGCCTTGTACTGAACCAGACCCTTCAACTCGGTTGAGAGCTTCGTGTGGCTTTTTCAAGCCCTTCCGAACCTCCGTTGGTGTCGCTGTGGGGTTGTTAGAATGGATTAGTGATTTTATTATTCGTTTGTGTATGTTAGGTTGTTAGAACAGATTTATTAGGGACTAAAGTAGTCGTACTATTTATCTAAATAGGTTCATAAATTTTCTAGACCTGTTTAGGTGGTTAGATTAGCGTTTCTGGCATAAGTTGCTATTTATTGCATTTAAATTGAATTATTTAATTAATTTTGGTATTTATTTAATTAATTATTATTTTCTGAAAAATATACTTGGGATAGTCGGTGACCAGAATTTCGTACCGATTGCAATGATGTGCTTAGTTTATGCAATTGAGTGCAATTGAATTGTGATTTTTATTTTTGAGTATTTAATTCAAAATTTGAAAATTTTGGTAATTATTTAGAAATTACCGGGTGTCAAGTTTGGACACCGAAAATGGTTTTAAATACTATATCAAATAGTGAGATTTGAAAAGGAAGAGTATTGGTTTTTCTAGTTCAAATTGATCGTGTATTCACACATGATTATTTTCACCATGTATTTTTAATACAAAGGAAATAGGCTAGTTTCACTATTTTAATTGAGGCATTTGAGTCTAATGCACAGTATCTTGAGCAGAGATCGAATGGTCGTGCGTTGGTTAAGAGAACCCGTTCCAAGCTATGAGCTGGATGTGCCCCTATATGAGATGCCCTACCAATGGATGCCGATTGTAGTAGAGGCTGGATCGATGTTCTATTATGGAATGCCGTCAATGTAGTGACGTTGCCATGCTCGATGGGGCAAGACGACGTTTGGCTATACTAGAAGACCATCAAACTTTGAGTAGGCCGTGCCTGTGTGTGGCTGTGATTAACAATTAAAACATATGTTGAGTGAAATTGATGAGTCGGATTATGAGACAAAATTGTGTAGTACGGAATGTGACGTGTCATAACGATTTAGCCCTATAATCAAGACCCTTTTGTGTTTATTGAGATGAAAGTGTTGGCATTCCAATTGTTTGAGCATGAATATTATTTATGTCTATGATGTGAACTGTATTGATATGTAGGAAAAATTTGAGACGATGTAAGTCTTTGTGATCGTGTGGCTATGTGGTTAGGGCGCCCTTAGGCGTATTTCCTTCCTAGTCGGAGTTTAGGGGGTGAACTTGCTGAGACATTGTTTTACCCTGTCGTGGGCTCAATATTTTCAGGTCCTTAGATGATAGTTCCTCCGGAACATTTTGGATAGCCGCGAGCTATTACTGAGAGGGGGATAGATGTTTGGGTCCCTGGTAGTCATTGGGTCTATGAGTTGATCGTGACCACCATCTTGGTTGATGAGGGCTTATTTGAGAGGGTACCTCATCAATTCAGGGCATGGTTCCACCATGGACTCAATGGATACAGGGTGGGTCCTCTCCAGGGTTTTGAGATTCCCACAGTGGTTGTCAATGCTGCTTTTGGCGAGGGTGTAGCCGACCCTCCTGATGGAGCTGTGGAGGATCTGGTGCCCCCGGAGCCGGTGGAGTCTGAAGGATCGGTGAATGTGTCCGACTAGTAGGTTGTAGGACGGTTCATTTTTGAAAACCGATCTTTTGTAGACCTTGTATATAAACTTGGTTTGTTTATGCAGGTGTTTGGTTTGATGTGATTGTTTTTCTTTTCTATCCCATGCTGTTTGTTGTCAAGGGTGTTTAATTTGCTTCCGCATGTGCATTAAAATAAATGGGTCAGCAATGCGTCCTAGGACATTGCAAATTTTATCGACCATCAAGGGATGGACACGCGCTTGAGGATTGGGGCGTGACAATATGTCCATAGTTGTCGCTCATTTGGAAAAATTGTCTTAAATGTCATAAACCTATTGCATTTTTATCAATTTGGTCATAAACATTTTAATTTTGACAATTGAGTTCTAAACCTTTTTATGTTTTGTCAATTGAATTTATTCGGGAAATTTTGGCTGAAAATTACTGATGTGAGTACTGACCGTCTTACATGGCATAATTGGCACTAATATGACTTTAAAAAAATATTTTTATAATAATTAATATTTTTGATTTTTTTATTCCATTTTCTTTTTTCTTTTTTCTTTCCCTCTTCTTTTTGCCGATGGCCAATGACTCGGCCACTTGCTGCATGCCGAGAGGGCTAGCCTCACTAGGCTTCACTCTAGCAAGGCTTATTGTCGCCCAAGCAAGGCCCGATAAGGGTTGGCCTTACCCTAGCCAAGGTTGCCTAGCCCATGCTAAATCTTGTGAGGCCGACTTAAGACCTCCATTGTTGGGGCTTGCAACCTTTGTGCATGGTGTGTGCGTGCGCATACGAGGGAGGGAGTGGAGAGAGAGAGAGAGAGAGATCAATGACTCAAGCGGGTCTAGGGCTTGTGTTGATGGTGGATGGAGGCATGATGGCAAGGCCTTGTGGCAGCCATGGTCTCGCTTAGGCAATGCTCGACAATGCTGCATTGGCCTTGTCGAAGGTCAATCTCTGCTAAATTTGGCGAGGGGAGCCCACCCAATCGAGGCCTAGCGTGGTGCTGGTATGACCACTAGCAAATAGAAGAGGGAAAGAAAAAGAAAGAAAAATAAAGGAAAAAATATCAAAATATTATTTAAAATTTTCGCATTGGCCTTCCTATGTGGGACAATCAGTGTCCATGCGAGCAATTTCTAACCAAAATTGGCTGAATTGACTTAGTTGGTAATTTGCCAAAATGTTTAGGATTTAATTGGTAAAAATAACGGGTTTAAGATTGATTTGGCAAATATACAATAGGTTTAAGAATTTCTGAACAATTTCCCCACTAATTTTCTCATTAAAATTTTCATTTTGACATAAATGAGAATTTGAAATTCATACTTATTTTCATGTGATTTGAAATCATGCACTTATAAAAATTTTCATCTTATAGATTTGTGAATTTTTTTTTTTTGATGACCTAGGAACCCCCGTATAGTCGGCAGGGAAAACTTGGGGTGAACTGGGTCGCCACCATAGACTTAGTTGTAGGTGAGTTGAGCGATGGGGACGCGGGTTTTGAACCTCTCCCTCCTTGGTGAGGGAGAAAGCTCTAACCATCACGGCCACCGCGGGCGGTGGTAGATTTGTGAAATTTTTGTTTCTTGAGAAATTAAGAATCCATTTGTTTCGCAAAAAAATGTGTTGTTTCTAAAAAATGTTTTCCATATAACCATTATTCTATAATATTTTCCGATGTTTGGTTGAAATATGAAATTAAAATGGAATTTTTTTTTGAAATTTAGTTTTTGATTTAATTTTCCTCCATGCACTACTTTTTGATATTTTTAATTTTTAATTTTCTTTTTAGAAATCAAAATTTAAATTATTTTATTTTTCTTTTTTTCTTTTCTTCTTTTTCTTTCTTTGGTTAGTCCTTGACCATGGCGACGACCAACAAGCTAAGGGATGAGTTTGCTAGCCTCTAGTAATGCTCGAGTTTTGCTGATCTTCAAGTCTAGAGCCTCATTGCCCTCTAGTAATACTCAAGCGAAGTCGATCGAGTGACGTTCATTTGACAAGGCTTGAGCTTCACTACCCTTTGGTGACCCTCTAGCTCACCTATGGCCAATCGCTGACCTTCATCGTGGCTGGCAATCGGCCGAAGAAGAAGAAAAAAGAAAAAGAAAGAAAAGAAAAGAAATATAAAAAAAAAGGAATCTAAAAGAATAAGAAAATAATAAATAATTAAATTGAGTGGTAAGAGGAGGGTAGAAAAAATCATTTCCTACTCTTTTAAAGATGCCTTTTCTGTTAATAGAAAATGTTTTCTTTGACTTTTTTATATTTTGTGAATTGAATGCCAAAAAATTCGGAACATTTTCATAGAAGTCATTTTTCACGAAATTAATAGAGTCTAATTGTATTATAATTTTGCAGGATGAATCAATTTGCTATCGACTGGCAGCAACAAACTCTTCGGCTAATGATTTCCTCACTCTACATTCTCATAATCGCCAGATTCATTTTTTTTTTTTTCACAAAGTAATCACTAATGATGTATCGATTGATCATCATTAACAGTTCAAAGGGTCAAAATGCTACAGACTTTTGTAGTGGAGTCTTAACTCTCACCAACCTCAATATAATTGCACCTCAATCTGGTCCTGATATTAGAATCTATTAATACCTGAATTTTGGCCGCCTCGTTTAGTCATTCATTGCATAGGAAAAATTAAGCGTTGTTCTTTTTGCAGAGAACGTCAAGGCTGCATTTGCGCAACGCGCTGCCAGCAGTAGCAGTCCCAGGAGCTCCGCTTCCTGCATTGCCTCCTTGCTGCTGTATCCAGTCACCGTAACGGCTCGGCGAGGTGTCCGAGCCTGCATTAGGCTTCGCTGCGTCGGAGACTCTGGCGAATCACCACTGCCACAGCGTCCTTGCAGCTGTGGTCACTGGTTTCTCGCGGTTCTAGTCTGCACGATTCGGCCGCCGCCGACATTTTCTAGCCATTGCTGCTTTCGCTAATCCTAGTCTCCCTCCGCCGTGCTTGCCGTTTCCCTGTCACGCTCCCCGCTGCTTAGGACTTCCACCAGTGGCCGAACGACTCATTGGCAGCTTCGTCGCCGTGGATTGGTAGCCTATCAATTTTTCGCAACTGTCATTCCCTTTAACCAAGAGCTCTCGCCACTCTCAGTTAGTCTGGGCAAGGGAAGTTGAGTTTTATATGGTAAATTTACCTTTTATTATATAACTTCTAAGTGTATGCTATTTTAGTGGCTAGATATTAGTCAAATTACGATTGCTTTGGAATAGCATGTCATTAATGACTCTGACGACTTCATTGTAACATGCATTTCGATGTGTTCAGGTACTTTCATAAGTCATTACTCTATGCGATGCTTGGTAACGTTAGGATGTCTATTAGCAATGTTCAATTTTTCTTATTAAATGAAAACCAAATTAAAAATGTCTTCAGAATTCTATTCTGATTGAGTCTGAGGTTAACTAATACCGTATCGTACATATTACATAATGCATGTCATTTAGAAAACTATATATTCTTAAGTTGCATTTAGTCATTTAAATTTTAGTCGGAATAAGACTAGATATGATATAATAAGAAATCACAATAATAAAGTTGGATTTTCATATCCTTTACTGTCCATTGTTTGGTATAACTTCATATTAATTTAAAAAAACCTGAAAATGTACAAATGGAGATGGTTGATGATGTTAGTACGAACATCTAGAGGGGGTAAATAAGTGTTTAAAATAAATTTTGACAAATAAATGTGAAATAAAATAAGTTGCGAGCAAAGTCTGAATAAGGATCAAAGTTTGATAAACGAGCCACCAAACTTTTGGTAGATGTTCATAATCTGTTATATGATGGAACAACTTCTGAAATAACTTGTAAGTGTGCAACAAACTTAAATAAGGAGAGTTAATGGAAGAGAAGATTGCACATGAAATTTCTAGTAATTCGATTTAGATCTAGCCTACGTCCACTCTCTCACACTAACAACCTACTGGTTGGATTCCACTATATGATCAACGAAAGATTACAATTTTGAGTGCAAACATTCAATGGTAGATCACAATATCTCACCAATTCACTCATTTGGTATTTCTCTCATGATGACAAATGTTTAAGCTCACGAAGAACAAGTGTATGGTCGAAATTTGCTCAAATTTTGGAATTCTAGATTCTACACTCTGTCTTTTACTTTCTCATTGGTCCTTGGTCTCCTTAAACACATCAAGATTCTATTTGTATGGTAGAGATGTGCCTTATATGATCCAAACTAATAGCTAAGATTTATACAATTTAAATTTTGATCGAAATTTGCTCAAATTTTGGAATTCTAGATTCTACACTCTGTCTTCGGTCCTTGGTCTCCTTAAACACATCAAGATTCTATTTGTATGGTAGAGATGTGCCTTATATGATCCAAACTAATAGCTAAGATTTATACAATTTAAATTTTGATGTATTTTGTCTTTATATGTTTAGTGTCGGAAGCTTAGGTGCGCATGGAGCTTCCAAGATAGTTGAGCAGGAGCTCAACAGAATAAGGTAATCTCACAAGGAAATTTCGAGCACCTTGTTGTAACATTGCAAGCTAAAGAACTAACAATATTAAAAGTTTGTCAAGCGTTATTTACCGAGTTAGGAGCACCTTTCGAGCAAAAGCTTCCACAATTTGTTGACTATACACGAGATGTCTTTTATGTTGAAATAATAGTTGTTTCTTTCTGCACGTTTTGCTGATTTGGTTTTTCAATTATCTTAGTCTCTAGGAGTTAATGGAGTCAAGTTTAGCTAATTTGTGTGTTAGTTGTCCTAGTTTTTAGGAGTTAGTAGTAAGTGCTTTATGCAAAACATGGGTAGTTATGAGTTATATTTTGGTGGTGTTTTATGTTATGTATTTGTTTTTGTAAAAGACTTCGATGTTTTGAATGAAAGGGAAGAAGCTTTGGCCTTATCTCTCCTCCCCTTGAGCTATTCTACAGTGATATTAGAGCATGTGAGAAGAGTGAAAGAGTTTTAAAAAAGTAAAGGAGGTTTAGAGGTGTGAGATACCTTTGTGAGATAATTGCAACAGCAACATTTCCAATGGCCACCGACAATTTTGTTCAACCATCAATTCCACACTTTGATGGTCACTATGACCATTGGAGCATGCTAATGGAGAATTTTTTATGATCAAAGGAATATTGGTTAGTTGTCAAATCTAGAATTCAAGAGCCACTAGCAGGCACAGCTTTGACAGATTCCTAGAAAGCATAATTGGAAAATAGAAAGCTGAATGACTTGAATGCAAAAAATTATCTCTTTCAATCTATTAATCATCTCATCTTTGAAACTATTCTTTGCAAAGAAACTTCCAAGGATATTTGGGATTCTATGAAGAAGAAATATCAAGGCTCTATTATGATGAAGTGTGCACAACTTCAAGCCCTAAGAAGAGATTTTGAGACACTAGCAATGAAGGATGGAGAATTTGTCACCAGCTATTGTGCCGGAACAATGGAGATCAGTAATAAGATGAGATTCCATGGCGAGAAGATAGACGACATCACCATTGTGGAGAAGATTTTACATTCCATAACACCAAAGTTTAATTATGTTGTCTACTCATTTGAAAAGTCAAAAGATATAGATGCGCACTCTCTTGATGAATTGCAAAGCTCCTTATTTGTTCATGAATAGAAGATGAACAAAAGTTTAATAGTAGAGGAGCAAGCATTGAAGGTTTCTATCAATACTCATTCCAACAATTTCAGAGGAAGGAGTGGAGGTAGAGGAAGATGAGATCGAGGAAATAGAGATGTTAGCATGAATTTTAAAGCCAATAATGACCAATTTCAAAGCAAAGGCAGAGGATGGGATCTTAACAAATCCAAGATAGAGTGCTTTAGATGTTATAAATTGAGTCATTATGCATATGAATGTTATATGAGGCTGCCTAATAATAAAGAGAAGGTAGAGAGTTCAAATTTTGTTGAAGAAAAAGAAGCAAAAATTGTTGTTGATGGCGGTTCAAGATGAAAAGAAGCCCGAGTCAGATAAGTATCATCCGAAGGCTCCATAGCTTGCATTTGCCACAACTTTGGGGGGGAGATTGATGGATTGGTTCGCATGGAGAGTGAAGGCTTTTTAAGCGCTTCAAGCCGAAACCATTGCATGTCTTCATTCCCTCGATTACTTCTCAACAAAATTTGAATTGAACTCTACTCATGAGTCAGACGATCTGAGAGTAGTAGAATCCCTCACGAGCGACTCTGTCCACGTTATCACTGACCGCAAGACACTTCTGACACAATTTCCACGTCTAAAGCTAGCCGATTGACCTAAAGAAAGAAATAAGTTTGCGGATTGGATTGTTAAGACCCATCAGTGGAAAGCCCTTCCATAAAACTAGTGTTCTAATCCCACTAGGGAGCTTATTTGCTATGAAGCCCCTTTATCATGTAATAAAGCCCGTAGTTAATGAAATGGAAGGTTGTTTTTCCATAAATTAAAAAAAAAAAAAGGCCCAGCCCTAATACAGACGAAATTGACTTGTCTTCTTCAAACCACGTAACAATCCATGATCTTGACATTGGAATAGGTACTCAATTGGCTAATTGCGAAATTATCGCATCATGTTCTCATTGGATTTTCCGAATTTTATTCCCTGTTCTATTTTCTTTGTGTATTCAAGATTGATCAATCTTTTTACGTGCGCTACAATGACGTGCAGGGGGATGATTGTATTGCCATAAATAGTTGAACTTTCTCTATCAATATTACCGGTGTTTCATGTGGTCCGGGCCATGGTATAAAGTAAGCTACAATCCTTGCTGCATCACTTATGATCGCTGGTTTTACTATCAAGCCCTAACTCGATCCGCCTCTTGCAATGCGCTTATGTTGTTGGTAGCTTAAGAGAGCTGGTGCAGAATTGTACATTTACCAGAACCGTAACGGAGCTGAAAATCAAGATTTGGCAAGTAAATAGTTCATCACGATACGATACTGGATGCTTGATATTTTGAAAGGGGTTGCACTTCTCATCCTTTCCTGAAGATTTTCTCTACCCTTCTATACAGCAGTTCTGGCTATTGTAAAGAACGTAATTTTTTGAGCAGATCACACTTGTGCAAGCCGCAAACCCCATCATCATAAATCAATTTTACAGCGACCCACCCTATCCCCTTCTAAAAGACATGAGATGCTTACTTTGATCATGCATAGTCTGTCAGTGTCAAGAATTCAAAAAAAAAAAAAAAAAAAATTCACTCAAAGACATGATTAACACATGATGCTGTCTCGAACTCAGAGGGTTTCGAGGGACTTCAGCTACAAGGCCGGCGATTGCATTTTATTGTGCATCGTGCAGTAACATTTTGCTGAACCACATCTCCATAAAATCATCTTCTGGAAAAGCCCTCACTGGTTTCTGCAAGAATGCCCATGGATCAGCTGCCTTCACTGTACCTCCAGTGCCGTACTTAGAATGACGTTAGAAAAATACCCATCTCCTCTGTAGCACAGTTGGCATTGACGTGAACTTTTTACTTTTTATTTTTTTAAATTCCGAATTTTGTATATATTTTCTATTTTTTTTTTCTGTTTGTTTCTTCGCCAGCGATAATGAAAAAAATAAATATAAAAAAATAAAAAATATATAAAAAAAATTCAGTCAACTAAGATAAGGATTCTCGGATATGCCTAAATCAGCAAATTATCAAAAGATTAAGATTGAATTGGCATAGTATAATAAACTTAACTTTTTTTTATTGATAACTTTCCCAATTTGCGGCGTGCAAATGAATTTTCCTCTTTTGGTGCCTGAGTTGGAGAGGAATTAAGGAAAAGAATCATTTTTTCCCTGTTATAGGTGTATTCATGCTGGGATTCTAGGTGCCTAAATAATTCCACAATTCCATCTATAAATAAAAGCCCTATGAAGATGTTAAGGACAACACCCGATATCTCTCCATCTCGCATTTAATCTGTTCTGGTCTTTTTTGTCTGCCAAGAAGGTCCTTTATCATCTTAGTCTGCAAAATGGTGAGTGTTATTTTTTTATTTTTTATTTTTTTTCCTTTAGAGAGAATTTTCTGTTGGTTTTTTACGCAACTTTTGACTAATTTTCCCTTCTAAATCTTTGTAGGGTTCGATTTCATTTTCTCAATTGGTATTGTTGTTATGATGGTCTTTGATTTTCATTTGTTATGTCTATCGTTTTCATCTTATGTTAATACTTCATACCCAACACATGAAAATTCATGAATTGCATGGATTCATTACAAAGAGAAATAAATAAATAAAAATAAAAATTGCTCTTTCTTTCCTATACATTTTCTCGAAAGGATAGTCTCTACGGCTGCGATTTCTTTGATAGAGAAAATTTATTACCAAAAGAGAGAAGATGCTTTAAGTGTTTTTAATCCTGTATTTTCATTGATTATTACATCTCCATCTTTTTTAGCTTTTTAATTAGTGAAGCACTGAGCATGAAATGCCGATATCTAAGTCAACTCGCGACTCCTCCTCTTACCCTTTGAAAAATAGCCAGTTTTCTATGAAGTAGTCAGCTCCTCGGTTCGACTTCAAAAGCTGTTTTGGTCGTGCAGGGATTTGTGGCTGCAATATACTTGGTCCTCTTCGCTGCTTCGTCAACTTTTTCAAGCCAGGGAATCGTTGCAGCATCACCCACATACAATGTGGTAAACTATGGCGCGACTGGAAGTGGAGACGATGATGATGCCCAAGTACATTCTTATTCCCTTAATTTCTCTCCTTTTTCTTCTCTCCTATTGAAAAAAGCCTGTGTATTCTTTTTTCTTTTTTGTAATTTGAGTTGATTTGTTCATGTTCATGCGATGATTTCCTCTGTTCTTTTTAGGCCTTTGTGAAAGCTTGGGAAGACACATGTGGAGACAGCGGAGAAAAAGGCACACCAACTTTAGCTGTTCCCGGTGGGAAGAAGTTTAGACTATCTCCTGTCGCTTTCAAAGGCCCGTGCAAGTCTTCAAGCATTAACGTTCAGGCAAGACACAAAGATTCTGGAGGATTAATACTTTTAGCTAATGTTTTGTTGACTGAATTTCATGTCAAAATAATTAGGAACTTGTTCGGGAAAACTCATTTGAGGCCAACAATGTCATAGTCAAAATTAATAACAATTAAAAGCGCAAGGTTCTGCATCATTTTTCTCGAATGACTAGATTTGTATCATACAGTAAATTTTGATTGGATACATTGAAAAGATCTTACTTCTCAACCTTTTGAGCACAAAAGAACTTAATTCCTCATTAAAAAATTTAAACACTAAGTCACTGAATCTATACATTTCTAAGTCTAAGTAATCAATTATTAATATTTGTTTTTGTCATTGCCACCACGTCCTTGCTCCAAACATAGCATAATGTACATCACTCTCCCTTCTTGGAGAACAGATTGATGGGACTTTAGTTGCTCCTAGTTCACTAAGTGGTTGGAAAGGCTGCTCTTCGGGTAGATGGTTGAATTTCCAAGACGTGGCCAATCTCAATGTCAAAGGATCAGGACAAGTCGATGGCCAGGGTTCCCCTTGGTGGGATGGAGCTAAGGTCAGTCCAGACACATCATCACGTAATAGATGAGTTCTTTCTTACTTTTCACCATCACATCTTTTTGCAATCTGAAGAAAAATTATGGATCTTCATCTTGTAGGGACCGGATGGCTGCGAGAATAGACCAACTGTAAGAAGCCGATTCCCAACGCCTTGAACCAATTCGAGATCTTCTTATTAGCCCATATTTTAAGATCGAGTCTTCCAATTTCAATGACTAGGGAATTGTGTTCGCAGGCCTTGGCCTTTTTAAATTGCGGCAATCTGGTCCTAAGTGGACTGAAGCACGTTAATAGTCCAAGGAACCACATCTCCATCACTAATTGTGAAAATGGTATCGTCTCCAATCTCCAAATAACCGCACCTGAAAGTAGCCCTAACACAGATGGAATCGACATTTCTCACACCAATAACCTTGACATTCACGACCTTGACATTCAAACAGGTAAATAAGCTCTAATTTCATTGCAGTGAAGTTTCTTTGTACATGTTGATGATCTATCGCATAATGCTATGTAATATAGGGGATGATTGCATCGCTATAAATGGTGGCTCCAGCAACATTAGTATCACCAGAGTTTCATGCGGACCTGGCCATGGTATAAGGTTAGCTGTCGTGTTATCGGTGTGGTCGAGATGTGCCTTATATGATCCAAACTAATAGTTAGGATATATATACATTTTAAATTTTGATGTGTTTTGTCTTTATATATGTTTAGTGTCGGAAGCTTAGGAAAGGATGGAGCTTACGACACAGTCGAGCAGGTACAAGTGCGGGATTGCAGCTTCAGTGGAACTATGAATGGAGTGAGGATCAAGACTTGGCAGGTGACCATGGGCTCTATAACTTAAAAAAGAATGATGATAGCTCCCAATGAACAAAAAACACGATTACATAGATCTCTTACTCTTTTCTTTTTGCTCCCGCTAACCTATCTCCTCTACTTTACATTCATACAGGGAGGTTCGGGATATGCCAAGAATATTATCTTCGATCAAATCAAGCTCGACGCAGTGAGTAACCCAATCATCATCGACCAATTTTATAATCCCGGAGGAGCTCAACTGAATGAGGTAATCTCGCAAGGAAATTTCGAGCACCTTGCTGTAACATTGCAAGCTAAAGAACTAACAATATAGAAAGTTTGTCGAGCGTTATTTACCGAGCCAGGAGAACCTCGTGAGCAAAAGCTTCCACGACCTGTTAACCGTAAACGAGATGTCTTTTAATGTATCGGTATCATCAGGTTTAAACTTCTTCTATTGATTTTCTGGCATGAGATGTGTCAATGAAGTAGGGATGTCGATGCAGGCATCCGGCGTGGTGGTGAGCGACGTGACTTTCACCGGTTTTCGAGGGAGCAGTGCTACAGACGAAGCCATCAAACTCAGCTGTTCGAGCGTAGGTTGCTCGGATATCAAATTGGACAACGTCCAAATAACATCATCGAAGCCTGGAGATACGGTCACTGCCGAGTGTGAGAATGCCCATGGATCAGCTACTTTGACCACACCTCCTGTGCGTTGCTTAGGTAGTTAGTTACCAAGCTCATAAGCAAGTTGCGGTGTCCACTTGTAGGCATGCGTCTCCATGGGTTGATGATGATTCAACAGATGTCTTCCAATTTTATTTATCTATTTATTTATTTTTATTTTTTTGTGGAGAACTCAAAAATTTCTTCTTCTGCAATTTATCAGGAGAAATTGAAATTCAGTTAATACAAGATGATGATATGTTTTCTGATGTTGTTTTAATAAAAAAGAAGGGTTTGTCAATATGTCAAATTGACATATGTGAGTCAAAAGTACTTACTGTAAGTCCCGAAAATGACACCCCAAGATTTCTATAAGTAGAATCTAGAATACAATGATGGTGTAAAAGGAGGCTTGTGCATCTGATTTGGAATACATCATTTTTTATGCAAAAGAGCGATAATTCGAAACTCAAATGTGTCGCGACTCTTTTTTTCCGACGCCCGCAATCGGGTACGGGTGCCTAAGGAGGTTAATGGCTTGGCTGAAATTAGTTATGCCCGGACTCTCCCAAATCCACCAATTCACGACTTTAATAATCTAAATTTTTAACTCAAATTAATTTTAAAACGGAGTCGCCACTAATCGGTTTGGGGTGGGTCGATTAAACCCAAGCAAGATCGGGAGAAATACTCGCCCTCCTACAACTGCAGAGAAATTAGGATCGGGACTTGATTACACTAGTTAATCACTAACGCCTTTCTGCACTAATCTTGTTTAAACCCGAGGTTTTTGGATGTTCGAGATTTTCCACGATTCTTGGGAGGAAAAACATTTTTTGAGTCTTTTTTTTCTTTTCTTTTTTTTTTTTGACATGAAAGGGATTTTTTGGACCTTTTTTGGTATTTTTGGAAAAATACAAGTCTTTTTGGCTTTTTTCTGAATTTTTTTGGCTTTTTCATGAATTTTTGGCTTTTTTTTTTTTGAATTTTTGACATTTTTTGGAAAATATGAAATATTTTTTATTTTTTATTTTTCGGAAAATGAAATATTTTTTATTTTTCGGAATATAAAATATTTTTTATATTTTTAAATATTTTTGGAAAATAAATTATTTTTTGATTTTTCTCGATTTTTTGGAAAATAAAACATTTTTTAACATTTTTTAAATATTTTTTGAAAATAAAACATTTTTTGATTTTTTTATTTAAAACATTATTTTATATTAAAATAATATAAAAACTGACCCGGGTCGGATCCGCGGGTTGGGTCCGACCCGGGCCAGTGATCCGAATGAGGACGGGCCCGCAACGCGGGCCCGACTCGGATTTTTTTCTTTATTTATTTTAAAACAAGCCCGGCCCAAAATTTTTTAATTGAAGCCCAAGGAACAAGAGGGGCTCCCTATCCGCGTGAGGCCGGCCCACCTGCGTCCGAATCCGCTTGGCCCAGACTGACCGGAACCCTACCCGCTCAAGATCCACACCCGACCCGATGACCGGCCCGGTTCCCGCGAGGAACCCTACCCGACGGGGCTTTCGCCCAACCCGGTCGCGACCCGAATTTGTAACCCCAAATTCCAGTGCTTCCTTGCGGCGCTAGAGAGGGGATGGCGGGGACGCCGGCAACTCGGCCATGGTGGCGCGACGGGCGGCGGATCGGCGACGACGACGACAGCTACATGGACGACAGCAACGGCCGACTTCTCGACGGGACGCGGCGCGGCAGCAACACGGAGCCTCTTGGCCAATCGGGATTGAGGCCGAGGCTAGGGTTTCAAAGGGGCGGCGAGGGGTGGCGAGCGAAAACGACGACAGCCAAGAGGGGGCTGATACCTGCTTATGGAGAGGGTATGGCGCAGCGGCGTGGGAAAAGGCGATGACCCAGCACAAGGGGGACTCCGCGACAAGGGCTCCGAGTCGCGGCGGTTCTTTGAGCTCCGAAGCAGCAGCGGATCTGGGGGGGTGCAGGTGCGACGACGGGGCAGCTACGGCGGTCCGTTAGCTTCCAGATCTGGCCTTCCGCCCTGCGATTCCTCCCTCGCTCAGCCTCCACCCGCTCGGATCTCTCCTCCCTCGGGCTCGCTTACTGCCGACCTCCCCCGAAGTCTCTCGGAGGGAGGTCGTTCAAGCTTCGCGACCCGATCTCTCGCGTGCTCACTCTTTGATTCTTCCCTGAAGTCTCTCAAGGGAAAATCTCCGAGTTCGCCGTCCTTTGCCATCGTCGGGAGAAGCCTATTTATAGGCGAGGGGGCTGCCGGTTGATGGAGTTTCGACCGCCGGTCTTCGCACGCCGAACGGCCTCCGCCGGCCGAACCGGCGTCCCATCCGAGCTCCTCCAACAAGGCGTGCTCGGCATTGAAGGAAGCTCATGATGGCGCTGGAGATCTATCTCTTCCGGCCGACGTCGGCCTACACTCCTCGGCCGTAGGTTTGTCCTTCGCGCGCGTGAGTTGCAGAGGCGGAGGGGAAGAAGAGGGAAGAAGGAAGAAGAAGAAGAGAGAGGGGGCCGGGCTGGAGGAGAAGGTGGCTGGGCTTGGGCCCGCGAAAGGGAGAGAAAAGGAGGGGGCTGGGCCTGGCTGCCAATTTTTTGTTTTCTTTTGTTTTTATTGATTTTTTTTTGTTGTTTTTGTTATTTATTATTTATTATCTAAAAAAAGGAAAAATAAAAGAAATTAAGGCCTAATTAAAAACCTAATCAAAATTTTAGGTGTCAACAAAATGCTTCTCTCAATTGCCCTTTATATTGTTGGCTCAATGAAATTGTCTCTCACCATTCGGTAAATGTTTTTTTTTTTTTTTATGTTATGTAATTGTGTATCGGGGTTAGAAGAGAATTAAGTATGAGTTTTTAATCACAAATCCTCTCATCACCGGCCAAATTTTACTCAGCTCACATAAATTAGGCTCATGTTATACTAATTAAGAATATTTATATCTCTCCTTATTATATCAACCCCATAGAGTGGTAAATTTCAATCTTAATGAATGTAGTCCATATCAGAAAAATTCTTACACTTGTGATAATTTGCATGTATGATGTGAAGTCTTGATACGGTATGTGGTGTGCATAAGAAAAGTCATGTGGTCGATACCATGTTTACACCATTCAGTTTGGAACATATTATCTAAAACTTTGATGATTTTTTCATGTAAACTCACTTAATTCATCGAGTTATATATTTTCACTGCATACGGATGAAATGTATGGCATCATATAGTCTTCCTCATTACTGTTGAACCCACCGTCATCAGCAGTGTAAAGTGGTAACTTTTGCTACAGCGTTTTGACTTATCGCGACAAATTCTTATATGTCCCTAAAATGGTAAAGATCCGTAGTACTTTATTAATATGTCCATAATGGGGTACGATTAGAATGCATCGTTTCATCTTGATAAGTTATGATGGAAAGACACCCTTTGAAAGGGTATGAAGGAGTCGTATAAAAATCTTTTGAAGATAACCGTTGGGACGGTTGGCAAAACATACGCTCAGAAATATTTTGTTTTCTTTTCTCTCCCCTTTTCATCAAAGAAAAAAAAGATGTTCCATTTTTCCTTTACGAAAACAATTGGCATTTACGTTGTGGAAATTAGATGTTTTCCTCATGACTGCATTCAAAACAACGTGAAAGTAATATTGTTTGTCATTTATCCACAATTCAACGATCGTTTTGGGGCAAATTGTTCATTGCGCATCAAAAAGAGGTAAGTCGTCTTCCGTCGACTTTCTTCCTACAAGGTCGAATCGACAAACTTAATCAGGTAAGTGACGGAAGATTGAAAAATTATGGGGTCTCAATTCACGAATCAAAATTTCTCCGGGCCACAATTGAAGGTAATCTCAAAGTGCTTTTGGGTAGTGGAAACTGGAAAGTAATCTTCTTTGATATAGAAATTATACAAAACTAAAATCTGGGAAGGTATCCAAAACTAAGCTGAATTGCATTTTCATACCAGCGACTAAAATGGAAATACATTCACCACAACGAGTGAGAAAAACAACAACAACGTTGTCACTAATCTAGTCGCAGGATGCCTGAGACGCGGTTCCTTGATTTCTAATTGATTCAGTGGAAGCTGTCTTCTCCCGATTTCGGTATAGATCTAAAATTGAGAGCTTTTCTCTCTCAATTTAAATCTAGTTATGGGAGTCTTTTGGAGGCATTTGATCTTTGGTAGTTCAACATGTTGTTATTGTCTTCATATGGCAATAGTGTTGATGACACTAAATCTAGGCGCATAAAGCAAGCAATAGTTTATGCAGTGGAATATCTCAACATGTGCCCATCATTGATAGTTCTAATGATCAGCCGCTGATTATTTTTCTAATAATGTGCCAGATCTGGTCTTTTAAGATAAGAGCGTGCTTATAAGTGTATGCTCTAGTGTTTTTTAGATTTTGTTTTGTTTTGTAGCTTTTTTGGGATATTTTGTTTGGAAGCTTTCTATGTTGCTCTCATGTTTGTTTATAACAAATGAATTAAATTTTCTTTAGACAAAAAAAAAAAAAATATGAAAGTACATCGATACAAAGTTTTTATGGTGCAGGAAGTGGTTGTGGCATGTTTCATGTGGCTCGCAGCCTCATCCATTGTATGCCTGGAATGCGGAAGCATCGCCATTCTATAACTCGCTGAACTACAATGCTACCTTGCAAATAAGTTGCCATTAGTGGCACGATCCGGCGACGTCGGGCGACCAAACTCAAGTTTGGTCACCAGAAACATGTCATATGCCAACTTTCTGGCAACTTATGGAGATTTTAGAGATATACTAATGAATTTTTCTCTTTCATTTTCAGCGTATTAACATATTGATGGAACTATAGTTTCTCCAAGTTCATTAGAGCATGGCAGAACTGCTATGCAAATAGCTGGTTGGCCATTTTTAATGTTGGATATTTCAGCAGTTTTCAAATATTGAAAGCTATTAATTTTTGTAATGATTTTTTACTGTTATCAATTTTTAATGATTTTTGTTTGCCATTAATATATGATAGAAACTGAGGTGGAGTGGAGAGGAAAATAATTCTAGTATTTTCTGTGTATATTGTGTACATGCATAATCCTCCACTTATAATGTTAGTGAGAGGAAGTAAGATTGGAAAGAAAAAAAAAAGGAAATATACACTGATTACATAAATGATTCTATATCCTATTTTACCAAGCTAATTATCAATAAATTGAATCAATCACCGATGCTCGGATTGATACTCGGAATAGGTGTCTTCATATTTCCAACACTCCCCCTCAAGCTGGTGGCCTGTATATGTCAAGGACACCTAGCTTGCTCAATAGGTATGCATGTTGGCATAGTGGCTTGGTAAAGATGTCTGCAGGTTTGCTCAACAGTTCCAATTCCTCTTGTTGTTATGATTCCTTCCCAAATCTTGTCCCGAGTGAAGTGACAATCGACCTCGATATGTTTAGTCCTCTCATGAAAAACGAGATTAGCTGCCAACTTGAGTGCAGCATCATTATCACAGAATAATTCGCTGGATCCATTGACTTGTACTCTGAGATCTAAAAATAGTCCTCGTATCCAGATTATTTCGAAAACAGTTTTTGCCATAGCTTGATATTCTAATTCTGCTGATGACAAAGATACGATTGACTGCTTCTTTGTTTTCCATGAGATGAGTGATTTTCCCAACTTGATACAAAAACCAGTAATGGACCTTCTTGTCATTGGACGAGTAGAATAATCTGTGTCACAATACGCTGTCATTTTCACGTAACAATCTCAAGACAGAAAAATGCCAAGTCCTGGGCATCCCTTCAGGTATTTCATGACTTTTAGTGCTGCATCCATATGAGTCTACTTCGGCTTGTGCATGAATTGACTGAGTATTTGTACTCCATAACATATATTTGGTCTTGTCATTGTGAGATAAATCAATTTCCCTACAAGCCGTTGATATCCTGATGGATCTTGGAGTAATGGATCCTCGATAGGTGAAGACAAACTCGCATCATACTCATATGTCGTCAATTTCGCATTATGTTCTATCGGGATAACCATTGGTTTACATCCCGATAATCCTGCTTCAGAGACTATTTCTAGAATGAACTTTCGTTGGCTGAGACAAATCCCCTTTTCAGATCGAGCTATTTCAATGCCAAGGAAATACTTAGGAGGCCCTAAGTCTTTTATGTGAAAAGTGGCACTCAAGTAGTTTTTGAATTTCACAATAGCCAGCTCATTATTCCCCATGATAAGAATGTCATTAACATATATTAAGAGAAAGATGGACGAAGTGCCTTTAGTCCATGTGAACAGGGCATAATCATGTATGGAATGTTGAAATCCTGTGTAGCAATAAACTTGGCATACCATTGCCTAGAAGCCTATCTAAGTCCATATAGGGATTTTCGGAGACAACATACATGAGACTCTCCCTGGCTGCATAATCCTTGTGGAAGTTCCATATAAATTTCTTCATCTAGATCCCATGTAAAAAGGCATTATGAACATCCATTTGATGTAGTGGCCAATTGCGAAATGCAGCAACAGACAAGAAGGAGCGAATAGTGACTTCCTTAGCCATGGGAGAGAATGTTTCATGATAATCAAAACCCTCTCATTACGTGAACCCTTTCGCTACTAAACGAGCCTTATATCGCTCAATGGAGCCATCTTCCTTGAACTTAATTTTATAAACCCACTTGCACCCAATAGATTTTCATCCAGCGGGCAATGAAACAATATCCCAAGTGTGGTTTTCATGGAGAGCTTTCAATTCGAGCTCTATGGCATGCTGCCATTTGGGATCACGTGCCGCCTCAGAATAAGAAGAAGATTCTTGTTCTTCGGAAATTATACTAATACAACAAATATGTTATGGGGATAGCCGACTAAACAAAACATAAGAAGAGATAGGAAATGGTGTACCTGAAGAATCTAGCGTAGGATATATATAATCTTTTGTCCATGTAGGAGGTCGAGTAGATCGTCCAGAACGCCGAGGCTACTCAATCCTTGGCTCTGTTGGTGGTGTGGGAGATGGGCTCCGATGATTCATTGGTGAGGAAGTTATTGAAGAATCGTTCCTAGGTGAACAAATTGGTGTGTCGTTAGTTGAGTTTGAATCACCTGTTGGGATCGGAATATGTTGTTCGGGTGCAAGGAATACATATTGAGATTGAATAGATAAATTCTCTTATGACAAGAAAGGTTGATGACTAGATGTTGAGTTTGAGGATGATAATGTTGCTTCTTGAAATGGGAAGATGTCTTCGTGAAAAATGACATCTCTGCTCACAAAGAAATTCCCTGAGGAAATGTCTATGACTCGATAGCCTTTTTGTAGAGAAGGATATCCCATAAAAATACACTGCATAGCACAAAGATCCATTTTACTTTGTGGCCCTAGGGTTGCCACATAGCACAAACACCCAAAAACTCGAAGATGATTAATCATTGGTTGCTTTCCATAAAGCAACTCAAAAGGAGTCCGTCCTTCAAGAATTCTAGTTGGCATGCGATTGATTTGGTAAGCTGCTGTGACCACACAATCACCCCAAAAATTTTCTGGTATAAAAGCTTGATATTTGAGTGCTCGAGCTACTTCTAAGAGGTGACGATGTTTGTGCTCAACAATCCCATTTTGTTGGGGTGTGTAAGTACACGAACTCTCGTGTATGATTCCTTGAGAAGATAAGAAAGAAACACATTCCGCAGAAAAAAAATTCACGTCCATCATCAGTGCAAATCCTTTGGATTGGTTTGTCAAATTGATTTTTTATGAAATATAAAAAATTTGACAAAGTGGAAAAATTTTGACCCTTGGATTGCATAAGGAAAACCCAAGTAGCACGAGTATAATCATCAATAATGGTAAAAAAGAATCGAGACCCGTCACGATGTGGAGTGTGATAGGGTCCCCAGATATCCATATGAATTAAGGAAAAAACATTGGTAGCTCTCGATGTACTGACAGGAAATTTTTTCAAGACTGCTTTGCTAATGGATATATTGGACATTTAGGATAAGGGAAATGCACAGAATGACCCAAACGTTGATAGAAAACAATATTTTTATTACTAGCAATGGCATTACAAGAAATGCATTGATTGATGAAATCAAGATCTTTTTGGAGACTGGTCCAAAAATACAATCTTTCTGCGATACTACCCAAGCCCATCAGACTGCCAGTCAAAAGGTCCTGAAAGAAGCAATTTTTGGAATTGAATATGGCACGGCAAGAATTATCTTCACAAGCTTTTGAGACTAACAAAAGATTGAACTCAAAATCAGGAATGAAAATGACATTTTTGAGAACGATACTTGGACTGAGGTGGACAGTTCCAATTTTACTAACATGAGTAGTATTTCCATTGGGTAGACGTACATATATTAAGGAATGTGACCTTTCTTGAATACTAGAAAAAAATTGCTCATTGCATACTATGTGGGCACTAGCACTTGAATCAATTATCCATGTATCAAGTTATATTGAATTCATCTTGCATAAAAAAGTACCTAAGAAACTTGCAGTCTTGTCATTAATTGACAAGTGATTTAATGCCTTCATAATATTCTGGTATTGATCTTGGGTAATTATCTGATTTGCACCATCAGTCCTCCATGTTGAAACCTGGTAAGCATCAATTTCTTTTTCCTTTTTATCACCTGGCTTTCCATGTAACTTCCAGCATGTGTTAATAGTATGATGATGACGTTTACAATATTCACATATTCACAATATTTACCCTTATTTTTGAAATTTTTCCCATTAGCTTTGATAGATGACATGGCATGTTGTGGGCCACCGGATGCTCTATACACGGGTGCTGATGTGGCAAAATAGGAGCCGTTCGATTTGGCTGAGTGAGTGGACAAATGAAGACCGTCTGATCTTCTTTGTTGTTGGCTATTGGATCTAGGTGGATAAGTCAGAGAGTAGGAGTCGTCGATCTTCTTCCAGCATCTCTAGTCATTGGATATTGAATTAGGGTTAGGGTTTGGATTTGCAGCCCCAAATAATTCTAGTATTTTATGTGTATATTTTGTACATGTATAATCCTCCACTTATAATGTTAGTGAGAGGAAGTAAGATGGGAAAGAAAAAAATAAGGAAATATACATTGATTACATAAATGATTCTATGTCCTATTTTACCAAGCTAATTACCAATAAATTGAATTAATCACCGATGCTCAGATTGATACTCGGAATCGGTATCTTCATATTTCCAATAATATAAAATGGTTTTGTAACATTTTGGAGCAGTTATTTAACAACCATGTAAGATTATATAATGGCTTTCTAACAGTTTATAACATTAGATTTATTTTATAATTGAAGAGTCGAGGAGTGGAGGAGTTCAGGGATCCAAGTTATGCAACAATCATCTTCTTCAATAAATACCAATTTATTAGAATTGCTTCTTAATGTCTTTCTCTTTTCTTTCATCTATAAATTGCTTATTCGAATATAATTGGAAAGTGATATTAATATTTCAAAATCAGAATATCTTTGTTTCTTTATTCCCATTTTCCTTACATATTTTTTTTTTCATTGTTGGGTTATACTAGGGGTGAGCATCGGTCCAAGGTTGACCCTACCAGACCGCTTGGTCCCTACGGTTCCCGGTTCCCCCGGAGACTAGGTCGATCTTGATCCTAGAATTCATGGACCAAAGATTGTCTTGGTCGGTCCTCGGTCCTAAGAGTTACGGATCGTCAATTCGAACCAACTCGAATATATATATAATTTATTATTTATAAATTTTTTAAATAGAGAAAACTTTAAAATAAATGGCATCAACAATTAAATAGCTCTTTAGTGAGGAGTTCAAGTAATTTTACATTATTCTATAATAATTTAGATTTTTAATGTCTTTTACGGCGTTAATAGTCATAATTTATGAAGGAGGAAAATGTTTTTGTAAGGAGTCCTTACGGCATCGAAAAATGTATAAACAACTCCTTATGACATCCTCCTCTAGTATTTAATTTATTTTGTCTTATTTGTCTTCTTAGTCTTCAATTTGCCAAAATCGAAATAAGCAACTTTTCCGCTTGCCACTCGACACTCGCCTCGCTCGCTTTGGGTCACTCGTGCCACTCACCGCTCAATGCTCGCTTGGCTTGTTGCTCTCCGCTCAACATTCGATGCTCATTATGTTCGATGCTCACCCCCTTTGACCTTCACCGCTTGCCTTTCTTAGCTAACCTCGCTCATCATCGAACCCATTGGGTTAGTACGGTCCTTGGTTGCCCTTTCAAGGAGTACCAAAAATGAAATAAAAGATTATGGGTTAGTCTTAGGTTAACCTTGAAATCGGACTAAACCCATTAGGTCATTCCGATCCTCAATCGCATTTTTAAGTAGTACGAAAAATGAAATAAAAAATTATCGGATAGTCCCGGGTTAACCCTAGAACCGGACCGAACCCATTGGTTTGTCCAATCCTCGGTCTCAAACTCAATAAAGTTAGTCCTTGATCCCAAAAATTGAGGACCAGCATTGTGCGGGTTGGTCCTAGGGTTAGGCAATGAACCAGTCCAACTCGGACCATGCTCACCCCTATTATACACATAACACTATTTTTTGTTTTATTTTAATATCTAGTGCGGAGTATATAAAAAAAATTGTTGTATCTTGAGAGGATAGTTGCTAAAGCCTTACAAATCGAGTTTCGTATTCCAATGTGTGGAATTATCCTTAAAGACAGTGCTTGCATGTCTTAATATGTCCAATCTCATCAATACAGGCTCTGGAGGAATCGATGGCCAAGGTTCACTTTGGTGGAGTGAAGCCAAGGTGACTTTTTTTTTTCCTGTTTTTTGCAAGTTATAAATAACTAAGAAAAAAAATAATTCACTTAAATCACACACTAATGAAACTTTTCATCTTATATATCTGTGAAATTTCCGTTCCTTGATAAACTAATTATATTTAATTTTGTAGGCTTCATGAGGTTGCTATCGACTGGTGGTAACAAACTCTTTGAATGACGATTTACTCACTCATGTTCTCATGACAGCCAAATTCATTTTCTTTCATTAAGTAATTTCTAATGATGAGTCGATTGCGCAACATTAACATTCCAAAGGGTCATGGTGCTATAGGCTTTTGTTACGGGGCAATGTTCTCCAACATTAATATAGTCGCATCTCAATCCAGCCCTAATAGTGGAATCGAAGGGAAGAAGGGAATCAAGTGACTCACCCAATGGACACCACCGAGCAAGGGAATACTAAAGCTAAACATCGACCGATCTTTTTACGAAGTATCATCCCAAGGCTCCGTAGCTTGCATTTGCCGCAACTTTGGGGGGAGATTGATGGATTGGTTCGCATGGAGAGTGAAGGCTTTTTAAGCGCTTCAAGCCGAAACCATTGCATGTCTTCATTCCTTCAATTACTTCTCAACAAAATTTGAATTGAACTCTACTCATGAGTCAGACGATCTAAGAGTAGTGGAATCTCTCACGAGCAACTCTATCCACGTGCTCATCACTGACAGCAAAACACTCTTGACACAATATCCACATCTAAAGCTAGCCGATTGTCCTAAAGAAAGACATAAGTTTGCAGATTAGATTGTTAAGACTCATCAATGTAAAGCCCTTCCATAAAACTAGTGTTCTAATCCCATTCCCTCTTTGGGAGCTTATTTGCTATGAAGCCCCTTTACCATGTAATAAAGCCCGTACTTAATGAAATGGAAGGTGGTTTTTCCATAAATTTTTTTTTTTTTAAAAAAAGGGCCAGCCCTAATACAGACGACATTGACTTGTCTTCTTCAAACCACGTAACAATCCATGATCTTGACATTGGAATAGGTACTCAATTGGCTAATTGCGAAACTATCTCATCATGTTCTCATTGGATTTACCGAATTTTATTCCCCGTTCTTATTTTCTTTGTGTATTCACGATTGATCAATCCTTTACGTGTGCTACAATGACGTGCAAGGGGATGATTGTATTGCTATAAATAGTTGAACTTTCTCTATCAATATTACCGGTGTTTCATGTGGTCCTGGCCATGATATAAGGGAAGCTACAATCCTTGCTGCATCACTTATGATCGCTGGTTTTACTATCAAGCCCTAACTCGATCCGCCTCTTGCAATGCGCGTATGTTGTTGGTAGCTTAAGAGAACTGGTGCAGAATTGTACATTTACCAGAACGGTAACGGAGCTGAGGATCAAGATTTGGCGAGTAAATAGTTCTATCACGATACGATACTGGATTCTTGATATTCTGAAAGGGGTTGCACTTCTCATCCTTTCCTGACGATGTTCTCTACCCTTCTATAGGGCAGTTCCGGCTATTGTCAAGAACGTAATTTTTCGAGCATATCACACTTGTGCAAGCCGCAAACCCCGTCATCATAAATCAATTTTACAGCGACTCACCCTATCCCCTTCTATAAGACATGAGATGCTTACCTTGATCATACATAGTCTGTCAAGCGTCAAGAATTCAAAAAAAAAAAAAAAAATCACTCAAACACGTGATTAACACATGATGCTTTCTCGAACTAGGGTTTTCGAGGGACTTCAGCTACAACGCGGGCGATTGCATTTTATTATGCATCGGGCAGTAACATTTTGCTGAACCGCATCTCCATAAAATCATCTTCTGGGAAAGCCCTCACTGGTTTCTGCAAGAATGCCCATGGATCAGCTGCCTTCACTGTACCTCCAGTGCCACGCTTAGAATGATGTTAGAAAAATACACGTCTCCAGTGTAGCACGATTGAACTTTTTATATATCCCTCGCCAGCGATAATGAAAATGTAAATATAAAAGAAAATAAAATATATATATATAAATTCAGTCCACTAAGATAAGGATTTTCGGCTATGTCTAAATAAGCAAATTATCAAAAGGTTAAGACTGAATTTGCATAGTATAATAAATTTTAACTTTTTTTTATTGATAATTTTCCCAATTTGCTCCTTCCCAAAAGAAAGCAACATGAAACGGCGGGCAAATGAATTGAGGATAGGAATTGAGGATAAGAATTATTTTGTTGCCTGAGTAGCATAGGAATTGAGGATATGAATTGAGGATAAGAATTATTTTTTCCCTGTTATACGTGTAAAATTAAATGCTGGGATTCTAGGTGCCTAAGTAATTCCACAATTCCATCTATAAATAAAAATCTACGAAGATGTTAAGGACAACACCCGGTATCTCTCCATCTCGTATTTCATCTGTTCTGGTCTTTTTTGTTGGCCAAGAAGGTCCTTTATCATCTTAGTCTGCAAAATGGTGAGTGTTAATTTTTTTTTTTTCCTTTAGAGAGAATTTTCTGTTGGTCTTTTACGCAACTTTTGACTAATTTTCCCTTCTAAATCTTTGTAGGGCTCGATTTCATTTTCTCAATTGGTCTTGTTGTTATGATGGTCTTCGATTTTCATTTGCTATGTCTATCGTTTGTATCTTATGTTAATACTTCATACCCAACACATAAAAATTCATGAACTCCGTCGATTCATTACAAAGAGAAATAAATAAATAAATAATTGATCTTTCTTTCCTATACCTTTTCTCGAAAGGATAGTCTCTACAACTACGATTTCTTGGGTAGAGAAAATTTATTACAAAGAGAGAGAAGATGCTTTTAAGTGTTTTTAATCCCTTATTTTCATTGATTTTTTACATCTCCATCTTTTTTAGATTTTTAATTAGTGAAGCACTGAGCATGAAATGCTGATATCTAAGTCAAAGTCGCGACAACCACTGGGTTTATCCTAACGACCACCTTTCCAATATGAAAGGGAGAGGTGGATGGTTCGAATCTCCTATTCTCAGGGAGGTTAGGATGATGATGAATTAGTTTTAGAAGTGGGTTTCAACTCATCCTCTTACACTTAAAAAAATGCCAGTTTTCTATGAAGTGGTCATTTCCTTGGCTCGACTTCAAAAGCTGTTTTGGTCGTGCAGGGATTTGTGGCTGCAATATACTTGGTCCTCTTCGTTGCTTCTTCAACATTTTCAAGCCAGGGAATCGTTGCAGCATCACCCACATACAATGTGGTAAACTATGGCGCGACTGGAAGTGGAGACAATGACGATGCGCAAGTACATTATTTTTCCCTTAATTTCTCTCCTTTTTCTTCTCTCCTATTGAAAAAAGCCTGTATATTCTTTTTCTTTTTTCTTTTTTGTCATTTGAGTTTTTTCTTTTGTGGCCGTATTTTGTCATTTGAGTTGATTTGTTCGTGTTCATGCGATGATTTCCTCTGTTCTTTTTAGGCCTTTGTGAAAGCTTGGGAAGACACATGTGGAGACAGCGGAGAAAAGGGCACACCAACTTTAGTTGTTCCCGGTGGGAAGAAGTTTAGACTATCTCCTGTCGCTTTCAAAGGCCCGTGCAAGTCTTCAAGCATTAACGTTCAGGCAAGACACAAAGATTCTGGAGGATTAATACTTTTAGCTAATGTTTTGTTGACTGAATTTCATGTCAAAATAATTAGGAACTTGTTCGGCAAAACTCATTTGAGGCCGACAATGTCATAGTCAAAATCAATAACAACAATTAAAAGCGAAAGGTTCTCCATCATTTTTCTCGAATGACTAGATTTGTATCATACAGTAAATTTTGATTGGATACATTGAAAAGATCTTACTTCTCAACCTTTTGAGCACAAAAGAACTTAATTCCTCGTCAAAAAATTAAAACACTAAGTCACTGAATCTATACATTTCTAAGTCTAAGTAATCAATTATTAATATTTGTTTTTGTCATTGCCACCACGTCCTTGCTCCAAACATAGCATAATGTACATCACTCTCCCTTCTTGGAGAACAGATTGATGGGACTTTAGTTGCTCCTAGTTCACTAAGTGGTTGGAAAGGCTGCTCTTCGGGTAGATGGTTGAATTTCCAAGACGTGGCCAATCTCAATGTCAAAGGATCAGGACAAGTCGATGGCCAGGGTTCCCCTTGGTGGGATGGAGCTAAGGTCAGTCGACACACATCATCACGTAATAGATGAGTTCCATATTACTTTTCACCATCACATCTTTTTGCAATCTTAGCAAAAATTATGGATCTTCATCTTGTAGGGACCGGATGGCTGCGAGAATCGACCAACTGTAAGAAGCCGGTTCCCAACGCCTTGAACCAATTCGAGATCTTCTTATTAGCCCATATTTCATGATCGAGTCTTCCAATTTCAATGACTAGGAAATTGTGTTTGCAGGCCTTGGGCTTTTTAAATTGCATCAATCTGGTCCTAAGTGGACTGAAGCACGTTAACAGTCCAAGGAACCACATCTCCATCACTAATTGTGATAATGGTATCGTCTCCAATCTCCAAATAACCGCACCTGAAAGTAGCCCTAACACGGATGGAATCGACATTTCTCAAGTTAATAACCTTGACATTCACGACCTTGACATTCAAACAGGTAAACAAGCTCTAATTACATTGCAGTGAAGTTTCTTTGTACATGTTGATGATCTATCGCACAATGCTATGTAATATAGGGGATGATTGCATCGCTATAAATAGTGGCTCCAGCAACATTAGTATCACCAGAGTTTCATGCGGACCTGGCCATGGTATAAGGTTAGCTGTCGTGTTATCGGTGTGGTCGAGATGTGCCTTATATGATCCAAACTAATAGTTAGGATATATATACATTTTAAATTTTGATGTGTTTTGTCTTTATATATGTTTAGTGTCGGAAGCTTAGGAAAGGATGGAGCTTACGAGACCGTCGAGCAGGTACAAGTGCGGGATTGCAGCTTCAGTGGAACTATGAATGGAGTGAGGATCAAGACTTGGCAGGTGACCATGGGCTCTATAACTTAAAAAAGAATGATGATAGCTCCCAATGAACAAAAAACACGATTGCATAGATCTCTTACTCTTTACTTTTTGCTCCCGCTAACCTCTCTCCTCTACTTTACATACATACAGGGAGGTTCAGGATATGCCAAGAATATTATTTTCGATCAAATCAAGCTCGACGCAGTGAGTAACCCAATCATCATCGACCAATTTTATAATCCCGGAGGAGCTCAACTGAATGAGGTAATCTCGCAAGGAAATTTCGAGCACCTTGCTGTAACATTGCAAGCTAAAGAACTAACAATGTAGAAAGTTTGTCGAGCGTTAATTACCGAGCCAGGAGAACCTTTTGAGCAAAAGCTTCCACGACCTGTTAACCGTAAACGAGATGTCTTTTAATGTATCGGTATCATCAGGATTAAAGTTCCTATATTGATTTTCTGGCATGAGATGTGTCAATGAAGAAGGGATGTCGATGCAGGCATCCAGCGTGGTGGTGAGCGACGTGAGTTTCACCAGCATTCGAGGGACCAGTGCTACAGACGAAGCCATCAAACTCAGCTGTTCGAGCGTAGGTTGCTCGGATATCAAATTGGACAACGTCCAAATAACATCATCGAAGCCTGGAGATACGGTCACTGCCGAGTGTGAGAATGCCCATGGATCAGCTACTTTGACCACACCTCCTGTATCTTGTTTAAATCATTAGTCGCCAAGCACATAAGCAAGCTGCAGTTTATGCATGTGGATATTCTAATAAAATCTGCAGATGTTTCCCTTGTCTATGAAAATTTGTAATTCAGTTGATATTAGATGCTGAAATGCATTTCCATGTCATTTTTAATATAAAAAAAAAGCAAGGTTTTTTCAATAAATCGAATTGACGTCTATAAGTCAAAAGTACATGTGGTGCGTACATAAGAAAAGTCACGTGGTCAATATCATTTCTACACCATTCAATTTGAAACGTATAATCTATAAACTTTGATGAAATTTTCGTTAGTAAACTTACTTTATTGATCGAATTCGATATTTTTGTCGCAAAGGAATGAAAGGTATGGCATATAGTCTTCTTCTTTCTTTCCCAACCCTCATCAGCAGTGTAAAGTGGTAGCTTTTGCTACTGCGTTTCAATTTATTACGATAAATTTTTTTGTCCCTAAAATGGTAGACATCGAAATGATCAACTTAATCGGGTAAGTGACGAAATATCGATAAATTACGGTTCTCCATTTACAAATCAAAATTTCCCCGGGCCATAATAGAAGGTAATCTCAAAGTTCTCTTGGGATAGCGGAAATTGGAAAGTACCCAAAACAGAAATCTAGGAAAATATTCAAACTAAGCTGAATTTCATATGTCAGACCAGTGACTAAAATGGGAGTACATCGATACGAAGTTGTCTTATGGTGCAGGAAGTGGTCGTGCCATTTGTCATCTTTCTAGTAGCCCCGTCTAAGTATGCCCTAGGAATGTGGACCGATCGCCTGTTAATAACGTGCTGAAATACGGTGCTACCTTGCAAATAAGTCGCCAGAAATAGCGTGATCCGGCTACGTCCGTCGACCATAAACTTGACTTGTGATCAACGAGCATAATTCTATAACTTGTTATGACAAGGGACATCTGAAAATAGCATATCAAGTTTCAACGATCATAAACTTGACTTGTGATCAATGGGCTTAGAGCGCAATTGCAAAAAAAAAAAAAAAAAAAAAAAAAGAGATTTGGGGCAAGTAAAAAAGGATCATCATTCCCTGGTGGAAGAGTTGACAAATTGGGGGCATGATAGGTTTTGGTAGTGACCCGACTGGGATAAAGTCTCAACCCGAGCCAAAATGGATGTGCAATTTACTTTGATGTTGCATAGTATCATACTGATGCATGTTCTCTTGTGCAGGCGCAAAAGTGGATTTTCAATCTTGAATGATAGGGACAATCCAAAGATATCAATTGCTAAGGCAATTTCCATTGTAGAGGAATCATTGAATGAATGCTTAAAACAATTTTGCAGTATAGAAAACTGTTTGAAGTTGACATGCTTAAAGCTGTTGAGTTCTTTTTTTTAAACAAAAGGGTTTTGCATGATGACTCTTACATGTTTTATCCACCAATTCCACTAAAGAACATCAATATTGACTAATTTAATGAATGATGTGGAATTGATTGAGCATGCTAAATGAGACGAGTCGGGATGATGAAAGGCAAATCCTATCATATACACTGTCCCCTATTCATACACTTGTGAGATGAGTGTAGGAAGGTTTATATCCATAAGGTAAAGAGTTCTCTCGTAAGAGGTACGACAACTGAAATGATGAGAGGCAATTCATTTTTCTATCCCAAACACTGCAGGTAATCCATTGCTTAACCCCTTTGAGCCCATACACTTATGGATATTCTTTTCAAATCACCCCTGTCAAGAATCACCCCACATCGGGGCAACTAAGAGATCAAATGGCATCATGAGGTGAGGAAAATTAATTGAAATTTTCTTGCTATCACTTGCATCAATTTTCAAGTCATGCTATTACATTGAATTCATGTGTTAATTTAAGTGTCTTAGGATGATGAAGAGCATTTCTTTCTCTATCATATACACTTATATCCTTTGCATAACCCATTGGAGCCTACAATTTCATTTCTTTAAACCCAGTTGATGATCATCCCCCACACTGGGGCAAGGCAAAAGGCAGATGAAGACTCTTGAAAAGTTCAAGTGTCATCCAAAGTGTAATTTGCTTGACACATGCATTATGCGCAAGAATTGAATTCAAAATACAACTAAGGGGCATGAAAAAGCAGTATGACTGGTAAAAGTAAGACTGATGCTCATGAAAAGAAGTGAAGAAAAAAATGCATAAGAACTAGGGGCATGAAAAAGTAGTGTGCCTAGTAAAAGCAAGGCCAATGCCCATAGATTAAAAAAAAAAGAGTCAAGATAGATGACTGTCAATTGCTAGAATTAAATCCCAATGGAGCAATACTCAAAGAGCTCAAATGTTGAGTTTTTACAATCAATGGGGCATTTCATGAAGACAATCCCTGATGGTGAAAAAGAAAACTGGTGACAATGCCAAGATGATCACCAACTCTCACCATTCACACACATTTTGAGCCTAATGATCCTTTCATTTCTCAACCCATGAACCCAGCCTACATTACGTCCCTTGTAAAGTCTCTTCTAATTAGGGCACTTGAATTAGCGTATGGATTCACATGTCATAAGCATCGCTCGAAGAAGTACGAGCAAGATTATTTCTTTCTCATTTTGCAGGGTTCTTGACTTGTAAACCCGGAGATGATTAAAGAGTCATTCTTTCAATAGCCTTGACTCAAAGAGTTCCTTTGTTAAGCCGTTGACCAAGCCCACATTATTGTCCCTATTAAAGACCTCTCAGATTGGTAAGATCGTACCACTTGCGAGAATACTCGGACCCACGTCGATATGACAAAATTAAGTGATTCGCATAAAATAGACATTTTAAATGAGAGTGAGTGAAAGTCCTTTCTAACCGAAAGTCTCTCATTTAGTATTCTTAAGAAATCCATGTCATGAGTGAAGATTGTCGTGAATGATAATTCTCTCCAGTGGAAATTTGGGTGATACAAAAGTCATTATGCATAAACCCCGATTGAGTTGATGAAAACCTCACTGAATTTTGAAATGTGCATTCTAGAATAGCTTAGATTGCTTATCTCTTTGACAAATGCATATCAGTTTTTGCTCTAAATCATGTCTGATAGGTAATTCAAGTTCCTTTCAGAATGTTTCATGATATTAGAATATGAGAAACCTCCACCATGAGGTGAAAGACTTCCACAGGATATCTAAATTCCAAAAGGCATATCCCGAAGAATTAGAGATATCACCGGTAAGTATCTCTACCATACTTTAAAATACTTGTCATTGTGCAGGTATTCTCCCTCGAGTGCATCGACACTTGACTTGGTCAAGCTGTCCTTTTATATTGACCCGGTGTGCTTTCGTAGCCCAGAGTCCCTTTAAATTGACCCAGCGTGCTTTCGTAGCCCAAAGTCCCTCTTTATTGACTCAGCGTGCTTTTGTAGCCCAATGTCCATTTATGTTGTCCTGGCGTGCTTTCGTAGCCCGGAGTCCCTCTTTACCGACTCGGCGTGCTTTTTGTAGCACGATGTCCATTTATATTGACCTGGCGTGCTTTCGTAGCCTAGAGTCCCTTTTAATCGACACTCGATGGAGTTGTCCCCCAAAGATTTTTCTCCAGACTCAATCTGATTAAGGCGACCGAAGAATGGTTCGGGTCCCGGTCGGATGATTTAAATAAGGCTGGGCGACCGAAGAATGGTTCGGGTCCTAGCCAAGCAAAACCTCAGTCTAGGCGACCGTAGAATGGTACGGGTCCTGGAAAAGCAATTTCCTCATTCAGGCGACCGTAGAATGGTACGGGTCCTGAAAAATCAATTTTCCGTCAAGGCGACCGTAGAATGGTACGGATCCTCAACAACACATATTCCCTATTTTAGGCAACCGTAGAATGGTACGGGTCATAGAAAGTGAATCCCCGTTTAGGCGACTATAGAATGGTACGAGTCCTAGACAAAACCTATTTCCCTATTCAGGCGACCGTGGAATGGTACGAGTCCTGGAAGGTAAATCTCCGTTTAGGCGACCGTAGAATGGTACGGGTCCTAGACACAACCAAACACTGTCATACTAGGCGACCGTAGAATGGTACGGGTCCTAGGAAAGTAGTCTCTTTGCAAAGCCATGTTACTATTCTGGGCGACCGTAGAATGATACAAGCCCTTGACATGTAACACCATCTATCTTGAATCACTCTACCCTCCTTGAAGGTAAGACATTCCAGGTAAGTCTTTTCTCATCTGCATTAGCATTTCCATGCATCATATAAGTTGCATAAAAAAAATGGAATTCATTTTCCAACAAAAATCATCAATTGCATACGCATAACCAAAATTTAGGTCTCAAATTATCTTTGAAGGCAACCTCTATGAGCTCACCTTCAAAGAGGGGCAGCTGTTGACACCTAAATTTTGGACAACCCATTTAGTCATTTATTGCATAAAAATTAGGGATTAATTTTTATTCCCTAAAAAAATATTATTATTCAATTGCATAGCATATAATTTTTTTTAAGTGCATTTATTTTTAATTTACATATTTTGCATTTTTTTTTTTTTTAGGACTGGTGGTGGATGGGTTCGAATCAATATTTCTGAGCTCTAGTTCGACAGGCCGGGCTAAGCCCATGAAAGGAAAAAATTGATCCAAGCCCGTCATTATTTTTAATTGATTATCTTATGAGAAATTAAGATTTGATGCGATATTATGATGATTTTTTGGAAATTAAAAAAATCGCGTTGTAATCTTATTTTTATCAATAGATGAGGAAATCGGGAGAATATTTTTGAGATAAGGATTTTTGTGATCAAGAGGTTATAAGCAATATTCGTGAGATGGAAATATTAATAAAAAAAGATCACGTTTTGTTTTGTTTATAAAAGGATGTGTACGGAGTTCAATTGGGGGAGGCTTTTTCTAGGTTTTTTTTTTCTTCTCGTCGAAGTAAAAAGGGAGAGACTTTCTTCCTCGTCCATCTTCAGCAAAGAGAGAGTTTTTTCTATTTTTTTCCTTACAACTGCAGGGAGAAGGAAAAGTCAACATGAGAGAGATAAGTGAAAAAGAGAAAAAGCAGCGTAAAGGCCAAAAAATAAAAAAGCAGGGGGTGATTTGACCCCTACTGTTCATCATCTTCCCAGGTTTGCTGCCCACGTTGCTACTCCATCCTCGACGAACCGAAGCCCTGACGCTCCACCCTTCGCGAGTAGGCCCGAGCCGTGCCACAACCAAGCTGTCTTCCCCGCGCCGACGTAGCCGCTGATCTCCGTCCGCGAGCCCCGACGACCGCACTCCTCGTTGACGCCCGCGACCTCGCCAACCACCGTCTCTGCGGCTCCGCCCGAAAGACGACGTCGTTGCAACCCAAGCCGATCCAAGACCCACTTGCTGCTTGCGACGCTCACCCTTGATGCCGACGCCTCTACTCCGCCGGTTGCCGCGCACCGCTTAGCCTCTGCGACGCGGGGACCGTCCCTACTATCCCGCTCGTAGCCTGATCTGCCGCACCGGAGCGCCGATCTCGTTCCCCCGACGTCTTGTCAATCCGCGCCGCTCATCACCCCGAAGGCGGTCGCGACCGCCGCGCCGCTCCGATTGGGACGCCCTCCAACGATCGAACCCGATGTCCGGAGATAAGCCGCGCAAACAAGCCGTGGGTGAAGAAAGCAGAAAAAGAAAAAAAAAAAAAAAAAAAAAAGAAAAGGAAATTAGGTAGTTTTATTTTCTTTTTTCTATTAACTTTATTTTATCTATTTCTTTTAAGTTTAGTTGTTATTGTGTAAATTTGAAGTGATATTCATTTCGATTTTGTAGGCATTATCCGTAGGGTCTTCCCCATAATTATTGTAATTACTAATTTGATCCGTAAGATCTCGGATCATTTTTTTAATTATAATAATTTCCGGGACTTGTTGATAGTATTTTAAGTGTTGAATCAATATAACTATTAATTTGCTCCGTAAGAATTCGAATCAGATTTTTAGTTATTTTGATCTTTTTGTTGTGATAATTAGGGTTAGGATAATCGTTAATTTGACCTATGAGACAACAAGTTATTTTTTCAATTATTTTAATCATTTATTTGATTGAATATCTTGATTGTTTAGATTTAATGATTAGTTGATAATTGCTTGTTTTTGAAAACTACTAAAAAAATATAAAAATACTTGAATTAGGATTCAATTTGTTTTAGAATATTTTTTGTTATCATGCATATCTTTGAAATATTTTTTGTTATCATGCATATCTAGGATAAGGATTTCAGTTTGAAAAATATAAAAAAATGCATTCATTTAGGATTTTAGTTACATGTTTAATTACGTGGCAATTTTAAATTTTAAATTTTAAATAAAAAATAAAAGATAAAAAATATCATGCATATGTCATGTAGAATTAGGGCATGCTCCGCACGTCATTGCATATTAGATCAATTACATGTTAGATTAAGATAATATCTTAGTTTAAATCAGGATTTAATGTGACTTAATTCTTAGTTTAAATTAGATAGAATTTTAATCTAGCTAGATCATTTTTGCATTTTTAAATAGAAATATCAAATGCACATCATTTAGTTTTTATTAGGTTCATTTAATTAGAACTTCCTCGTCACTAGACTAAATCATTTAATAAATATCGCATGACATATAACTCGCGTACTACCCCACATTGGGCGAACAACTAGTTCAAGCCCTTTAGGGACAGCCTTTTAGCAGAAAACCACTCAGCCCTTTAGTTCAGAGCCTAGAGACACCCAAAAATTTCAGGATGGAAACGTTTCTAACCTACCCAAGCTGCATTTCTCGAAGGATCCTACCAGGCTAGAGAAGAAGAGGAATTTAGAAGGCTATGGAGAGTTTTTCACAAAGCACACTTTTACTTCAAGGGACTCTGCCCAACACAATACATCCTCATGGCCTTATATAGGCAAATGAGGTCACAAAGCAACAAACAAGGACCAAGCTTATGGGTCCGGGTACAAACAGGGGGCAACGGGAATTATTCGCACACTATGAACGAATCGCTATGCGTGAACAAGACATTCCCTAGCCTAGTGCTACGGAAAAGTGAACAGTGATTTGCTACGGTGAAATTGTACGGACTCAACGGTCTCGTCCGTCACGGGCATTGTAGCTACAGACTGAGTCTGAGTCATCTGAGCTGTCTTCTAGGAGATAAGCTTCGTACTTTTGCTGGAGGGCTTCAATATCTTCTGGTGAGAGAATCTGATTTAGCCTTCTTGATGATGATGCTTGTTCATGAGCCCAATGTGATGCTTCTTCTTCTGCCCAATTTGTTTCTTCGCTTGTAGGTCGTCTAGCGGAATGCTTGGCCGAGGCCGCTTTGATGCATGTGCATAGTACGATGTGTCCATGTTTTGGGATGAGGACGAAGGTCCTTGTTCGTAGGGATTAAGGACGGAGAGGACCTCCAAAGCGTGCATAGGGATCTTGAGTAGAGACTGGACAATGTCATCTTCGTTTGTCATTTCATGCTCTTGGGACGATGCAGCTTGTCTCGTATTGCATGAGTGCTTCCTTAGCTTCGGGTGCTAGGTCATAATGATCCCACGTAGTGGGTGCACTATTCCAAATATCTTCAGGAATGGTTTTGTTTTCTTGGCATAGGATTCTCTAGAGTTCTCGATACTCGTTTTCACAAAATCTGACAGATCTTGGATAAGATCTGTGAATCCTAGCTTCTCGATTGTTCAAGTTAGGCTTATAGGATGTGGTTCCTATCTCAAGTGGTGCATCTAGAATACTACCATTATTTCAGAAATTCCATGGGCGTCGGAAAAACGGGATGGTATGGACTTCGGATTTGGTGTGATAGTTCTCGGTTCTTTTCCAAGTCTTGTTTCCAGCATGTAGGATGATAAAACCAATTTAGAAAATCTAAAAGATTTCTGTCACATTCTTTTTCGATGTTTCTTCCGAGCAAGAATATTCTGGTGAGATTAGCAACAAATCTTCTAGTGGGGATTTCAAAAGCTATCAAGTACTTATTAGTTAAGTACCATAACAGCATTTTGAGCTGGTCGGGAAATCATCTTCTTTCCGAGATAAGAGGATGAATGAAAGGATAATTCAGATTTAACCCGAAAGGATAAAGAATCGAACCTCCATTGAATCTGAATAGGTCTGTGTGACATTGCCACATGAGGTTGTGGGATGCATACCTGCAGGAAACTTACTCTCCTTCCCTGGTTCTAAGTCTAGGTCCATTCATGGTATCGAGCCCGGTGGTTTCGTTTTTAATATTACCCATTCCATGCGCTTGATAGGTGAATCCAAAGGTCTTTGAGAAGATCTTTTCTCAACATGTCTACACAACCAGAAATTCTCGAAGCACCAGTTTCTCTTGCACCCTCTTCTTCATCTTCAACCCCTCCAGAATTTCGAGTTTCAAATGCCTCCAAGATAGATTATCTTTATGAAGTTTCTCTTAGTGATGAAACTAAGATCTCAGAAACTCAACTTCCTCTGATGAACCCCTACTCAGCTTTTGCCAAACCCACCTCGTCATTTTCACCCATCCGCTCTATTCGCCAACTGATCCATCAAACTCCAAAGCAAGTAAAGGAGTATGTCCAAATCCTCCAAATTTGACCAGCATCCTATTCCCGCCACGTAAAAGGAGTACTTTGTTACTCTTCGATCCCTCCAGAATTTCCCGCACAATGGGTTCAACGGGGATATTCTCATGTCCATTATGGAGTGTTCGTCTTGCTCTTACCTTTCATGGCCGGAAAGGATTGCCCGTTGTGGCAAGGATAGCATTATTGGATACCAGGTTTTTGCAATACCAGCATGCATGTATAGGCACTGTTCAAACCACTTTAAATGCCGGAACAGTTTTTGTAACTTTGTATCCAAATTTCAATATCGCTCTATCAGACCCCCAGCTACTTTCTTTCTTGAAAGTCCAAGTCCACCACGGAGCTCCTCAAACCGCTGAATCGGTGCTTTGCAACCCTACATTACCGGATGGTTTATCGAGTGCGAACCACGCCCTCGATCTCAACTTCAACAATGGTAATGAAGATGCGTTGTTCATCTCTATGCGAACGACCGGCATCCCGCATCCATGTTCCCGCATTGCATCCCAAAGGATACATTGGCCAAGCTTCTTCCAGAAACTTGGATTACCAACTATGAAAAGCTACATCAGCACAACAAGCCTTTCCAGTCCACTGACTCAGAATTTGTACGGAAAAAAGATGGAACTGTTTCCATCAAATTTGGCAAAGAAAAGGAAGAAAGTCCTATCTTCCAGACCCTCTTCATGATTGAACCATGCGTTCCAGAATCTATCTCTGAACCAGATCCAAAAAAGCATGTTCGACATTTCAATGGTGATTGACATCCTGTCCATTACTATAAAGACAATTATGGTCATTGTTTTTGGGATCCTTTTGCCGTGTTCTCACCGCATAAACTCTCCCGACGAGGTAGATCCTTTTGCAAGATCTCCACCTCGACGGAAAAGCCAAAGGATAAGATGTACCAAAGGTACTTGAACGGAGATTCCTCCGTTGATACTCTTGGTGAGTGTGACAAATACCTTCATGGTCTCCTATGCACCACCTCCACCACCGAGTTCGCACTATGTCCCAAACCCCACAAGATCCACCAAAATCACCTCCACCTTCTCCTCCCCAGAAAAAACAAGCTCTTTCACCATTCTATAAGCCAATCCTCAAATGGGCCAAGAAACACTCTTACCCGCTTGAAGTCCCAACAGAAGTACCACCCACTTCTTCCATTGCCATGTTTCACGGTCGACTTCCTCCACTTGTTAAGGAAAGTTCTAAACTCTCATTCCCAGCCACCGAAGAGTTTATTGATCCACATGGTAGATACCGCCATGTTCCTAAAATTCCTACCCCCACCGATGTGGATGAACATGGAAGACAAGAAAACCCCCGCGGTCAAGCCGTTTTAAATTGGCAATCGAGACTCTGTTGGCACAAAACAATGCCTTCAAGGCTATTGATTCCAAAATTGGAAACGTACAAAGAAGATCTCCGAAGATACGATGAAGGTACCAAGAAGATACTTTCTGAATTCCGAAAAGGCTTCAAGCCTTGGAATCGGGACAACATCTTGGGTACCATTATCTTGAAAATCCAAAGCCGAAATAGACAAACTCAAGAAGCAAATTCAACTTCTTGAGGAAGGAAAATTCAGACCTTTCGATCCATTGGCACCACCTGTTCAAACTGGGTATGCATCCCCGACACAAGTGTCTGTTTTTTGCCAATATCCCACAAGATCTCTCCATAAGAGATTCAGATATACGAAGCCGTCTTAAAGCCCTGAAAAAGGAAAAAGGGAAAGAGAAGACACCACCAGAATCTAGTTCAATTGTTATAAAAGAAAGGCCAGACCAGATGATGTTATCAAATCCATTAGAATCCTTTTTGAAGGATCTGGGTAAGCAAGAAATTGATCCCGACCAAACAGCCTCGAGCCTCGATCCTATTATCCCGAGAAAAACAGATTACCGCAAGCCGCACAAACCTCTTCTACTACATCGACTCGGCATCCCTCTCCTCTTTCTCATCCTTTTCGATCACACAAGTTGATTCTCCCCTTGTTGTTCCACCAACCTCACAAATATTCATGGCCGACACTCCTCCGCACTATGATTATGAAATGGATAGGGAATCAAACTATTCCGATCCGTGAGACATGACAAGTAATCCCACTAGAACCAATCCCGCTAGGCATGTGTCTATGGCATCAAAACAATTCTTCTCCATAGACGATATTCCTTATTCGCAATGGCCACATAGACTTGAAGAGTTTCATACTTGGTTGAGTACACAATCCATCACCAACCATGATATGAATGATGTCCTTTACAATTTTGTTACAAGGTTCACAGAAGCCTCAAATTTTGGTGGCAATCACTCACGTAAACAAGACCAAACGTTTACGTTTCTACCGTCACCAACTTACAGCCATGCCCTTATTTGCCTATATCATGTTTTTGTGGGAACACCGGAGATCTCAAAGAGCTCAAAAAAAGAGAATTCTTTGAAAGAAGATGCTTTGCTCCCTTCGGAAAAAGCATCTTGATAAGCATTATAGATTAATGCTCCAGCTTTTTACCAAATTGGCGCAGATCCAAATCTTAAGCATGTTTTCCTTACTTCTATCCCTAAAGAGTTATCGCAGATGGTTGAAAGATCTTTCTTTGGAAAGCAAAGAAGGATACAAGACGTTCCCATGGGAGAAATCCAGCAAGAAGTCCATCTATGTCTTGAAGAATTATGCTTGAAGCGCCGAATGGTCCAAACATACATCACAGATGACAAGCGACTTGAAACTCGCTTGTTCTCATCGAAGCTAAAAATCAAATGCTCCGTACAAGATTGTGATGGTACTTGCGGCCGCATTCACGGAAGAAAAAGCACTACAAGAAGTATTCCGTAAAGAAATCCAGACATGGCCCTAAGCATTTCCGAAGAAAGAAGAAATGGCGATACCTACGCAAAAGAAAGGATCGCACAGGCCATAAGAAATCAAGCCGTTGCTATATCTGCAACAAGAAAGGACATTTCGCCAAAAATTGTTCTCGGCGAAAAAGGTCGAATCATCTCATAGAAAATGAAACAGGTTTTTCACTTGAAAATGATGATATTGAATCTTTATTCTCTCGCGATGACGAACCAACCGAACAAACACTTTGTGTTATCCCTTTTTATCAAACTTCCGGTGAAATCGAGTCGACTCGACTCGTAATCAAGACATTTTTCATATATCTCCCACATCTTCGTAGCCAAATCCCGACATATTCTCAAGTCATACTCACTGTCCCCATTTTCCTGTGAAAATTTTTACCTCGAAGTTTGCTAAACCAATCAATGTCATTGCTCTCATTGATACTGGAGCAAGTTGTTCGATTCTAGATACTAAAATTCTACCTGAAGAATTCGGACTCCCTACATCGATATTTCAATTCCCGTCAGAGACACTTTCTCCACAAATGTCGAACCACTCCGCCACCATCCAGTTTTTTCCTCGTGTTCCATGACGACAAAGATTTTTGGATCAAACCTTCCCAATAAAGATCTGATAATTGGGTGGGATGTCATGACTCAAATCTCTCAGCTTCGCATTATTCCTGGAAAAGGTCTCAGATATAAAGACCAATTCTCTGAGTTTGTCAATATTCAGAGACTCTTTTCCATTGAGATGAGTTTATTAGATCCAATCATGCAAAAGCTGCTAGAATCTTGTTCAGAATCCCATTCAGAATTCACTCAAAAATGTTCTCATCCCTTATGGAAAAATCCTGAGTTCTTTGTCCGCCTTCCCTTCAAGAAAAATGAAGATATAAATCCAACCAAGGCGAGTCATACGGGAATGAACCCGAACATTTGGTTCTAGCTCAAAGAGAATGCTCAGATTTATTACAGCAAGGCCTCATTGAAACCTCGATTCTCAATGGGCCCGTGAAGCTTTTTATGTCAATAAACGTGTCTGAGCAAAGTAGAGGGAAAATGCGATTGGTAATTAATTATCAACCCCTCAACCTTTTTCTCCAAGATGACAAATTCCCTTTACCATCCAGAGATTCTCTCTTTACTGGTTTAACCAAAGCCCACATCTATTCCAAATTCGACCTCAAAGCCGGATTTTGGCAATTGGGTATCCATCCTGAAGACAGACCCAAAACAGGATTCTGTATCCCGAACCAGCACTTCCAGTGGAAAGTTCTTCCTTTCGGCCTAAAGGTAGCCCCATCCTTGTTCCAAAAGGCCATGTGTCGAATTTTCCAACCAATCCTGCCAAGTGCAGCCGTATACATCGACGATATTCTGCTCTACGATCCGATGAGCAGTCCTGCACCGTCAACTTCTTGAGCAAGCTTCTCGGAATAGTAAGAAAGCATGGCATTATGCTTTCTCAAAGAAAAATGAACATTGCCCCAGACAGAAATTGAATTTCTTGGTATGCACCTCAACAAAGGTACATACTATCCAGGGCCACACATTGCTCAAGAATTATTGAAGTTTCCTATGGACAACTTCACGACAAAACAAGTTCAGCAATTTTTAGGGATAATCAATTATCTCGTAGACTTTGTCCCTAATATTGCAAAACTTCGATTCCTTTGCAATCCATGCTGAAGAAGAATTCCCCACCTTGGGGAAAAATTCAAACCAAAGCGTCCCGCCGAACTCAAGGAGATTATGCAAAATCTCCCACCATTGCAAATACCATCAACAGTAAAAGGATTCTCCAGACCGACGCCATGATGAATACTTGGCAGCCGTCCCGTTCAAGAAATTGATGGTAAGAGACTTCCTTGTGCTCACAAAAGTGGAAAGTTTTCTCAAGCTGAAATGCACTACCATTCCACTTTCAAAGAAATCTTAGCAGTAAAAAAGGGAATAAAAAAATTTGAGTTTCATCTCATTGGCCATCATTTCCTAGTAGAATTAGACATGGCATCTTTTCCACGATGACCAAGTTTAAACAAAAGCAAATTCCAAATTCTCAATTGCTACGATGGGCTGAATGGTTTTCAAAATACTCTTTTGAAACCAAACATATTCCGGGAAAAAAGAATGTACTTGCTGACTTCTTGTCAAGACCCAAAGCAACAGCTGAAATGAATTAGGTCATTTAGATTGCATTCAATTATTGCATTTCTTCATGTCATATAGTTTAGGTCATGCTGCCATGTCATATTAGATTATTAGCATGCATAGCATGATTTTCATTAAATAAAGTGAAAACAAAAATTGAAATTGCGTGTTAATTAGAAATCATATCTAGGGTTGCTGATGTGAATTCTGATTTAACAATACATATGCTTTCGTTGCTTCTATGTATGTTTTGCATTATTTAATTGTTTTCTTGAGTGTTAAATTGGTGGTATGCGCACATGTATGATCACCTCACATGTTAGGAAGTTAAATTAAAATCAATTCAATTGCCAAACATCTTTCTGAAAATGAAATAAAAGGTAGCGAAAGGGCACTAGGATAGTCCGGTATAACCAAGTCCCCGAACTCATAAATCTCTGGTTCGTAGGAGTAAAGTAAATCTCCCGTTACTTTACTTGGGTTTCTAATCGACCCACTAAAAATAGATTAGTGGCAGCTCCTGATTGAAAATCATTTGCATGTTAAGAATTCAAACCTAAGTCGCAAATTTGTATGAGCTTGGGAGAGCCCAAGCTAAGCTTAAAGACTTAGTAATCCATTAACCTAGTTTTAGGTGATGAACCCGCGAAAAATGGGTCGCGACAGCTTGGTGACTCTACTGGGGACTTGTGTTAAAATACTTAGTGGACTTAGGCCAATTTTTCTTTTTCTTTTAAAAATGTTTTTGTTCGGCAGCGAGGATCCCAGGTACGTCCCTAACGTTTCTAAGATGTTAAATGTTCTTGCAGATGCGAGGTATAATGGGAGAAGTCTTTGCTAACCCTTGTCTTGCAGGGAGGTGTTGAGATTAATGATTTATTTTTCCTAATTAGAAGTGTTGTTTGCATTTAAATTGTTGTGCATGCTTCATCGCTTTAGCACCACACTATTTGCACACACAACCTGCAGTCGAACCTGGGCTGCGATAGGATTTTAGGATGGTGTTGAGAAGGATACTTCCTCCAAAGCGAGATTGCTATGTAGAGGTTGACCTTCTTTTCCCCGAAAGTTTTTCATGGTGTCAAATATGTTTTGTCCATATCCGTGAGACTGCATGACTATTGGACATTCCATTTGACTGAGCCGGAGTTAAGGGGACCCGACACGTTAATGCGAGACTGCAACGGTCAGATCATCCTCTTAGCTCCACCTTGTTAAGCCATCTAGGTAGAAATCGAGTCTCACACTTCATGCATGTGTCTATGTGATTGTCATCCATTTCCGATGAAAGTAAGTTGTCTGAACTCTCACTTCTACTTTACTTACTTAATTGCGCTTTTAGTCAATCCATGACAATTTAGGATAATCATTTGATCTAATTCCTTTCATTACTAAAATGAGGAAATTGCAATGTAATTAATCATTTGGAAAATAAAAAATTGGAAATCTGTTTTCAATTCAAGTCTTGGCTCTTTCTAGTTCATGAGTAGGAAATTTTGTCTCTACTGGAGCATCCCATGTCTTTGTTTTCTTAGTCCATTTTTAGGAAATCCTCTTCATATGTGGACTTTTCTTGACTAAAAATAAATTGTTGTCATGAATTGGTTTTCTCATTACACCTCGTACTTACACATTTTCCTCCGTTTTCCTTAGGTGATAACGGATCATCCACGTTCGCCCATCATTACATGATCGAGATCAAAAATGGCCGACCAAGCCGAAATGCGAGATCGTATGTATGCCATGGAAGACAACTCAAACAGTTGCTCACCTCTGTGCAATTCATGACAGCTCAAATCCAATCTCTCCTAGCGGATTTGACTCCTGCACCTGCTCTCCCCGAAATAGTAGTCCCGAAGCAAGCAGACAAGACCCAAATGAGCAATGGCGACATGCCTGACTTGGAAGATGACCCACTGTTGGTCACTGCTGAAAAAACTAAGCCTGACAATGTCCCTAAGATGGGGCAAGATGAAGTGGAAGTGATGGACACTCTAGGGCAGCCTAGTGGCAAGTTTGATTACTTGGTAAAGTATTTGGCTCCTCCCAGCTTTTACTTTGACTCCCGCAACATAGTTCCAAGTGGATGGGATGACATGGACGATTTGAAGCCTCCAAAGACAGAGAACTCTGATGACGCCGTGGAAGGAATCATAGGTCTATTCAATGACCTTGTCGTAGGAGACATTGATGAAGAACCTCTGGAAGAAATGGACCATGAAGAGTGACCTAGCACATTCTCCTACATGAGAATTTTTTTTATCGCTTTTTAGGAATTGTTTCGCCTTCTAGGAATTTCTTATTTTGTTTCTCTCTTTTTAGAGGTTTAGGAATCACAATTTACATTCCAATAATGTAATTCATTTGATTCTATTCAATAAAATTACAATTTTATTTCCAATTTTGAGGACATGATGGAGTATACCAAACCAGTCCAATGACGATATCCAAAAATGAAAAGAAAATATCATCCACGGAGAAATCCCGAGGACTGGACTTTCTCATGCTTCCTTCCAAAAACTTTTTCGAAAACAAAAGCGTTTCATTGCTAAAAAAAAGAACAAAAAAATTTCCCCAAAGCTTGTAGCAGATTAAACCTGTTTGTTTGTCTGACTCATTTGCTTTTTGTCTCGAGCATAATTCTATAACTTGTTATGACAAGGGACATCTGAAAATAGCATATCAAGTTTCAACGATCATAAACTTGACTTGTGATCAACGGGCTTAGAGCGCACTTGCAAAAAAAAAAAAAAAAAAAAAAAAAAAAAAAAGAGATTTGGGGCAAGTAAAAAAGGATCATCATTCCCTGGTGGAAGAGTTGACAAATTGGGGGCATGATAGGTTTTGGTAGTGACACGATCGGGATAAAGTCTCAACCCGAGCCAAAATGGATGTGCAATTTACTTTGATGTTGCATAGTATCATACTGATGCATGTTCTCTTGTGCAGGGGCAAAAGTGGATTTTCAGTCTTGAATGATAGGGATAATCCAAAGATATCAATTGCTGAGGCAATTTCCATTATAGAGGAATCCTTGAATGAATGCTTAAAACCATTTTGCAGTATAGAAAACTGTTTGAAGTTGACATGCTTAAAGCTGTTGAGTTCTTTTTTTTAAACAAAAGGGTTTTGCATGATGACTCTTATATGTTTTATCCACCAATTCCACTAAAGAACATCAAGATTGACTAATTTAATGAATGATGTGGAATTGATTGAGCATGTTAAATAAGACGAGTCGGGATGATGAAAGGCAAACCCTATCCTATACACAGTCCCCTATTCATACACTTGTGAGATGAGTGTAGGAAGGTTCATATCCATAAGGTAAAGAGTTCTCTTGTAAGAGGTACGACAACTGAAATGATGAGAGGCAATTCATTTTTCTATCCAAAACACTGCAGGTAATCCATTGCTTAACCCCTTTGAGCCCATACACTTATGGATATTCTTTTCAAATCACCCCTATCAAGAATCACCCCACATCGGGGCAACTAAGAGATCAAATGGCATCATGAGGTGAGGGAAATTAATTGAAATTTTCTTGCTCTCACTTGGATCAATTTTCAAGTCATGCTATTACATTGAATTCATGTGTTAATTTAAGTGTCTTAGGATGATGAAGAGCATTTCTTTATCTATCATTTACACTTATATCCTTTGCATAACCCACTCGAGCCTACAATTTCATTTCTTTAAACCCAGTTGATGATCATCCCCCACACTGGGGCAAGGCAAAAGGCAGATGAAGACTCTTGAAAAGTTCAAGTGTCATCCAAAGTGTAATTTGCTTGACGCATGCATTATGCGCAAGAATTGAATTCAGAATAGAACTAAGGGGCATGAAAAAGCAGTATGACTGGTAAAAGTAAGACTGATGCTCATGAAAAGAAGTGAAGAAAAAATGCATGAGAACTAGGGGCATGAAAAAGCGATGTGCCTAGTAAAAGCAAGGCCAATGCCCATAGATTAAAAAGAAAAAGAGTCAAGATAGATGACTGTCAATTGCTAGAATTAAATCCCAATGAAGCAATACTCAAAGAGCTCAAATGTTGAGTTTTTACAATCAATGGGGCATTTCATGAAGACAATCCCGATGGTGAAAAAGCAACCGGTGACAATGCCAAGATGATCACCAACTCTCACCATTCACACACATTTTGAGCCTAATGATCCTTTCATTTCTCAACCCATGAACCCAGCCTACATTACGTCCATTGTAAAGTCTCTTCTAATTATGGCACTTGAATTAGCGTATGGATTCACATGTCATAAGCATCGCTCGAAGAAGTACGAGCAAGATTATTTCTTTCTCATTTTGCAGGGTTCTTGACTTGTAAACCCAGAGATGATTAAAGAGTCATTCTTTCAATAGCCTTGACTCAAAGAGTTCCTTTGTTAAGCCGTTGACCAAGCCCACATTATGATCCCTATTAAAGACCTCTCAGATTGGTAAGATCGTACCACTTGCGAGAATACTCGGACCCACGTCGATATGACAAAAATGAGTGATTCGCATAAAATAGATATTTTAAATGAGAGTGAGTGGAAGTTCTTTCTAACCGAAAGTCTCTCATTTAGTATTCTTAAGAAATCCATGTCATGAGTGAAGATTGTCATGAATGATAATTCTCTCCAGTGGAAATTTGGGTGATGCAAAAGTCATTATGCATAAACCCCGGTTGAGTTGATGAAAACTTCACTGAATTTTGAAATGTGCATTCTAGAGAAGCTTAGATTGCTTATCTCTTTGACGAATGCATATCAGTTTTTGCTCTAAATCATGTATGATAGGTAATTCAAGTTCCTTTCAGAATATTTCATGATATTAGAATATGAGAAACCTCCACCATGAGGTGAACGACTTCCACAGGATATCTAAATTCCAAAAGGCATATCCCGAGGAATTAGAGATATCACCAGGTAAGTATCTCTACCATACTTTAAAATACTTGTCATTGTGCAGGTATTCTCCCTCGAGTGCATCGACACTTGACTTGGTCAAGCTGTCCATTTATATTTACCTGGCGTGCTTTCGTAACCTAGAGTCCCTCTTTATTGACCTGGCGTGCTTTCGTAGCCCAGTGTCCTTATATTGACCTGGCGTACTTTCGTAGCCCAGAGTCCCTTTAAATTGACCTGGCGTGCTTTCGTAGCCCAGAGTCCCTTTTTATCGACTTGGCGTGCTTTTGTAGCCCGATGTCCCTTTATGTTGACCTGGCGTGCTTTCGTAGCTCGAATTCCCTCTTTATCGACTCGGCGTGCTTTTTGTAGCACGATGTCCATTTATATTGACATGGCGTGCTTTCGTAGCCCAGAGTCCATTTTAATCGACACTCGATGGAGTTGTCCCCCAAAGATTTTTCTCCAGATTCAATTTAATTAAGGCGACCGAAGAATGGTTCGGGTCCTGGTCGGATGATTTCTATCGCAAGGCCGGGCGACCGAAGAATGGTTCGGTCCTAGCCAAGCAAAACCTCGCCTAGGCGACCGTAGAATGGTACGAGTCCTAGACAACATTTATTGCTCTAACAAGCGACCGTAGAATGGTACGGGTCCTGGAAAAACAATTTCCTCATTCAGGCGACTGTAGAATGGTACGAGTCATCGACAACACCTATTCCCTATTTTAGGTGACCATAGAATGGTACGGGTCCTAGAAAGTGAATCCCCGTTTAGGCGACCATAGAATAGTACGGGTCCTAGACAAAACCTATTTCCCTATTCAGGCGACCGTAGAATGGTACGAGTCCTGGAAGGTAAATCCCCGTTTAGGCAACCGTAAAATGGTACAGGTCCTAGACACAACCAAACACTGTCATACTAGGCGACCGTAGAATAGTCCGGGTCCTAGGAAAGTAGTCTCTTTGCAAAGCCTTGTTACTATTCTAGGCGACCGTAGAATAGTACGAGTCCTTGACATGTAACACCATCTATCTTGAATCACTCTACCCTCCTTGAAGGTAAGACATTCCAGGTAAGTCTTTTCTCATATGCATTAGCATTTCCATGCATCATATAAGTTGCATAAAAAAAATGGAATTCATTTTCCAACAAAAATCATCAATTGCATACGCATAACCAAAATTTAGGTCTCAAATTATCTTTGAAGGCAACCTCTATGAGCTCACCTTCAAAGAGGGGCAATTGCCGACACCTAAATTTTGACAACCCATTTAGTCATCTATTGCATAAAAATTAGGGATTAATTTGTATTCCCTAAAAAAAATATTATTATTCAATTGCATAGCATATAATTTTTTTTAAGTGCATTTATTTTTAATTTACATATTTTGCATTTTTTATTATTTATTTTATTTTTATTTTTAGGATTGGTGGTTGATGGGTTCAATCAATATTTCTTAGCTCTAGTTCGACAGGCCGGGCTAAGCCCATGAAAGGAAAAAAAAATTGATCCAAGCCCGTCGTTATTTTTAATTGATTATCTTATGAGAAATTAAGATTTGATGCGATATTATGATGATTTTTGGAAATTAAAAAAATCACGTTGTAATCTTATTTTTATCAATAGATGATGAAATCGGGAGAATATTTTTGAGATAATGATTATTGTGATCAAGAGGTTATAAGTAATATTCGTGAAATGGAAATATTAACAAAAAAAAAGATCACGTTTTGTTTTGTTTATAAAAGGATGCGTACGGAGTTCAATCGGGGAGGCTTTTTCTAGGTTTTTTTTCTCCTCGTCGAAGTAAAAGGGGAGAGACTTTCTTCCTCATCCATCTTCAGCAAAGAGAGAGCTTTTTCTCTTTTTCCTTACAACTGCAGGGAGAAGGAAAAGTCAACAGGAGAGTGACGTGAGAGAGATAAGTGAAAAAGAGAAAAAGCAGCGTAAAGGCCAAAAAAGAAAAAAGCAGGGGGTGATTTGACCCCTACTGTTCATCATCTTCCCAGGTTTGCTGCCCACGTTGCTGCTCCATCCTCGACGAACCGAAGCCCTGACGCTCCACCCTTCGCGAGTAGGCCCGAGCCATGCCACAACCAAGCCGTCTTCCCCGCGCCGACGTAGCCGCTGATCTCCGTCCGCGAGCCCCGACGACCGCACTCCTTGTTGACGCCCGCGACCTCGCCAACCACCGTCTCCTGCGGCTCCGCCCGAAAGACGACGCCGTTGCAACCTGAGCCGATCCAAGACCCACTTGCTACTCGCGACGCTCACCCTTGATGCCGACGCCTCTACCCGCCAGTTGCCGCACACCGCTTAGCCTGCAAATGCCAGACTGTCCCTACTACTGCCCGCTCGTAGCCTGATTTGCCACACCGGAGCACCGATCTCTGTTTCAATTTATTACGATAAATTTTTTTGTCCCTAAAATGGTAGACATCGAAATGATCAACTTAATCGGGTAAGTGACGAAAGATCGATAAATTACGGTTCTCCATTTACAAATCAAAATTTCTCCGGGTCATAATAGAAGGTAATCCCAAAGTTCTCTTGGGATAGCGGAAATTGGAAAGTACCCAAAACAGAAATCTAGGAAAATATTCAAACTAAGCTGAATTTCATATGTCACACCAGTGACTAAAATGGGAGTACATCGATACGAAGTTGTCTTATGGTGCAGGAAGTGGTCGTGCCATTTGTCATCTTTCTAGTAGCCCCGTCTAAGTATGCTCTAGGAATGTGGACCGATCGCCTGTTAATAACGTGCTGAAATACGGTGATACATGCTACCTTGCAAATAAGTCGCCAGAAATAGCATGATCCAGCTACGTCCGTCGACCAAATTCAAGTTTGGTCACCAGAAGCATGTCGTATGGTGACTTTCCGGCAACTTATGGAGATATTTTAGCTATGCGAATGAATTTGTCTCTTTTCCTGTTGGTGTATTGACTGATGGAACTTTGGTTGCTCCAAGTTCATTAGGGAAGTTGGCAGATCTGCTATGAAAATAGCTGGTCGGCCTTTCTTAATACACCCAATCTCATCAGTAGAGGCTCAGGAGGAATCGACGGCCAAGGTTTACTTTGATGTAGTGGAGCAAGGTTACCTTACTCTGTTTTTTGTAAAAATATAAATCACTAAGCAAAACCATTATTTCACTTAAATCATGCACTTATAAAGCTTTTGATCTCATAGATTTGTGAAATTGTTATTCCGTGAGGAACTAATTGTATTTAATTTTGGCAAGCTTCGTCAGGTTGCTATTGACCGGTGGTAGCAAACTCTTTGACTAACGATTTACTCATTCTATAGTCTCATGATAGCCAAATTCATTTTGTTTTCACTGAGTAAATCCAACGTTGTATCAAATGCGCGTCATCGACAGTCCAAAGGGTCACATTGCAACTGACTTTTGTAGTGGCGCAACTCTCTCCAACCTCAATAGAATTGCACCTCAATCCAGCCCTAGTACTAGAATCAGAGTGAAGAAGGGACCCAAATGATTTACCCGTGAGATGGACATCACCGAGCAAAGGAATAACGAAGCTACACATCGACGGATCTTTCCACAAAAGGATCATCTGAAGGATCCGTAGCTTGTGTTTGCCCCAACTTTGAGGGAGATTAATTGATTGGTTCGGGCGGACTGTGAAGGCTTTTCAGCGCTTCAAGTCGAAACCATCGCATGTCTTTCAAACTCTCAATTACTTCTCAACAAAACCTGAATTGAACCTTACTCGTACGTAAGACAATCTAAGTCAAGTAGCTTATCTCACGGGCAACTCTTTCTACTCCTGTGAAGTCCCTATTGTCATCACGGACTGCAAGACACTTTTGGCCCTATATCCACATCTACAGCTAGCCCGTTGCCCTAGGCAAAGAAATAAGCTTGCGGATTGGGTTGTTGATGCTGAGAAAACTAGCCATCATCAGTTAAAGACCCACAAAACCGGTGTTTTAATCCTTCTCCCTCTTGGGGAGCTTATTTACTGTGAAATTCCTATATCATGTAACAGGGCCCCTACTTAATAAAATGAAAAGTAGTGTTTTAATTAAAATAATAATAATAATAATCCAGCCTCACACAGATGGGATTGGCATATCTTTGTCAAACCACATCACAATCCATGATCTTGACATAGGAATAGGCACTCAATTGGCTAATTGATTCGACCAAAAAAAAAATAAATTGACTAATTGCGAAACTTTCGCATCATCATTCTCATCGGCTTTACCCAATTTTATTCCTTGCTCTTATCGTCTTTGTGTATTCACGATTGGTCACGCTTTTCCTGGTGCTACGAGGATGATTGCATTGCCATAAATGGTAACACCTACTCTATCAATATTACTAGTGTTTTTTGTTGTGTCGGCCATGGTATAAGGAAAGCTTACAATCGTTGCTGCATCACTTATTCATCGCCGATTTTACCATCAAACCCTGGAGAACATGGAGCCCATGAAACAGTTCAAGATGTACATGTGCACGATATAGTGTTGGAAGCTTAGGGGAACATGAAGGCCATGAAACAGTTCAAGATGTACATGTGCGGAATTGTACTTTTACTAGAACGACCGATGGAGCAAGGATCAAGACTGGCAGGTAAAGGGTTCATCACGATATGACACTGATTTCTTAACATTCATTTTGAAAAGGGTTTTACTTCTCATCCTTTTCCGCCGATTTCTCTCCCCTTCTCTGTAGGGGGGTTCCGGCTACGTCAAGAACATTTTCGAGCATACCATGCTCGTGCAAGCCGCAAACCCCATCATCATAGACCAGTTTTTCAGCAATTCAAAAATCAAAATGTTTACCATGCAAAATCTTCTATAAATCAATATGAAGATAACAAATTAAGCAGAATATTAACGAGTTGATCATTTGGAAATTATGCCGAATCTTCTACAAATCAGTACGAAAATAAGAAATCGAGCAGAGTATCAATGAGTTGATCATTTGAAAATATTTTCTAATTTGTCTTTTATTCAATTTCCTTATAGATAAAATTGTTATCTTTTATTTTTAACTTTACCTGATAATATATATTTGTTATATCTCTATGGTACATCCATGATGGAGTGCGACTAAGACGCATTAATTTATGTTGATGTGACATAATGGAGAGACACCTTTTGAAATTGTGTGAGGGAAGCTATATAAATAACTTATGGAGATAACCGTCATACTAGTTGATAGAAAGAACATTCTAAAAAAACCTTTCTCTCTTCTTTTCCTCTCTCCATCAAAGAACAAAAGGCAATTCTAGTATTGCTTTGAGAAGACAATCGCTATTAATACTATGGAGTGTGAATACTTTCCTCGTGATTGTATTCAGACCATCGTGAAGTCGTATCATCCGTCGTTTGCTTGTGATTCATCATACATTTTTGAGTAATTTGTTTATTGCGCATCAAAGAGGTATGTCGTTTCTTTCGCTAATTTTTCTTCCAACATTAGTATCAGAGCATGTGTTATGATCTCTGCCTTATTTTTATGTCAAATTTTTTTGCTTAATCTTTGATATGGGGATTAAGAGGGTGAACTTCATATTGTCTGGATATTCATGGCTTAGAAATTACAACTTGAATCATCAAAAAAATAAACCAAAGCAAAGAACGAGTTTGGAAGTTGCCAACAACCATTTGGTTTTGGCCTTTTTTGAAATAGTCTTTTAGGCCAAAATCAATTTTTGAATATATGGGATGAAAATACTTGTTGAAATGATCAAAACAACAAGTGGCATGCTGCTGGACAATGCTGGATATTCCTTCTAACCTGTATATTCTTATGATTTTGCAAATACAAAAGTTAGCCTACATGTAAATGGTCATATATATGTTGTGTAAAACTCATTTAAGTAGCACCGACACTAACACGTGATATGCAACACGACATAACACGACATGCTAACACGCCGTTTCTAAAAAAATAGAGAATTCCGACACGTTGAGACGTATTGTATATTAAATAGATATTTTTATATATACATAACAAATTATCATTTTTATGATTATTTCAATCAAATTAATTTAAATCAAATTCATAAATAAATAAATAATTAAAAAAGCCTAGAATGAATACACACTAAAAACATCAATCCGCCATTTATTAATATCATTCATTATTTCAATTTAACAAATTCAACTATGTTTCAATAATTCATAAAATTTGGAGAAAAAACAAGCGATCCATATTCTGGATTCATATGTTAGATATGTTGAAAGAGGAAAAAAAAAGTTAAGGGGTGAATTATGTATCATGAGAAATGGGAGTCAGAAGAGAAGAAAATACTAGGTTTTTCTTCTTCTTTTTTCCATTTATTATTTTTATTGTTGTGTTTTATTTTCACACACACACACACACACACACACACACACACACACACACACACACACACACACACACATATATATATATATATATATATATATATATATATATCTTGACCTCTCATTTATTGAATTTTTAAAATTGACCTCGATATTTGAATCACGTGTCAGAAACTCATATGTCAAAATTCCGACTCGAATGTCGAAGAGTGTTGAGAAAGTACATATTGACTGAGTGTCAGAGAGTATCCAAGAGTGTTGAACACATGTCGAAATGTCCAACACGACATGAAGGCTCTTGGAGAGTTGTTGCATGATTGCTTTATATGCTAGTTCACGTCATGTTATGCCTTTTGATATTAAATGAAAAATGTTGACAGTACATGAGATTATGTAATTATTTCTTCTAATGGAATTTCATAGGTTGATAGAATTCAAAGGAGTTCTTATCTAAAACTTAAAATTTGTGCAAATTAAATTAGTAAAACAATCATACACAGAAGTTGATTGGGACCATAGTGAACTTTCGTTTCAATGTCTTTTATTGAATTATCATTAATTTAGTTTATCTTTGCTACAAATTAAATGTGTGTTAATGTGGAAAATGTGATTGTATTGATTCTACATTTATTATTTCAATATGGTTAGAGTAAATGATTATGGCTTCAATGTCTAAAACATTTATGGCTAACCTCAATAAAGGTGAGAAGTTAAATGATGACAATTATAATATTTGGTATCAAAAAATTCAATACATCCTTGAGGAGTAAAAAGTTTTGGAAACCCCTAGCCACATCATGGACAAACCTGAGCTTCGAACTTCAACTCAGCACAAAAGATATCAAAAAACTTATCAATTTTGAAAAAAAAAAATAGCATTGTTTGCATCACGTTACTAGTTGTATGCAAGATGATCTCATGTGTAAGTTTGAAGGTTATGATAAATCTCAAGCAATATGTATTACATTAAAAGATAAGTTTGGGGGTACGTTTACCACTAAGTTGAGGAGACTCACCATCAAATTTGACACATATCAAAATGCCCAAATCTGATGATAAGTAGTATCTAAGAGACATGTCAAATATAATTCATGAGCTAAATTCGGCAGGTTACACCATTACTGATGAACAATAGGTTTAGGATGTTATAAAGTTTCTTCTTGATAGTTGGGAATGTATGAACATCAAAAGGATGCACAATCAGAATATTCTCTTTTGACGATATATTGCGTCATTTGGAATTAGAGGATGAGCGCTTGGAGGCTACAAGATCCTCTACCAATACTTATGTTGTTGAATCGGGCTCGCGTAAAATTTCAGATTTCAAGTGCAAGAGAAATCATGAATTTAATAACAACAAAAAGAAGACTGACCAAGCACCCAAGAGAACTAAAACCCTCCAACGCAAGAGGCGTGGTGGGAAAATGGTCAAGGCCAAGATAAAACATCACAAGTGTCACAAGCTGGGTCACTTCGATCATGAATACACTAAATCAAAAGAGATACTCATTATTCTATTACTTTAAATAATATTTTTGTTTCTAATACTATTGTTAAATCTCGTCCTATATGGACTGTAGACTCGGGAGCAACAGACCACATAGCTAGAGATCGATAAGTATTTGCAAATTATCGTCAGATATAGCTTAAAAGAAGATGGATATATGTTAGGAGTTGAAGTGAAGGATATTGACACATGTAAATTAATCTTACATGGTGGCCAAAACATATTCCTACATAATATCCTCTACGTTCTAGATATTCGACGGAACTTAGTCTCCGTAATTGTTTTTCTTAACTTATTTTATATGTTAGATTTCCATGTTCATTGTGTTGACATTTTATTTAAACCATTTATTATAGTTCTGATTATGTATTGAATGATTTTATGGTGTTAGATATTGACTATGATGTATACAATGTTAATATTTATGGTTTATTTTCCTTAATTGCATTTTCTAGAAATGTGGAGATTGATACAAGCATTTGACATGCTAGACTAGATTACATTGGGTTATAAAGAATGCAAGAATTAGTTGGAAAATGCATTTTAGGGTCACTTGCTAATATTGATCTATCCATATGTGGAATATAGTCTAATAAGAAAAACAGCTAGTAAACCATTCGATAAAGGAACCAAAACCAAACTTCCAAAGCAACTTATACATTCTAGCACTTGTGGTGTATTGAATGTGATGACAAGACATGTAATCTCATATTTTATCACTTTTATAAATGACTTCACGCATTTCGGTTATCTCTTTTCAATCTCTCATAAGTCAAAAGTATTGACTGTTTTAAACGAAATATAGCATTGGTAAAGAATTGGTTGAACAAAATAATAAGAGTATTGAGAACCAATCGTGAACTGAGTATTTATCTAAGCAATTCAAGATTCTTTGTGATGAAAAGATAATTGTAAAACAATTTATTATTCCCCATACTCCGCAACAAAATAGGGTTGCTGAGAGAATGAATAAAACCCTAATGAAGATGGTTAAGTCTATGATAGCACAATCAAATCAATCTATATCATGTTGGGGAGATGTTTTAATGGCTACTATCTATATACTTAACCGTGTACTTTCTAAGTCGATCACTTCCACCCTTTATAAATTGTGAACTGGTAAAAAATTATACTTAAATAATCTACAACATTGGGTGTGTGCAACTTATGTTTATGATCATTCCCATAAATATGACAAACTAGACCCTAGAGATAAGAAATATTTTTTTATAAGATATTCTGAACACTCAAAGAATACGTGTTCATAAGTGAATAAGTTGATGAAAGTGTAACTGAAATAGTCACAAGATGCCACGTTCTTCAAGAAAGATTTTTCTGATAGAGGTGAGATTGACAAAGACTTCTAATTATATAAGATGGAAGATCCTGATAACACATCTATTAATATCGTCAAGGAAAAAGAAGATTTATCTTAACATACAAGACCTAATAAAAGTGTCGCATCGCTTGGCAAACATAATTTATAAGAGGTTCAATTATGCAAAAGTAATTGAAGTATTTCATGTCGTCATTTTGAGATTGAAGGAGAAGCATTTATGATTACTTTGCAAGACAATACCAAACTTAAGAATATATAAGAGGCTCTCTCTTCTTCTGACAATAAATAATAGAAAAAAGTTTTGAAAGATGAAATGGGGTCAATGAGGGCAAACCACATTTAAGATTTGGTTGATGGGCTACCTAATCACAAGGCTATTGGAAACAAATGGATTTTCAAGATTTAGCGAATAGTGAATTGATCAATTGAAAAGTATAAGACTCATCTTGTGATGAAAGACTATACTCAATAAGAGGATATAAACTATGAGAAAACGTTTTCATTAGTTATAAGGTTTACCTCTACACGCCTTATCTTAATCATGATCACACATTTGGATCTAGACTTACTTCAAATGGATGCAAAGACAACATCTCTTAAAGAAGAACTAAATGAGAAAATCTATATAAAATAACCAATAGATTTCATAGATAAATATTACGAGTATAAAGTTTGCAAATTTCATCGCTCAATATATGGTATCAAGCAATCATCTATACAATGGTATTTTCATTTTCATTGAGTCATAATGTCTTTTGAATTCATGATAATAAAAAAAATCAATGTATATATGTCAAATAGTCCAAAGGTAAATTTGTAATTTTATTACTTTCAGTGGATAATATATTGTTGGTTGTGAATGACAAGAGTTTGGTTATCACTATAAAAGAATATTTATCCTCTAATTTTAAAATGAAAGACATGAGATAAGCTACTTATATATTGGGAGTTAAGATGAAAAGAGATCAATTAACAAATTCCTTATTTTGTCAAAAGAGTCTTATATAATGAAACTTATTGAGCATTTCAATATGTCGCATTATAATCTCATTAATACTTCTGTCATGCAAGTTGAAAGCCTAAGTATTAAGATGTGTCTTACGACTCTAGAAGAAAAAAAAAAAAAGAAATACAAATTGTTTCTTATGCTAGTGTAGTCAGAAGTTTGATGTATGCTATAATGTGTACTCGACCCGATATATGTCATGCATTGATCAAGTACACTGAAAAGCAGTGAAGAGGATCATAAGATATGTAAAATGCACCATGGATTGTTAACTTTGTTATCAAGGATATAATTTACGCTTATTAGGTTATTTAGAAGCTAATTGAGGAGGAGACCTAGATAAGTGTGAATCAACTTCTGAATATGCGTTCTTACTCAATGAATGTACAATTTCTTAGATTAATAAAAAAAAAAAAAACAGATATGCATGGCCTTAACTACGATGGACGCAAAATTTATTACATGCTCTGTCGAAGTGTAAGAAGCAGTGTGGTTAAAACATTTCTTGAAAAATTTAGCCAGTGTTACTGAAGTTCTAGGATTAGTGACAGTTTATTATGATAGTCAGGTAACCATTGTTTATATGAAAAATCCTAAGTATCATGGTATGATGAAACACATTGACATAAAAGACAACTTCGTTAGAGATATAATAGCACAGAAAAAAGTAATTATGCAATACATTTCAACAAATAGAATGGTTGCTGATTCGTTTATAAAAGCTGTTCTTAAAGACGTGTTCTTGACCCACAATATGTCTATAGAGTTATGTTAAATGTGATAGATAATATTGATGAGAATAATTGATTTATGTATATGTGAGCATATGTATTGTACTTATTTGTCATTGTGACTTGATGTTTCATCAATAAATACAAATGCATTATGAGACCGGCACAAACACATATATATTATTAAAAAGTATATCAGCAAGCAATGATTGTCTTAGTAACATGAGCAATCACCTCAAGTGTTATAATTAGCACGTTGAAATGAGACTTTGTATACCATAAATACTAAAATAGCAGGTTTAGTACATAAAATATTATCTCGCCTTAATTGGAGCTAAGATAAGATATGTGATTTGTATGATTTAAGATCGAACATAATAGTTCCACAATCATGTATGCTTAAAGGATGTCAAATGCGAGTATTTAATTGGGCGCTATAGAAAGCGAGCTGATATAGTACTCAAGTTAAATATAAGTATGTGAGAAACACATGATTTTGTTTTGGCTAAGATTCGTATAATGTATGTGTTTAATAAATGACACATGCTCTTATAGAAAGAGAAATCCATTATAGTATGTAATTCATACTATATGTGCATCGTATGATCGATAAGGGAAAGTGAGTGAAATATCCATATTTACTTATTGTGTGAGCTCTTGAGGTAATTTATAATTTATTTCATTTTATTCTCTATGTTACTTTTGACTATGTTCTTGAAGTAAAAAAATAATGTTATTACTTTAGTATGTTATCGATGGTCATAAATAGATATGGTTTTATGGGACATGTTTAGGAAAGGAGTTGCTCTAAAATGAAGAGAGCTATGAGGGCAAGGAAAGACTATTGTTATTTTACATCTATCACACGTATTTACTAGTCGATCAATTATATCACCTTATGTGATTTTGGATATAATTGTAAATACATTATGTTATGAGAATAGTTAAGTATAACCTTTAAGGGATATATATACTTAGATTGATACAACAAAATATGTCTAGGGTACTGTGAGACATCAATTGTTTGTTTCTTTTGGGTTGTAGTCATTATGTTATCCCTAACAAGTACATAATTTGAGCTTTCAAGTGCAGATGTATTCACTGGTCACAAGGCTTTCTTGTTAGTATGAATTGTTTCTAAAGTAGATGAAAGTTAAATGCCTTATATTCTTGATAGAGCACCATCAAGCCTATCATATCTGAGTAAGAGATGTTATATTTCTATGGTACATCCATGATGAGATGCAATTAAGATGCACTGATTCGTCTTGATATGACATAATAGAGAGACACATTTTGAAAGGGCGTGAGAAAAGTTATATAAATAACTTCTAGAATTAACCATCATAATAGTTAGTATAAAGAACATTTTGAAAAAAAACTGTTATCTCTTCTTCTCCTCTCTCCATCAAAGAACAAAAGGCAATTCCATTACTATTTTAAGAAAACAATCGGCATTAACATTATGGAATGTGAATACTTTCCTCATGATTATATTCGGACCATCGTAAAGTTGTATTGTCTGTCGTTTGCTCATGATTTAACGTACATTCATGGGTAATTTGTTTATTACGCATTGAATGGGTAAGTTGTTTCTTCCGCTAACTTTTCTTTCAACAATATTGAATAACATATCAATGAAATGTAATGCTTCATAGACTCAATTTTTGAGTTTCATCATAAAGACACGCACCTTGATTATCCATAGTCTATTTGGTGTCAACAACTCCTCACTCATGTATAAGACCAACGCAAGTTGATGCAATCTCGAACTCAAATCTAGTATTGAACAATATGACCTACGGTGGGTTTCAAGGGACTTTAGCTACAACACAGGCAATTAGATTTTACTATGTATCATGTAGTAACATTTAGCTAAACCACATCTCTGTGACATCATGTTCTGGAAAACCACTCGCCAGTTTTCATAAGAATGCCCATAGATCAACTGTCTTCATTGTACCTCTAGTACCTGCTTACAATGATGTTAAGCTAAGAGAGGCTTGATTTATTGTTGTACTTTTGTCGTCTCTTAGTACGATTTGCCTATTTTCTCTTTATCTAACTTTTTCTTGTATACAAACGCCTATTGAGAAAATAAAGCTTGAAAATATATGAATATTTTTCCATTTGATGCTTCATAATAAAAAGACCCTATGGTTTATAATAAAGAAAAAGAGCGGAGGGTCAAGGATAAAACACACACGCACACACACACACACATATATATATGGAAAATGACATAACACACACACACACACACACACACACATATATATATATATGGAAAATGACATAAATAGTCTATAAACTTTGATCCGATGTGCAATGCCATCATTAAATTTATTATTTGTTCAATGTAGTCATTAAGCTATTCCTAAATTCCATTCTAGTCCCCGAATTTTCAATTTGTTCAATCTAATCCCTTAACTTTCCATAGCAAAGTCAAAAGTTTTCATAATTACACTATTGCTTAGGTTTTAGAATGTGTTTTCAATTCAATACATATCCTAAATCAACAAAAAATATATATAACTAATATTTTTATTACTTTTTTTATCCTTTTTTTCTTTATAAATATTATGATGTTCCATTTAAGTACATTTTAGCTTTATAAATATTATGATGAACTATAACAGTAAAATCATAATCTTATTTAGAGTTGTATCGAGTTAATATTTCAGCTATTTTAATTTCCGTTGATTAAGAAAATACGAAACATAAAAACTTGAAAATTTTATCTATCTAAAAAATTATGGACAAGATTTAGATTAGTATAAGTACAAGAAATCTATAGATAAATGCATATTATTATGTTCTTATGTAAACACTTATTTTCAAAATAAAAAAGTACTATGGATCCAATATAGCTCTAAATGAGATTATATTTTTACTACTATCAAGATCATAAGTTAAAATATAAACTAAAATTAAACTACAATAATATTTATGAAAACCAAAAAGGTAAAAAGGTAATTTAAAAAAAAAAACATATTTTTTTGTTGATTTAGGAATTATACTGAAATTAAATGGTATTCTAAAATCTGGGTTATAGCGCAATTATGAAAACTTGTGATAGTATCGAGTAACTGATTTGACTTTGTGTGGAAAGATAAGGGAGTAAATTGAATATTTATGAATAGTTCCATGACTAAATTGAACGAATTATAAGTTAAAGAATGATATTACACATTGCACTAAAGTTTAGATTTATGTATTTTCCCGTAAATGTATAGAGAGTTAATTATAAAATTAATCGCCATTTTCTAAAATTTAAAGGCTCACAGCTTAGTAAAAAGTTTACAGAAGAATGAGTTAATTCATAAATCTTTAGATTTGATTACAATATGGCACTTACATAAGAAAAATCTGGTCAAAATGAAATTGGAGGACTATATTTTTTTACCAAAACGTATATTAACATTTTTTTTTTTTTTTTTGTCTTTGGAGGAACCAAATGACAAATGATGTGTGCGCCAGAAACCCCCAAGTGACACTTAAGCAGGAGAACCCACCACCCCTAAGTGCGCCGTAAACCCCCAAGTGACACTTAAGCAGGAGGACCCACCACCCCTAAGTCACACTTAATACACCTAACGCCTCCCTTGAGTTTTGAACATTTCACCTCTTCGTTGAGTATCAGCAGAGCCTTATCTAGTGGAGCCACCGCGGCCGGTGGTCGTATATTAACATATTTATATCAGGTTTTTGGAAAAATTTGGGTTCATCAATATGCTTTTCCTCATTATTACAAAATTTTGAAAAGATTGTCTAGTTGATTCATCGGCCTGACTCATAGGTTAAATTCAATCAACTACGGTAAAGAGAGCTTTCTTTTGCACGTCCCTTATTCTCAGGGCGTGAATAATAATTATTTTAATTTTTTTTGAGAATTTTTTTTTAACTTGTTCTTAGAATAGAAATTTGTTTAGCAATGTAATTTCATTTTTCTATTTCTAGAACAATTTTTTAGTCTAAAATGGGTTTGGAATAGAAATGAGAAATAAAAAAAATTTACTTTTCCATTTCTAGGATATAGATGAAAAATAAAAATTGTTTGTATCACTTATGCTCACCACTAGCTGACGGTTCACCCACCACTAGCTACCGTCCCTCTCCATTGTAGTCCACCATCGACCGCTACGCATCACTAGTCACCACTCGCCACTACCCCGGAGGGAGAAATTTCACTTCTAGAAATATAAATTTTATGTCGTTATCATATTTTTACTTAGAAACTCATCTAAGGATAAAAATAAAAAAATCTATTTATGTTTCAGAAATTAATTTTTGACTAAAATGTTATCATTTGAGTCCTTAAGCTCTTGGTTGGTAGTCTCACACAAATGAGTTCTCGTCACTCCTTAATCATTCAAAGAAACTGCACATACAATTCACGCTTGCATCGTGCACTATCGTACCAATTCATGAGATGAATGTAAAATTAGAGTTTGCCTTTGAGTTTTCATATGCAATTAGGGTTTGCTTTTGAATTTTCATTGCAGGAGGGACTACATGAAGATACACATAATATGGAAAGGAACTTCTCTTGCCTGATTAAACGCATGAAAAAGGAAAAGGAAATGAACTTCTCGTGTTTAATTGGAAAAATGCATGGAAAAGAGGAAAGGGTATATAAAACGAAAGCTAATGCGTCTGCCGGGAGTCGAACCCGGGTCTATTGCTTGGAAGGCAATTATCCTAACCGTTGGACTACAAACGCGGCTTGTTGAGAATAGCGTCCAGAACTTTATATTTAATATAAATAAAAGCAAAAGTTAGTTGCACTTGCCACGTGCAGGGAATATGCTTGCAGAGATACCTGACCTTTGAACTTTTCCTATCGTCCTTGATGGATTTCAAAAGACATGCCGAACGCCCAGCAAAATTAGATTGCTTCATTTAAGATCGAGCTGTAATCTTGAGATCTTTCTCAAGATTACAGCTCAGGATCTACAATTAAAATCCAAATCTAGTATTTCCAAATTCAAATCCTCTCCCTTTTTGGGCTTGCCCAATTTAAAAATTCTGCCAATAATAGCTCTTTGTGCATGCAATGTACTAATCTATGGTTCACATATGACCAAAAATAAAATAAGCAAGAAATCTTATTGAGTAGGTGAAGATATAGTCCATAAATTTTTAATATATATTTAATTTAGTTATCGAACTAAATAATTTAAGGAATATATTGAATCTGAGATATAATAATAACATTTGTAAAAGTTTAGGACCACAGTAGGACAATATGGCGCATTGAATTAAACTTCGTGGGTCATTTGTGCAGCCACCTGTCTCTCTCTCTCTCTCTCTCTCTCTTATTCCTGCGAAAAACCCACCTGAACTCTCAAATGATTGGCAGCACAAACGGCAGACGAGCAGTCACCTAAAAAAAAAAAAAAAAAAAGGGAAATTCGAAAACCACACCCATGGGCCCTACACCTCATCATCACGGCCCAATACAACACCAAAGCGATCCTCCACCGATCCCCCCTGTCCGAAAAGCCCATTTCCCCTCAAAAAAAAAAAAAAAAAAAAAAAATCGAAAAAAAAAAAAATCGTTTCATCGTCTTCTCTCTCACTCTCTCTCAGAAAAACTCTCAGATCTGCACCATTTCCCCCATTCCCCAACCCGAATCTGATTCCTCTCCCCCATCCTAATCCTACGCAACCCTCCCTGCTTATCCTGCGCACCCCCTGCTCCTTCCTCCGCCGTCGTCGTCGTCGTCGTCCTCCTTCCGGCGAGCCGAGATGGGCAAGGGCGGATCCGGGTCGGGGTCGCTGAGCGAGGGCGTGGTGAAGAAGATCCTGCTCTCCTACACCTACGTCGCCATCTGGATCTTCCTCTCCTTCACCGTCATCGTGTACAACAAGTACATCCTCGACCGGAAGCTCTACAACTGGCCCTTCCCCATCTCCCTCACCATGATCCACATGTCCTTCTGCGCCGCCCTCGCCTTCCTCCTCGTCAAGGTCCTCAAGCTCGTGGAGCCCGTCACCATGTCCCGCGAACTCTACCTCTCCTCCGTCGTCCCCATCGGCGCCCTCTACTCCGTCTCCCTCTGGCTCTCCAACTCCGCCTACATCTACCTCTCCGTCTCCTTCATCCAGATGCTCAAGGCCCTCATGCCCGTCGCCGTCTACTCCATCGGCGTCCTCCTCAAGAAGGACGGCTTCAAGGCCGACACCATGGTCAACATGCTCTCCATCTCCCTCGGCGTCGCCGTCGCCGCCTACGGCGAGGCCAAGTTCGACGCCTGGGGCGTCGTCCTCCAGCTCGGCGCCGTCGCCTTCGAGGCCACCCGCCTCGTCATGATCCAAATCTTGCTCACCTCCAAGGGGATCCAGCTCAACCCCATCACCTCCCTCTACTACGTCGCCCCCTGCTGCTTGGCTTTCCTCTTCGTGCCCTGGATCTTCGTGGAGTTCCCCGTTCTGAGGGAGAGCTCAAGCTTCCACTTCGATTTCGTCATCTTCGGCACCAACTCCCTCTGCGCCTTCGCCCTGAATCTGGCCGTGTTCTTGCTCGTCGGGAAGACCTCGGCATTGACGATGAATGTGGCCGGGGTCGTCAAGGATTGGCTGCTGATCGCCTTCTCTTGGTCCGTCATTAAGGACACCGTCACGCCGGTGAACCTGTTCGGTTACGGCCTGGCGTTCTTGGGCGTGGCATATTATAACCACTCGAAACTGCAGGCTCTGAAGGCGAAGGAAGCGCAGAAGAAGGCCGCGCAGGCGGATGAGGAGGCGGGCAGGTTGCTGGAGCAGAGGGATGGAGATGGAATGGGGGAGAAGAGAGACTCGCAAGCCTAAATTTTTGATCGGATTTTAGGGATAGATGGATATTCGAGTTGAGTATGGAAATAAGTTATCAGGGAGTCTTGGTGGATACTCTATTGGTTAGGAGGAAGGGCAAGTGGATTGAGTGTCATGTGTGTCATGTCTCTCAATTTCAATTTGCACCATTTGGTATGTGGCATTTATGTTCTCCGCGTCATCCGCTACTTAATGATGTCTTGCACTTGTGGCAGGGTCGAGATTCATGTCCATCGCTTTGGATGCGACTACGTGCTTTACTCGAGTTGAAGGAATCTCGATGGCCTGCTATGTTTCCCATGTTTCTCTTTTTGTTTACCCTTATTGTTCTTCACACTAGCATTGTAGCGACTTTCATTTATTGGGTTTCGGTGCTTATTGACTCTTATGAATTATATATGTATGCGAGTTTTTGTCTTGAGTTGCTGGGCTGCTATACATATTGCATCTTTGATTTCACTGTCCCTGACTCTTATTTGAAACCCATGAGATTTGCTTGTGTCCGTTGCTCGTCAGTACTTTTTGAAGGTCGAGCCTTTATGGGACAGCATTTGTGTTATGAGAATGTGAAAGAATGAGTTCCTGAGAAACACTGTTATGCATATAGTATCAAGTTTCGACGAAGATAATGATCGGTAACTGATTGTCACTGGTTATGGCAGACAGTAACCGAGGCCCTCTCAAACTCTTGGTGATGGTAGAAATCATTAGTTCATCATATGAATAAGCATGCACGCCATTCTTTTTGGGATGGCTAGATCGGTCCGCTCTTCCCTTGTGTTGCCCTGTGATTTTCATGAACGGGGAGTTACATATTTTGCTAGGATATTTGTGAATGCTGGCTGGGTGAGTAGATCTCAGTCATTTGCATTGGAGGAAAGGAATGCAGCTATCGTTTCACATTCATTCTACACTTTGCTGTTGAAATATTGAACTGAAATGCCCTGCGGATATTATGAAAGCTCATAATGTGGAGTGTGCCAGAATAGAAGCTGTCCTGTAGACTTGTCAAATGATTTAACTGATATCTCTCTAGCATGTGGTGTAATGCTTAACCAGCCCTGAATCATCCTGTATTTCAAGTCTCAAACTATAACAGAATTCTACTTAGAGCTAATTAGTGTCCAGGAAATCATCCTTTTCACATAAGTTTGTTCGATCTATAGGTCATGTTCCTTCTGTTAGCAGGGGTATGGATCCTCAGTTTTTGAGAGGTAAATGAACAGATCATGACCTATCATCCAAACTGACATAGAATGTTGAGAAGTTGCTACTCATATTTTCATCTCCGTTCAGATGATGTCTCATCCAATGATCTCAAGCGCATAGCATGACTTGATCTAAACATGTTGATGATATTGCAGCCTCATCGGTGGATGAGCTGTGGCGGCTTCTCCTTACATAATTTGCCATGTTTGGGTGGACTTTCGTCAGCTCTTTTAACTCTGGACAATTGCTTCAGGCTCAATGTGGCAAATGAATCTCTGTTAAAGTCACACGTTTGCCTTTCTCGACCTGCAAACTTTGTCGTCCTGCCTTGATGTGAAACTCCTCATTTTTCTGCCCTTTGTCGAACGGAATGAGTTAACTCCTCGGCCTGTCATGCAACCAAACCGATGACGATGCAAATATCGTTGTATCGCATGCATCGGATCCGGTCGTCTCAAGCTGGTGCAGAGTTCTCGGAACGTGATGATCCTTGCCTTTCTCTGTGCTGATTATCCCATCTCTTCCTCAGAGGAGAGTTGCATTTGTTGGTAGTGCTGGATTGTTAAAAGTTCGGCTTAACACCGATTCTGCTTAGGGGCATTTAAATGATTTTAATTTGGCAAAGTAATTTCTTGAAATAAATGGAGTGAGTAGTCCTATTCGCTGCTTTTTGGATAAATTAAATAAGTATTTAGCAACTCTCTTGATGGTAAATGTCCGTTTCAATACCCATAAAAAGGCTGTCCAACGTTATAGGATATTAAATTTGACGATCAACTTCACAGAGCCATCTTATCCGAGGACCTATTAATTCATTTGCTCGAGATGTAATGCTAATGATTTTTAAAATTTCATGATTCGAATTATAAGTATGAATATCGATTTTTTCTGTATTTATTTCATTTTATTTATTGCCAAAGGTGTGCTAAATCTGAATTACTTCATCCAATAAAACACGGCTTTTTCCCCACTCGCGGAGCCTCATTGGATGGTCAAAATCCATCCACGTCACTCTCTCCGTACTCGGTCCCAAAAATAGGAAAAAAGACGCACCAAAGGCCACCGCACTTTCTGACGTGGCACGTCCAAAATGTCGCCACGTCGACATCTCCCGCCTCCCTCCTCCTTCCTGAGATCCTCCTCCTTCTTCCTTCCTCTGCTCTTTTCCAGTTGCAGGAAGGAGATCGAATCGAAGCTAAAGAGGTCGCCGCTTCGCTTCTCGTTCGATCGATCGACATGGCTCACCGAGCTGTCATGGGCCGAGCTCGCTCGATCGCTCGCGCTCTCTCTCCGTGGGCCTACCCGCCGCGGCGCCGTCGGCGACGCCGCTCGCTTTCGCCTCCGCCGCGGCCTCGCCGGCTCCGCTTCCCCGAAGCGTCCAGGTCATCCCTCTCTCTTTCTCTCTCTCTCTCTCTCTCGCTGGATTCGTTGATGTCGGTTCTCTCGTGAGTACTGCCTCGGACTTCTGTCTCTGCTAACTCGCCGAGCGATAGTCGGGGCGAAATTCATGTATCGTTGACCTCTCTCTTTCCCCGGGCATCGATCAACGGCGCGATGGAAACTGATTAGCTGAAGCTGGATTCGCGATGAATTTCGAGCCGGCGACCGAGTGTTATGTGATTCGTGCGCGTGCCTGATGTAGGATTATATCCGTAATGCCGTTTCGAGCTTTCTTTTTTTTTTTTGTTCTGGGGCAAGTGTGGATTTTTTATTGCGTCCTTTATGACTTGACCGGGAAGGCTACTACAGTTGATTGATGTCGTCAATTATGACTAGCTGGTTATTCTAAGTAATAGCCACTTGAGAACTTCGAATTATCAATCGAAGGAATGTGATCGAATTGTGCTCTGATGGTGGGCTTATTCCAGTCTTCGAGTTAGTATTTCTCTTTAATGTGAGGTCCACGATGGGCATATGTTAGGGTGAAAGATAGGTTGTCCTAAAGCACCTTCTTTTAGGTGTCATGTCCGGCATTGTACTGAGTGAAGGGTGTGTGCATCTAAGTTGAGTTGTTTAGAGAACCCAACTCTTGGTTCTGAAAGCAAAACCCATTTTCAGGGCTACTTGAACAATACAAGGATCTCATCAAGCAGGGAAAGCTGCAGCATGATCCTTACCAGGAAAGCGTAGCTATCGAATTGGAAAATCTACTTGGGCGGCTGGAACAGTACGAGAAAGATATGGAAGAATACCATGTACCACATATGCATTTGCATTGTTCAATTCATAATTTAATTTGGTAATCATCTATGTTACCGAAATTTCATTCCTGATGGTTTATCCTTTTTCTATGCAGATGAAGCTAGCTGATTGGGAGAACAAGCAGGAGGATGAGCGCCACAGGATTTTGATGGAAGAAGCAGAGATGAAGCAGCATGGAAATGTATGGCCATCGGTCAGCAAGCAGAGAAATAAGCTTGTTGAGAAGTGGATGTTTCGGTAAGCCCACTCTAAATGCATTTGAAGAAAACTGTGCACTTTCAAGTATGGCTTTTGTTTCGATGGTTCTTTTCTTGAAATTCTTATGAATTCATAGGCTTTGATGTAGATGTAATTTTTGCGATCATATATTAATATGAAGCAAGTTGCTCAATGGAGTTATTACTTCTTATTTGACAAATCTCCTATGCAGGATGTTATGGAAGTGCAGCTACTCTAGATGTGCTTCTGTTATATGTCAACGACATAATTGATCAATCACTAGATATGTTATGGGCTCATCTCATGTGTTACATTTGCTTCTAGTCTTAATTTCTTCAATGTCCTCCCCATTTGCTCTATAATATAAAACTAGCGATATTTCTGGAAATAATGCTTCCTGATTTTCGTGATGACACTAATTTATTGGAATTTGAACTCCAATTTGCACTTCCTCATTTGTTGGATATTGCATATTTTCATAGAGAAATGTATAGACGATAACAGTTGATGTCTGCCAGCCGCATTGATTAAAGATGCATTTTTTCCAATGTTTTCTGCTTTATCAGAAAAAGGCCTGAAAATATAGAGCCAGGAGTTGGAAGATGGGTCTCATATCTCAACAGAGAGAGGAAGTTGGATTCAATGATTGGTTGGCGTCCTACTGCACCTCCCTCTTCGAAAGGACTTTACCTGAATGGCAATGTGGGCAGTGGTATGTTGGTAAATTTTGCTTTCATAGGATGAGACATGCAGCATATTTCACTCAGCTCCTTGCAGCAGTGATGAGCACTTAGATTGACTTTCCAATAGGGTTCAGTTGTTCATATCGGCTAAAGAAAACTAAAAAAACTTAACATTGAAGCAATTTTCTTCTTGCTTACTTTGCTTGTAGAACTTTAAATCTATTGATAATTACAGTAAATTGTAGGGAAGACCATGCTTATGGATATGTTTTATAGTGCTACCAATGGTATTATTAAGCATAGAAGACGATATCACTTTCATGAGGTAAACCTTTTCTTCAATGCCTTGAAACTATCCCTTTGTTACAAGCTGTGCTATTGTGTACATCTTTTTTAGACATTCTCTTTCTGAGTCCTTTCCTGAGCTTGTGATGTTGCCTTTCTGGTTTTATGTAGGCAATGCTTGAGATTAATGCACACATGCATCAGATTTGGAAGAAACAAGTAGAGGACAAGTCTTTGCAGTTGAGTATCTCTAGCTGGATTATGAATCTCCCCTTTGATACAAAAGTTAAGGAATGGTTGGCTGCAGAAGAAAGGTACAAGCAAGAGGTACAGATGAAGAACATCCTTCCAGCAGTGGCAGACATGTTTCTCATAGATCAGAGAGAGGATCATAGAGGAGCCAGTGTTCTTTGCTTCGATGAGATACAGGTGAACACACTTGAGCTGTGTCCTAATTTGGCCATCCTAGTTTGGTCATTATTCTTGCATAGATGCTACCTTGACTGATATATGGGTCAAAAATAATCTCCAGAGAAATTATCTTCTAGATGTTCCCCCAATTTTTATGACTCCAAATGTTTGTGCTCTCTAATGCAGACTGTTGATGTATTTGCAATTATTGCCTTATCCGGAATTCTAAGAATATTATTGGGCAGTGGAACAGTACTTGTGGCCACCAGTAACAGAGCACCGAATGATTTAAATCAAGTACATCAGCCTTTTGGAAAGCCGCACAACCTTTTTCCTTGCCTAGGCACTTGTTGTACTTTGGGAGATTTATTGGACCTGTATAAGCTATGAGTTTTGCCAGTTGCTGTATTAGTTGGTAGGTTGGAAGAATTTTCTTCGAGTCTGGAGCATGCTAATTTAATATTAGCAAAGAATGACCTTGTGTACCTTCTTAATTCTGCTTATGTCACATAACTTCTGCCCTTTCTAAATTGTGATACAGGATGGTATGCAGCGGGATATCTTTCTCAAATTTGTCCGGAAATTGGAGGAACACTGTCAGACCATTCTGATAGGAAGTGACATTGACTATTGACGCCTTATAGCAGAAAGATGGATAGAACAGGTGAACGATGGTGTCGTATGTTTTATTACTCTTTTAACTGGGAAAGTGCACAAGTATATAACCAGTATTTCATACTTGTCTCGATTGCAATGTCAAGCGCTATTAAAGTCAAAGCAAGTTACTATATTCTGAGATGATTCTCTATCATATTGTTGTTGAGATGTCAACTATGCAAAGTGCAGGATCATTTTTTCTGGCCTTTAGATGGCAATGCTCAGAAGGAATTCCAGAGGATGTGGCATGAGATAACAAGCAAGTCAGGTGGAAAAATAACTTCCACAACTCTAGGAGCGATGTTTGGAAGGTAGTCCATTTGTTAAGTATTAGCATGTCTATAGTTTGATAAAACTAGTGTAATGCATATAAATCATAACAGAACACTGGAGGTTCCAGAAAGCTGCAATGGAGTGGCACGGTTTACATTTGAGTATCTATGCAGTCGGCCGGTATGGTATTTTCTTCTCTTTGAGATTCCATAACTTTATGTTATCAGCATTTCCCCCACCAACCTGCGGCTACTGTTCATCTTGGTGCTCTCAAGCTGCTCCTGCATGCTACTGTTCACCGGAAGGGGCTGCTGTTGGCTCCGACCAGTCCAGCCGTCCGGTGAGGCAAATTCTTGGAGACGAGTTCCATCCAAAATCAATCTACCCCTTCACCGAGTGATTTCGCCTAATATGTCTCCTCCTGTCAAGAATCGCATTACGCTCTTTTAGGGCTTCGATTCTGCAGATCCACCTTTTGTTTCAAAATGGCGTCCTCTTCAACTACGCCAGCTGGTTTATTGGGCAAAGGCCCTCAAGAGAACCTTAAAGATGGTTTTGTTCCTTCCCCCCCTCGCCCCTCCCATGTTTGGTTCTCTTCGGTTGTTCGTGGTGTTCGTGGACGCTCGCGAAGTAGAGGACGTGGTCGAGCAAGAAAGGCTCGAGCTCTCCTGGGTAAAATGCCCCCTCCCTCCTCAAATGTTGATGGCTTCTCCTCCTCTTTGGGCCAAAATGCTAAGAATAAATCGATTGCTGGTGGTGATTCGATTGAAGCCCCTTTTCGATCATCCTTTGCTCAGCATGAGCAAGGACGTGAAGTACCTGCTGTTGGTGTGAGTAAAGCAGATTTAGCCCGTCAAGCCCCCTCCTCTGATGTTGCTGCGCAACCTCCCACCCGTTCGTGGGCTGCAGTCACTCGTTCGGCTACTAAAGGTTACAGCCTTTCTTATATTCCGCCTGCTATCATTGATAATAAGGTTGTAGTGCAAATTTCTGATAAGATTCTGCAAGCTGCTCACCCTAAATGAGATAATTGTTTAATCGGTTATTATATTGGGAAGAGACTCCATTTTAAAATGATTGAGGACGCACTCAAGCATGCCTAGGGTAATCACCTAGTTGAAGTAATTGTTGCTGATTTGGGGTTTTATTACTTTCACATTCCTGACAAGGAGTTTAGGAGGAAAGTGCTGGAAGGGGGACCAATTACGGTTGCCAAAATACCACTTGTCCTTCAGCAATGGCACCCGTTGATGAAGCTTGAGAAAGAATTCCATAAATCAGTTCCAGTTTGGGTCCGTCTTAGAAATATTCTTGTTAACCTGTGGTCTGCTTCTGGTATTAGTGCTCTTGCGAGTGCATTCGGTAAACCCCTCTATGTTGACAGCCGTAATGAACAAATGGCTATGGTGGCTAATGCTCGGGTTTGTGTTGAGATTGAAGGTTCAAGTTTCTTCCCTGAAGTTATTGAATTTCTGCTGAATGGGGACCCTAGATCAGTGGATGTCTAGTATGAATGGCTGCCAATGCTTTGTCCCAAGTGCTGTACTTTTGGCCATTGATGTGTTAACCCTCAAGCACCTAGCCTTCCCAAAGTTGATTCTAAAGGTTCTAAAGCCCCATCGGCTCTTCCATCTAGTGAATGGCGAGAAATTCGTGGAAAGCGGAATGCTAGAATCTCTGTTCCAAATGAAGCTCCCCCTTCTTCTTGCTCGATTGCTCCTCTTCTCTGTGGAATTGAAATTCACCCTTTTGCACCACAAGTGGTGGTTCCTAAGGTGGCAGCACCAGTGAAAGACAGGGAAGAAGGTCTTCTCCCTCTTTCTTTTGACCTATTCCATGGTACATCCCTAGTCCCTCCTCTTATGAGCCAAGTAAATGCACCTAAAAATATTGTGTCGGAGTTGTCTTCATCCTCGGATGAAGAAGTTTTGGGGGAGATCAACTCTGGTGATAGTGACACAAACTCCCCTCAGATGGTTGTTTCCTCTATCCCAGAGGAGACTCTCCCTCCTCAGATCCCTCAGAAACCTTCGGGGGGTGGCCCAGCCCGTCAGAAAGGTACTTCTCGATCTGCCTCTACTAATGCGGATATACCCCCGTGCCCCAAACCATTGCCTACCTCGGTGAAGAATCGTGGAGACAAGAAGCGGTAATTATCCTCCCTCTTTTTGATTATGCTTTTTGGAGTTTGGAATATTAGAGGTCTTGGGGCTCCTCTCAAACAAGCTGAGATCCGGCATTTTGTTAAGTCCAATCACCTTAGCTGTATTGGTATTTTGGAAACTAAGATTTCCCCTACGGTGTTCCTTGTGGTTGCCGAAGCCCTTCTTCCCGGTTGGAGTTGGTGCACAAATAATATCCACTCTCCTAGAGGTGAAGTGTTGGTGGGTTGGAATCCTTTTGCTACCTCTTTTACGTTGTCTTCTTGCTCGTCCCAAGTTATCCATGGTTGTCTAGTGTGTCTGAATAATGGTATTTCCTTAAATCTTACAGTGGTGTATGCAGAAAATTCGTTTGTCTTGAGAAGACCTCTCTAGTCTGATTTGATTTGGACTAGTATCCACCTCTCGGATTCACCCTAGATCGTTGTAGGCAATTTCAATGCTATTTAGTATCCCTCTAACAGGGCTGATAGATCCAACTATTGGATCCTTGCTTTTAATGAGTTCGGTGAATGTCTTACTCAAGTTGGGCAGGATGATCTTAGGTTTGTGGGTAATAGATTTACCTGGGCAGCATCCTCTGGTCCTCTTCGTCGACAAAGAAAAATTGATAGAGTCTTGGTTAATGCTTCTTGGAACTCGATTTTTTCTTCTTTGAAGCCTCTTTCTTGAATCTTGGAGTTTCGAATCACTCCCCAATGGTTGTCAAGATCTTATATGTCCCTAACACTTGTAAGCCTTTTAAATTTTTCAACTTTTGGATGTCCCATCCCGAGTTTTTTGACTTGGTTTCCCAAGTGTGGGACTCTTCCTTCTTGGGCACGCCAATGTTTATTCTTTGTTGCAAGTTTCGAGATCTCAAGTACAAGTTAAAAGGTCTAAATAAGGAAGCTTAGGTAGACATTTCGGCAAAAAAATTGAGGCTAGAAGTCGGCTTTCTTTTGCCCAATCTGCTTCTCTTATGGACCCTCTCAACCAGGAACTGGTAGACTCGGAGCAAGATTGCCTTCGGGTGTTCTCTGAACTTCGTCTTCAAGAGAAATTATTTTTTAGACAAAAATCCGGGGCGTTGGCTTAAGGAAGGAAATGTTAACACGAAATATTTTCATCACTCGGTCAAGCGTAGATATCTCGGAATCGTATTATATCAATTCACAATGGGGACAACCTGATTTTTGACCCTTCTGAGGTTCAACAGCTTTTTGTATCTCATTTTCAAGCCCTTTTGGCGGCTTCCCCCCCTTTGTGTGTTCCCATGATTGAGGAGATTCGAGCTAAGTTGAATCGTACCTTTGATGATGCCTAAGTTTGTGCTATCTTCTGTCCTATCACTAACCAGGAAATTAAAAATACTCTCTTCTCCCTCGCGAGTGGCAAAGCACCTGGTACGGATGGGTTTAATATGGACTTCTTCAAGCGTTCTTAAGAGATTGTAGGCCCCTCGGTTCTATTGGCAGTTCATGACTTCTTCATTTCTAGTCAGCTTCTTAAAGAGATCAATGCCATTATTCTAACCTTAATCCCGAAGACCCTTAATGTGTCGAATGTCAATGACTTCCGGCCCATTACTTGCTGCAACACTTTGTATAAGTGCATCACTAAAATTATGGCTAACAGGTTAGCCTATGTTCTTGTTTTGATCATTAGTCCTCCTCAGGATGCATTTGTGAAAGGAAGACGTATTAGTGATAACATTATGCTAGCCCAGGAGCTCTTTTGCGACTTCCATCATGAACCTTATGGATCCAAGTGTATCATTAAGGTTGATTTCTGTAAAGTATATGACTCGGTTGACTGGAACTTTATTGAATTAACCCCTATTAGCCTTCCGGTTTCTTCCGGAATTCATCAACCGCATTATGTCTTGCATTCGCTCTCCTAAATTCTCTATTTCCCTTAACGGTGAACTTCATGGATTTTTTTCAAGTGAAAAGGGGTATTCGACAAGGCGACCTAATATCTCCATATATCTTCACGTTAGTGATGAAAGTGTTTATCAAAATTCTCAACGCCCAAACCGAGAAACCAAGTTTTAAACTCCTGTGGAGATGTAAAAATACTCTTTCTCACATTTTCTTCACAGATGATGTCCTCCTATTTTCGAAAGCTAATATGAATTCCCTTCATCTTCTTATGGATGGAATTCATTCTTTTGCTAATTGGTCTAAATTAAATCCTAATCTCAATAAAAGCAAAATCTTCCTTTTAGGCGGCTCGGATTCCTTAAGAAATGCCTTGGTAAGTACCTCCGGCTTTCATCTAGGGTCTCTCCCCTTTAGGTACCTTGGTGTGCCTATCATCTCATCTAGATTGGGCAAGGAAGATTGCATTTCCCTGATCAATGCAATAATTGTAAGAGTTCAATCCTGGACTAATCGGTTTCTCTCATTAGCGGGCAGACTGCATCTAATTAAATCGGTCCTCCACTCTATCCAGGTTTACTGGTTTACTGTGTTTATCTTGCCTCCTCGGTCACCAAGCAAATTGAACAGATCTTCCGGCAATTTCTTTGGAGAGGCCCTAATCTAGGAACTAGCCGAGCAAAGGTTGCTTGGGAAGAAGTTTGCCTACCCAAGGAGGAAGGTGGGTTGGGTATCCGTTCACTTCGGATCAGCAACATTGTTGTTATGATCAAACACCTTTGGCTCCTCTTTACTGATAAAGAATCACTCTGGTGTAAATGAATTCATTCAAATTTCTTGAAGCGCAAAAACTTTTGGATTGTCCCAAGACCTACCTCATGCTCTTGGGCGTGGAAGAAGTTATTGGCCTTCGTGATCTTATTCAGAATCATTTTAAATGGCGTATTGGAAATGGTCTTTCGGTTTCCTTTTGGTTTGATTATTGGCATCCTCGTGGGCTTCTCTATGAAATCTTCTCTCATCGTGAAATTTATCGCTCTGGAATTCCTCGCCTCGCATCTGTTGCGGCTGCCTTAACAGCATTGTCTCTATCCTCTGCTGTTGCAACCACCATTGTGAATTGGGATGATCCTTTATCGAGCCTCAATGAGGCTAATGACCACCTCCTTTGGATTAGCCATTCTTCAGGAGTCTTCTCTACTGCTTTGGCTTGGAGCCTGCTAAGGCCGAGGGGTCCTACGGTTTCCTAGTCGAGACTTGTGTGGAACTCCTCCCTTATTCCTCGGTACTAGTCCCACCTTTGGTTGATAGCTCGCAACCGCTTGCCTACTTAGGTATTGATGCTAGCTTATATGAGAATACCGAATGCTTCTTGTGCATTTTGCTCGGCTAGGCTAGATTCGGTGGACCACCTTTTCTTTGAATGCTCTATTACTGGCATCCTTGCCTCTTTTTGGGTGGCCAATTGTAACTTACATTGGCGTAATCAATCTTCGAAGGAAAATCTCTAATGGGTTATTGATCACCTTTCGGATGCTACTTTTCATCATTCCCTGGCTCGCTTTGCATTTGGTGCATTATGTTATCTCATTTGGAAAGAGAGGAACAACATACTATTTTGCAATCAGGTTATCTTTCCCGGCATTAAAAGAGCACCTCCGTAAAGCCATCAAAGATAAAGCGTCTACTTTCTACAAGGTCCCGGATACTCCCGCTAATAGGAGTCTTCAATTGAGTTGGGGCCTTTACCCTTTCTTATTTAATTGAGGTTGTCGATTTGGTTTTACTGCTGCCGGTCTTCTTAAGGCTTTCGCTGTGCTTCCCCTTGTGGCTAAAGGGGTGCCTTGGCGTCCTCCTTTCCGACGTTCCGCCTGGCTGAGGCTCCGGGGTCCTTTGTGTTGACCCGCTTTTTGTAGTTCTTTCCTTGTGCGGGCCATAGTTGTTTATGTGCTCTTCTCCTTTTCCTTATTTGTTTGCTGGCCCCCTTGTTGCCTTTCCGTTGCTTGTGATCCCCATGCTCTATATCCTTTTTGCAGCTTTTTTCTTCCCCCCCCCCCGGCACCCCTTCACTCATTGCGACTTTCTCTCTGAGTGAAAGCTGATGCCGAGCCCCCCCTTGCTGTACAGTTATACGTTTTGCAGTAGCTAATATATCTCTTACTCTTACCAAAAAAAAAACTTTATGTTATCAGTTCACATCCAGTAGGCTCTGTATTCGAGATCTTTTAAATGCATGATGCACAGTTGAACTTCTCTTCATGATGGGTTAACATGGGCAGAGCTCTATTATTTAGCAGCATGATTTGAACTCTATTGTAAGAGAGAATTTTCAAAATCAACGACTTGATTAAGACAGAAAAATTGAAGAAGGGAGCTAACAGCCTGACTAGGAAGAAACAACAATGTAAACACTGCTGAGTACAGTCTCTTGGAAAGCTAATTGGATATGTTTTTGAAATTGTATAATGAGATCCCTGAAATTTTTTTTTTTTTTTTTGGGTGCTATCGGTTCCCTAAAATATATGTGTTTTGGTTTGAGTTGTGGAGATGCTGACGTGGACAGACACGTTAGCGCCATCTTAATGCTGACAGTGCTTACATATAATATTCATATGTGAACTGTATAGCATATTCGAAATTTACAATAACAAAAGACCAAACCCTAAGAGAGAAAAAGAGAAGAGAAGGGGAAGGTGGCAAGGGTGAGTGGTGGCAACCCCCACATGCCGACAAGGTCTCAGCCTCCCTCGCTGACTGCTGTCCGGGTTGCGCCAACCCAGTTTACACCTGGCCAGGGTTGCACAGGCTGGGCCAGATCTGGCCTGGGTTCATGCGTGCCGTGCCCTATCCTAGGGCGGCATGACCCAAACTGCTGGTCGCCGAAGTCACCCAACTTAGGATCAGATTTCCTTTTTTCTAAAAATTTTTAGAATATATATATTTACTTTTTAATAAATCCGGTATCCTTCTTTTTTTTTTGGAGGCCATTAAGGGCGCCTTGTCGGCATTTGATGGTGACTTAACGGCCACAACAGCATTTCCTTCCATAATTTTGACAGAAGGACCAAGTCGATAAAGAAAACTATAGCTTAAGGACCTAATTCACACCCAAAAAAAAAAAAAAGTTTCAAGGACCATATTGAATAATTTGGAAAAATTTGGGGACCTCTTGTGCCTTTATTCCTTTAGAAAAATTGTAGTTGCTGATGTTAAATTACCAAGAGTAGAATTTCTTGATGATTTATAGAAAAATTGTAGTTGCCTCGTTCCATCTAAAGGAAGTTAATTAATCTTGCCGATTTGATACATTCCCGGAAGTATAATTAAATTCTCTGTACCTTCATTTTAAGGACAATGTCTCTGAACTTTCCAGTTAAGTTTGATAAACAATCTTTAGCCAAGGTACATCACCATTTTCCAAGTACTGACTATTTATTCTAGAAATACTGCTTCATGGAATCTCTGATGTATGGCGAACGATGATATCAAGTTCCGACAAGATGGAAGTAGAATATTGTCTGATCGGACATGCAGATGAAAATGTAAAAAACTCATACTTGTTGAAAATTTTTATGTGTGCGGTATACACATGTATGCCCGTCGAATTCTGTTTATATACTGAGTCTTTAATTCTGTACGTGTCTCTCAGCAAGACAGTAAGGGATTTTTTTAATCTTACCTGCTTTTATGCAGCATTTTTCATGGCATTATTGACACACAAATTTCAGGCAAGGAGGTTTATCACCCTCATTGATGAGCTATACAACCATCACTGCCGCCTGGTTTGCACTGCAGCTTCTTCTATTGATGATTTATTTCAAGGAACTGAAGAAGGTACTCTGTTTGATTTGGAGAGGTGAGTCCGTTTTCAGTAAGAAAATTATTCCATCCGTTGCAGTCCAGAGACATGAGCACAGATGCAGTCTGCAGGCTTCAAGTGTTCTGATTTTCCCATATTGAGAATTCTTTGACTGAAACGGTTTGGTCCTGCCTCAAAATTTAGCAACTCTTCTTTTTAAGTAGCAGTTGAACATCTAAATGGACCTGTTATCCTGCAGTTTTCTTGTCATTTTATTTGAGTATCCTAGGCCCATATCCCTGTCCATGGAGATATATCCTATATTATTGAGAACCTCCATAAGAAACAAATGTTGGCATGGTAACGTGTGTGCTTCCATCACTTTAATGATTTATAGGATTTGTATCCTATAATCTTCATGCTCATGATATAATAAGACATTTTTGAGTGATCATAACTTATTCAAATTAGAAAACTTCGGGTGCATGGAAAGAAAGAACAGTAATATCATGAATGGAAACCCTGGTTAAGAATGGTATCTATGTCCCAGAACCTTGCTGCAGCAACTATGGATTCCCAAACCAGGAATCAGTAGCCACTGCATACCCAATACTTCCTATTTTCAATGTTCTATATTTTTTTTCTACCACTGTTTTGCTCAACTTAAGTTGATGAAATTGTCGCGCTGGAGTAACAGGAATTTTGCTACCATATAATATTTTGTTTGATGCTTGGTGACTTGATTCAAAACTATGAACTTATCACCATTTGTTGCCTTGCCCAGCTTTCAATTTGAGACTGAGATAGAAGGAAGTAAACTTTGCTGGGATGTCTTAGCAGAAGGCAATGTGAGTTCTGGAGGTGCCCCAACTGGGATCATATCCATGCTATCTGGTCAAGAAGAAATGTTCGCATTTTGCCGAGCAGTAAGTGATCCGCTTTCATCTCCCTCCCTCCTTCTATCTCTCTCTGCGCTTCTTGGTCAAGGCTTAATCTCACAACTACACAGAATTTGCTAGTAAACTGAGTTCTACTTTCTTGCTTGTTTTAGTTTTATATGACTTACTTTTTCTTAATATTGATGCATATGACATTAGGTGGCTGTTATGGATCTAATCTAATCTTGTTCTGCTGGTTCTACGCTAGATCACTTTCTTCAACTTGGACTTTCCCAATAGCACCCTAACATTTAGCTGAGCTTCCTCAGTTATTGTCCTTTTTTCCTAAACTTTATGAGCTTCATGCAGGTATCGCGCTTAATTGAAATGCAGACACCTTTGTATCTGGATGGAGTTCAGAGTTTTCATCCTTATTTTGAGAGACATCACCAATAATTGCAACATTAAAAGCAGAGTGATCACAATCTTGTGAAAAGTGACAAAACCATTATAACAGCTTCCAATTGTTCTATCTTCTGTCTATTTGATCTCCAACAAAAATAATCTGATATGTTATTCCATTAGTAAGTGCCAGAAGAAGTCCTCATTCAAATATACAAAATTTATTATTCAGCCAGGTCTCCCCACTATTCAGGTAGGCCCACTTTATCAATATCTTTTCCATTATCTTTATGATGGACCTATTCTGAGAGAACTTACTTCGTTTGTCAGATGTCTTGGCCTTGGCCTTTGCAAAGCAATAAAAGAGAACGTCTTTGCCTCGGATTCATCATGCGTTTTTGACAGAGTGACTTGATGGATTCATCATGCAGACAAAGTAATTTGATGATGGAGCATTTTCTAGAAGTTCCATAGACTAACAGGCTGATTCTGCTAGAGCAGATATATATTTCTTGCCTATTCAAGACGATTACTCACTGGGTGGATTCATGTTGTCATGCCTCCCTGGATATTTCTTGTAATGGAAATCTAATTTCATATTCAAGACGATTACTCACTGGGTGGATTCATGTTGTCATGGGGCCAGTGAAACAAACATCTTGTAATGTACAGGCTACTTGTGTAAGGCATTTTCCTTGGGTATTTATCACATGAAGCTACCTTCGCAACAAAAGACATGATGTTACTGGTTGTCATCAGGATATTTATGCTTGTACAGCTTGTATGTCTTAATTCCTTGGTGAAACAAACCTTCCAATCTTGGCTCCCATTCTTATCAAACCCTGCATGCAAGAGAAAGTCCTAATAAGCATGATCGTGAAACTTATCCTGCCCCTAGATTGAGAGAAATAGAAGATATTGTTACTGAGTATAGTCAACATTGATCTTGGCATCAGGGTATCTTGAGATAGCATTGAAAGCCTTGTTAGATGGGATCACGTGGAAAAGTGGATGATTTCATTCAACGTTACATGTTCACAAAATGGTTTCGTCCTATATGAAATTGGCTAAAACTGCAACTTCTATATATGATTAGACCTTCGCATTCACAAAGCATGAGGCATTCCTTTTAAACTAATGCTGCCACCATTTTCCTTTGGCCATAAACTAATGCGCTTTCGGCCACTCCAGATATGATCGGCCGATGACTCCCTAATATACTATGACGAACTGCTCAAATGTGCATGAGGTGCTGTCATGTTCCAAAAGGTAGTATTCACTGGATAGCAAGTTAGATATGTTAGTTTAAACAAAGATAGCATGAAGTCTAATAAAGTGAATGGCAAATGTGTTGAGAAAATGATGAAGAGATCAAATCGAATTGCCTCGGCGGGGGCAGCGGCGGCTCAGTGATTGAGTGGAACACCTTTTGTTGATTGATCTCGTGGGTGTTAGGTTAGAAGCAAAAGCTGCTTCGAATTGACGCTGATGGGTTGATAAGTATTCTGGTGGGTGAACAAGAATAGGTCTTGAAATGCGCATGCGACTTTCACTACTAATAATCAAAATAGGTTTGACGGCTGTCTCGTAGGAAGTCCACGTTATAGACTGAAATATGTCAAATCATTTCTTGATCAAACAAGCACATTTAATTCTTGATATAATTGTGATCTATTTGATAACTATACTATTTTTCTATTCTTTTATTATTCGGAACAGAAAAAGAACAAAAATATATTTGATAACGTGAACTAATTTTTTTTTATTTTTTGGAATAGATCAATGACATGAGAACATATTTGGAAAAAAAAAAAACTACTTTTTTGTTCCAAGGACAATTTCTAAAACAATATTTTTTTTCTTTTTTTTCCTTGCTTCTTCTTCCTTCGTTAGACAATCCTTGCGCCTCGGCGATGGTTGGCGAGGCTTGAGGTCGAGCCTTGCCCAGCCACTACAAGGTTGGCCTCACCATGACTAGGCAAAGCTAACCTCACGGATCTGACGATAACTAGGTGAGGTTGACCTCATTGCCCTTGTCTATGGCCACTCACTAGCCATTGCCAAGGCTCAATGACCAACTAGATGAGGAAGAAGAAGGGAGGAAAAAAATAAAAAAATTAGAGAACTAAAAAAAAAATCGTCGAAAAACTTAAAAAAGGTTCCACGGCAAAAAAGAAATTGAAGGTCATACCAAACATTTTTTTTTTGTTCTTTTTCTATTTCAAAATAGAAATTTTAGAGTCATATCAAACGTGTTATTCTATTGAAAAATTTATCTCAAAAATAAAAATAGAAAAACAATATTTCTAAACATAAATTATTCTCAGGAACAGAAATGTTACTAAATGCACCATTATATTTCAGAAGGGGTCTCTTGGACGTGTTACACATAATTCGCACATTAACAATAAAAATATTTCTTTATTAAATATGTTTAAAAAATACTCTAAAAGCACTCACACTAAAATATAAGATGACAATGCATTGAAAATGACAAAATTTTCTCCATTAAAGATGTGTTTAATGAGTCCCCAAGAATAGGTTCATCGTACAAGACAAAAAGTAATTTTTCTTCACTTTTCCGTTAAAATCTAAAACATCACGCAGATTACAACCTACAAAAAAGACTATATATAAATGTGCGAGTCGGCATTTAAATATTGTAAAAAATTTTAGGATTCAAGCAAAGTGTGTGCGTGCAAGATTTGTAACAAATAAAAAGCCAAAAGTAAAAGTAACTAAAAATAAAGAAATCAAATGCTTTTGTTTATACTTAATTATCACAAAAAGGTACAATCTAAAAATAAAAAGAAGATGTCTACGACGATCAGTACATTATTTTTCTATAAATAGAGTTTCTATGGTTCTCTTTTTATTTTTTATAATTAAGATTGAAGGCAAGAAGCAAGATAAAACTAGGGCTATGATATGGGTCTCTTTCTCTCGTTGGCTTTGATACTATGTAAATATTCTAATATCTCCATGGAAGAGGAGGAGAGAAAATAGATAAATGTTACACTTTACTCAATAACTGAACTTTTCAATATTTTACAATCAAGAGGTATCCCCGAACAATATGAATAGTAAAGGAGGTACTCTAATTTAATGAGAAAACTACTTATCTTATTCTAAAAAGAAAACTAGCTATTCCGGAAAATAAGGATAACATCTGTAATATATTGCCCTTAGTGTCCCAATCATTTGACCCATCGACTCGTTGACCAGCTCAGAAGCAATCAACAGTTTCGTTATCATCAGCCGAATCAGAATGATGGCGAAGACTATTTGTGAGATAGTTTGGATACGAGGACTATTTTTAGACCTTGGTGTGGACATCGATGGCGCATGTGAATTATTTTGCGATAATTATGCAGCTTTCAAATTAGCGGCAAATACCGTCTTCCATGAAAGAACAAAGCACATAGAAGTTGATTGCCACTTTACTCGAGAAAAGATTCAAGAAGGGATTGTTATGACTCGAGGAATTGGAATTATGGAGCAGCTTACAAACATTTTTACTAAGCCATTATGCCAGAGACAACACACATATTTATTAAGCAAGCTAGGCGTCTTTGACATATATGAACCGCCAGCTTGAGGGGGAGTGTTGAAGAAAGGATCATTGATTAATTCCCAATTCAGATTGGGATCTCACAATTGATACAATAAATCATAGACAAGAAATATTTGGAGGAAGAAAATATTGTATACATATTCTTTCCCATTTATTTTCTTCAATTCTTGTACTACAAACACTGTTGAAGGGTTGTACATTTTACGGATTGAGAAATACAAGCATTATTCTTCCATTACTCTACATTTCCTGTCACAAACATCTTGTAATGTACAGGCTACATGTGTAAAGCAAATTCCTTGGTTATTTATCATATGAAGCTACCTTCGCAACAAAAGACATGATGGTACTAGTGTTATCATCACGATTTTTATGCTTGTATAGCTTGTATGTCTTTATTCCTTTTTGAAACAAATCTTCCAACCTTGGCTCGCATTCTCATCAAACCCTGCATGCAAGAGAAAGTCCTGATAAGCATGATTGTGAAACTTATTTTGTCTCTAGATTGAGAGAAAGACAAGATATTTTTACTCTGTATATCCAACATTGATCTTGGCATTGGGGTATCTTGAGATAGCATTGAAAGCCTTGTTAGATAGGGTCATTGTTGCAGGGCACACATTGCTTCGACAGAAATCGACCACTTCAACAAAGATGGTTGCTTCTCTGCAGAGCCTCTTTGGTCCATTGATGCATCTCACTAGATACCGCCGTCCACAGGCTGCTCCATTGTCCCATAAGCCATCGCTCACTGTAGTGAAATACCCTCCTTCAGGGAACTGATCTGGGTCGTACCCCTTGCACCTTGTGGCTACATATTAAGACCAAAAAAAATCAACAAAGCCAAAGTAAGTTTTTCTTATGCACCCATTTCAGATTACATGCAGGAGGTAGGATACTACAAGAAATTTCTTATGTTGCGAATTGTTCTAGTTAATTTCTGAGCAGCATTAATAAGGTTTGTGGGTCAGAAATTCCATCAGAGGTTTCTTCCCATTTTCTTCTCTTCCTTCCATCTTGACATTTGACTGCACAGTCACACAAGAGAGTTGGGGATGTTGTAGCTCTGACCCAAGCCCAATGTGTGAGGGGAAGATTGTTAAGATCGTTTCATGTCGGTTGTGGAAGAGACTGGTGATCCGTTTTTTAGTGTGTGAAAAAGTCTCACTCTTTAAGCGAGCTTTTGGAGTGAGGGAGATTCAAGATCGCCCAACACAAAGTGATAACAGAGCTTTCGTTATTGCAATGCTGAATGAAGGTAAAATAAGAAAGATGTTAGAACAAGAAAATAGAATTGACTTTGTACATACGCAAATATGGCGGATTATAAGACATGGCAGTCCCTACATCCCCATGAACTCTCAGAATAACTAAGCACGAGATTATTAGACTGAGACTTGGAAAGAGTGACTTCATATTGTTGTTGCAGAGAGAAGGCTTGTGGTTCTTAAGCAGTCTCCTGTTTTGATCTTATTTATACCAAGTGAGTCTTGTCCATTCATAGATTTAATACTCTCTCTCTCTCTCTCTCTCCGCACAAAGATGACTTTGTATTGTTTTTTTGTGATTCGTCCTATCTGAAGTTCTAATCTTATACGTTCTCAATTTCTATTTCCATGCCTTTTTGTTCAATTGGAATTGATGTCATCTCCGTCTCCTAATACAACCTGTTGGAGGCTAGCTCTACACATGACTATAGAAGTGCAAAAAGTTTGCGGGGAAAAGTGGATGATTTCATTTAATTTTAACAGGCTGGTTCCATCCTGACTTCTATATATAATTAGACCTTTGCATTCACAAAGCATAAGGCACTCCTTTTAAAATAATGCTGCCACCTTTTTCTTTTGGCCATAAACTAATACTAGCACTAAGAGAAAATTATTTGGCCAGTACAGATTTAATTAGCTAACGACACCCTAATATGCTATGATGAACTGCTCAAATGTGCATGAGGTGCTGTCATGTTCCAGTTAGTACTATTCACTAAATAACTTAACACAAAGATGGCATGAAGTCTAATAAAGTTAATGGCATATGTGATGAGAAAATGATGAAGAGTTCCAATCGAATTGCCCCGGCGGCAGCAGGGGTGGCGGTGGCAGCTCAGCGATTGAGTGAAACGCCTTTGGTTGATTGATCTTGGTGGATGTGTAAGCTAGAAGCAAAAGCTGCTTTGAACTTCGGCTAATGGGTTGATGAGTGATCTGATAAGTGAACAAGAGTAGGTGTGGAAATGCGCATGCGACCTTCCCTACTAATAATAGAAATAGATTTGACGGCTCTCTCATCGGAAGTCCACGTTATAGCCTGAAATATGTAAAATCATTTATTGATTAGCGAAGCGCATTCAATCCTTGACATAACGAGCATTATCTGCGAAAAACATCGCGTTAAGCGACGGTGTGTGGAGGAGGAAATTATCACCGTCCACCTTTTAGTGAGATCTTAGGTGGAGGTATTATCGTGAACTGGTTTCCAATTCCTTACTGCATTAACAGATATGCACTTGCATATTATGTTAAAACATATTACATCAAAGAATTAATATGGTATAAAGCAATTAATATATACTACTCACCCACGCATGGTTGTGCTAGTTGAGGCCTAGCCTCCTGACCGCCCAAAGTCCGCCACAACTCCCAGAGTAGTTCCGTGACTTAAGCGGGGGGGCCTCGGCTGGTGGATTGCTGCGCTAGTCTCTCCCGATGCATAGTCGATGTTGTGCTCCCGTAAGGTGAGTTAGGCCAGATCCTTAGCATCAAAAAATATATATACACACTAATTAGTCCATAACTTAGTGGCTTTAAGTTTTTTATATTGCAATTCTGTCAATTTAATCATAAACTTTTTCTTTGCCAATTTAGTCCTAAATATTTTGCTATTATGTCAATTCAGTCCATTCAGCCAATTTTGACTAACTGGCGTTGATGTAAATGTATGTTGGCACCGTCTATCCAATTAACACTAACGTGAACAATTTTTGATAATATCTTATTCTTTATTAATCTTTTTATTTTTCTTTTCTTCTTTTCTTCCTTTTTTGCTTTTTTTCCCCCACAATGGATGGTGAGGCTCATTCGTCAAGGCTCGCCAATCACTAGGCAAGGGCTATGAAGCCCTCACCAATTGCCGATGAGGTAGCTTAGCCCAAATCTAGGTGTAATTGCCTTCACCAGGGAAAGGCGGCCATGGCTCGCCAATCGCGGGCGAGGTTGGCCTTGCCCATATCTAGGTGAAGCCGCCTTGCACGCAGCCCTAGGCCTCACCCGGATCTAGGCAAGGCTAGGCGAGGGCCACGGCCCTTGCCAACCACTATGGGGAAAAGAAGCAAAGAAGGACTAAAAGAAAAAAAAAAAAGGAAAAGGAAACAAAAGAAAATTAATAATAATAATAAATTCAAAAAAATTATTATTGAAAATTATCTATGTTAGCGCATGTCAGCCAACATTGACCGGATTAACTTAATTGGCACATTTATAAAAGGTTTAGGATTAAATTGGCCAATTGTAAAAAGTTTAAGATTAAGTTGACACAATTACAAAAGATTTAGGATTGAATAGGCAATAATTATAATAGATTTAGAATTTTTTTGATAATTTTCCCTTGATGTCAGTTAGTAGTACACTCCAATATATACATCACTTTTTTTTTTTCTTTTTTTTTTTTTTTTCTTTTTTTTTCAGATGGTGGAAGCTTTTGCTTTCTCTTCATAGTGAGTAAACCTCAGACTTCTAACTAATCTACTACCCACCCATCGTTCCGAAAATGCTTCAATACTTTTCACTGACAACGAAGAGTGTTCTTATCATTGCGTGCTTGGATTTCCTAGAGGACTAATGCCTCATTCATTTAGTCGAAAGCATCACTTGAATTTTGGAGGACCGGTCGAGATGAATTTCTTTGAAGGTAGAAATTTGAAGATATCTATTAATGGTTGAGAAAGAAGTATCTCTAAAGGTTGTTTAGCTTTGATTTATGTCGAAATGTGTCTTGCCAAATCGAATAGCAACAAAATATGGCATACAATTGTTTCCTTCATTTTATGGTCGTGATCATTCAGTACTTTGTGAACAACTACTTAGATGGCAAGTCCATGAACGATCGTTTCTTATCGCATAAAACAGAATTTCGCTCAGGATCTTAACCAAACGGTCTTTCTTTCACTTTGAAGATGCAAACATCTACATGTGCTAAGTGTATGAAGTGTGACTCCAGGGGTGGTGGGTCCTCCTGCTTACGTGTCACCTGGGGGTTTACGGCGCGGCTATCGGCTGCAAGCCGGTTCCTCCAGAACCAAAAAAAAAAAAAAAACATCTACATGTGTCAAGGATAACATTTGAATTCTGATAATGTAGGATAAAGTTCTAACTAGAGCTTCCTCTTCCAATCTTCATTCCTTGGACAGAGAAACCTGATCATATCCTTCATTCAAGAACAAAGGCCAATGATTCATCCAACGTCAAACTTGTTGGAGTACCAAAAATATGAGAGAGAGAGAGAAATATAAATTTTACTGGATATATTCGGCGTTGATTTTGGTGGAGGGAGATTTCGAGATGGGGCATTGGTGGATAAGAGAATGGTGAAGGGGCATGGAGACTTGGGGCAGCAATCCACGACAGTGACGCCCACCGTGCCGTCCTTGCACGGCCTGTTGCTGCCACTCGGGCACTGCAGCCGGTACTGCCGCCCGCAGGCTGCTCCGTTGTCCCACAACCCTTCGCTCATCGCCATGAACAGATTTCCTGGACGAAATTGGTCTGCGCTATACCCATTGCATCTGGTTGTTAACCCCTAGAAAAAAATGACGAGAAAAAGAAAGGTTATGAGAGTCACATATGTAAGACGCAAATTGCGCAACCCCAATATCTCCATAACCAGAACAAGAACATGCATAATTAAGTAAAAAGATTAACGCACATGTTTTGGGATCTATCGAACATAAAGCAGAAGCAGAAAAAGGATTACCCACATATATCAAGGGGATCCACGCATCAAGTCATTCTCCTCTATTGCCCTCCGTATCACTGGCTCAATGAGGCGGCCCCCTCACGTTTAGCGTTAGGTAAACGCCCCTTAGGTGAGGATACATGTGAGAATTATGGTTAAATGAGAGACTTGAGTACTATTTATAGAGTTTACAGCCAATCCCCCTCATTACAGGCCAAGCTCAACTCGGTCCACACTAGCTAGCCCATATTAGACTAATTAAGAAACATTCTATCTCTATTTAGACCAACCATGTTTTACGGTAACCGTAAAAACAGTAAATTACAATATCAATTAATTTAGTCCACATTAAGAAAACTCTTACATTCTCCCACTTGGACTATATTAATTGAAATCGTACCGTATGTGCGCACATTTGGTCCAGAAATAATTCTTAATAGTCAATCATATCCCATAAAGTCTTAAACACCGAATCATGGCGGTAACTGCATGTATACACACAGAGCCTTCCATGGTCACGAATGTTCTCAACTTTATTAATATGGATTCAATATGATAGTGTGTCAAATAGATAACATCTCTCATAGAAAGATCCCATTTGTCAGTCACCATTCTATTACCTTAGGTGTCACAAAAACTTGTACCATGAGAGAATGCTTTATGGTTCTAATGAACCTACATATGTCTTGTCCTTATGGTTAACATTTCTTTATGTATCACAAGACATATGCACAAGGCTAATAACCGGATGCCCCTAGCCTTCACTCAAGGTATATACAATCCCTTGAGACTTTATCAATATGTATTCAACATAATAACAAAACATTCAAAATATTTTATTGAATGCAAAAGTTGATACATATCAAACCGTTACTAAGTGTAACGAACCACAGATGTGAACTTTATCAGAGTAAAACCAAAATAGCTCACACTAAACAATAGTATCCGAAAATACTCCTAAGCCCATGTTAACGATATGTTACTAAAATACACAGGGGCGTAGGCCTTTAGTTAGTGGATCTGCAACCACATCATCTGTGAAAATATGTTATATTATAAGTCACATTTCTGTACCATTTCTTTATGGTCAAAAATATCTTACCACCATATATTTAGACCCCTTGAGATCTCTGTAGTAAATAAATAATAGTACAAATTTGTTATCTCAATATAACCGTATGGGTCTATCCATCAAGTTAAAACGATCAATTCCGTCATGAGGTTTTGGAGCCTAATAGCCCAAATAACAACCTAAAAGAATGTTACTAACACTGCATATATAGTAGAAGATAACAAAGAACTTTATTTACTGCACTTCATACTAACATAAATCGGTATTCCGTTATTGATTGCATGTCATCATAACAGTCAGCAAAGTTTACATCTAAATACTCTACTAACTGCAAAAATTAAACATGTCTATAAATTAGCATATAATATCTTGTATTTTTTAAGTACCTTAAAACCTTCTTGACAGCAACCCAGTAATCATGTCCTGAATTTGACCGATATCTGCCTAGAAGTCCCGTCACAAAGACAACATTTAGTCTAATGCAAATTCGAGTATACATTATACTTTTAAATGCACTGACATAAGGTACACCATTTAATTAGATTTTCTCAATATCTAAATAAGGACAATATAATAGATTTAGTCCATCACCCTTAACAACAGGAGTAATTCATGGATTGCAATGATGTATATTGAATATTTCCAATATACAATCAGCAAATGTCCTCCAAGAAAATCTAATATAATATGGCAAAAACAATCCTTAACAAAGGATATAAGATGTCTCAATGTCACAACTTGTAAGCAAAACATCATGTACATAAAGTATGAGAAAAAATAAATTTCCTGCCACTGACCTTACAGTATATTGAATTACTTTGTTCCCAATTAAACAAAATAACAACACTATGAAACTTTAATAATATTGTTTGGAAACTTGCTTAAGACCATGAATTAGAACTTTTCAGTTTATACACAAATTTACTTGAATCTGCTGCAAAAACATCCAGTTGCACAATATATATTTTGTATCTATTTGGCGTAACTTTATATCAAAATAAATTATTAATGCCACGTTCACTCTGAAAGAATATTTAAAGAAATAATTATTTATTCACTATAAACAATCCACCCATCTTTCAGAGTTAAAACTTTAATTATCAATTTGACTTTAAATTTCACAATCTTTATTTGAAATTCTTTTAATTTTGTACGCCAATTTGCAACTAATGAACTTGTAATTTTTAGGCAAGTAAGTTAGTTTCCAAACACTATAATGTTTCATAGATTGTATATCACTTTTTATGGCATCTAATCACATACTTGATTGAGAATAAGAAAAGACATTTATAAATATGTCATTACATCAACCATATAGTGGATATTGTAATCATGCTCTCACAAATAGACTATATAGTCTGATAGTATAACTGATCGTCTTTTCTTAATAAATCTCCTTAATAAAGCTGCAACCACTTCATTCTGCACTTGAGAGGTTTAAGAAATTTCATTATAAACTATATCAAGAATAGTACCTTGAACCTCCACAAGTTTAGTCTATAGTATAGGAGATTCCATAATTATCTATATAGGTAAAAACAAAAACATAGTAACCTCCATCATACTATTATCTATAATAGTTTGAGAGCAGTTATCCTCTACAATAACGTCAATTTTTAAAAACTTTAGAGTATGTGATTCTATAATTCTTGTACCTTCTTTAGGGTCATAAAATCAATACCCCTTTTGTATATGAAAAAATTGTTTTCATAATATCAGCCCACAAAAGACCAGATAAATTAGTCTTACTAATCATACTCATCACTATGTTCAATATGATGCATTTATGCATTTCGACCAAATCTTTTTGTCAGAATTTTCAGGTATAGTAATTAAATTACCACCCCAGAATCTACCAAGTATTTGACAAATGACCCTTTAAGTTATTTCGCATTGTCATACTTGCCAAAATACTAACGATCACTGTTAAACCTGACAACATTTTAAGACATTTATCTCGGTCATTTTCCTTTAAAAAAAAAAAACTTTTTGAAACAACATTTTAATCATATACGATATGTATATGTCATTAGGATTTAAACACAATCTTTGCGGATGTGCCCTAATTTCAATATCAGACAAGACATAATTTCAAGCAACTAAGGCTTCCATCATCTTATAGTAGTGCAGTCCGCAGGCAAACCTCTTTTCAAATGTTCCAGAATGGAACGCTTCATAGACAGTAAGCAAATTCAATTGCTCTTTTCTCAAGCAACAAATCATATGTCCACAACTTAAAATTTGAAACAGTAAAAACCTCAATGATGACGGAATTACCATTTACAGAAAAGGTGACTGAAAAACAAGCAGTATATAATTAGCATCATGTGAGCATTATGTAACTTGACGTACAAGTACACATCTAGAGAGTTACATGCAAAGTCACATAATCACATTTGGGCAGAATACATGACATGCAATTGTACACTCCCCACATGATAAGGGTTATGAGAATATGTTCCAACTCTTCATGAATTCATCACCTTTGGGCATATGAATCACTAGAATCAGTCACTTCTCCACAACACTATCATGTATCCCTCCATGAACTAATACACAATGACCTCCTTTGGGAGTATGATTATGCATTAGACCAGGAGACATCCCAATCATCATACGAGACCGAAATTTCTCAAACCCAATCAAGCGTGCTACTTTGGCGGTCACTACTCAATTGAATCATTGAAATTCTCTCATACCAGAGATATAAGCTTTACTCCTCACATACACCATATATATGTGATTTTAACTTTAGTGATAGGGGCATCATATCACCAAAATCACATATCATGCTAATTACATTGCTTTATTCATTAATAAAAATTAATCATATATATATATATATATATTGATCACGATAACACAAGAAACTTCTCATAACGAGAGAATAAAACATCTCTTATGCACCCCAATTACATATTACCAGAACAACATAAAAAGAATGATGATCTATAATATCTCTCACAAATTAACATCAATAGTAATACAGGGTACACCAAATCGACAAGCTTGACAGCTGATCCATTATCACTCATGAGTTCATAAGGCAAAAATAACTCCAATGCCAACAACTGATTTATTAATCAATTGTATGTAACAAATATCATTACTTCAACCAGTAGCCTATTAATTGAGTCAAACCAGAGAACCAACTATCTAAAATTTAACAGTAGATACTATTGCTCTGCATAAATGTTGTCATACTCCTTAACCATAAAAAATATTCAACTTGATAGACATTAACAAGTGACCAGATGAGTTCATGTACAATTTGTAGTAACTTAATCGACATGCATTACCTACATGTAGCAGATATGTAAATCAGTACAATCAGTTTGGTCACAAGTTCTTAAGACATCCATCATTCAAAGTTTACCAGCGTGTCAAGGAGTATGCATGAGCAACAAAAGTTTCATAACATTTACTGTTTCTCATCAGCTCAATACATAGCTCAATTACTATTTCATAATAGTTGTATCTTATTAAGCCAGCTTCAGTTCACAATGAAGTTTGATTTTTATTGATGAATCACACATTTATAATGATTATGTGATAATATACCTATAACCCAACACTTGTATTTCCAAAATCACAGAAAAATACAAGAAAAAATACGCAAAAATTCATTTAAAATACACGTATTTAGGGTTTCATATGCAATTTCACATCAATAAAACCATCAAACATATAAAATAAATATACCACGAGATAGGAAATCACCATACGAGTCCAACGCCACCAAACACGCGCCGAAATAATCCCCCACGCGCTCGCACGCGCCGCCTGAGTGCGCGGCGCGTGGGGCTCACACGCGGCGCGCGTTCGACGCCCAGGCGGCACGTGGCCGCGCATGGGGGCGCGTGAGGCATCCCCCGGCGACGCGCCGCCGACCCTCTTGCTCGTCTCATCTCCCCAATCCAAATTTGTGATTTAATTTAATTTTCTTTGAACAAAAAGTCTCGAAAATCACAAATTATGGCAAGATGAATACCAATTAAGGCTAATACATACAAATTAGGGTAGATCCGTACAAATTATGGTAAATCCGTACAAATTAGGGCAAAACAAATTACGTTCGAGTTCTAGGGTTATGGTTGCTCTGATACCACATATTAGACGCAAATTGCGCAACCCCAAGATCTCCATAATCAGAACAAGAACATGCATAATTGAGTAAAAAGATTAACGCACCTGTTTTGGGATCTATCGAACATAAAGCGAAAGCAGAAAAAGGATTACCCACATATATCAAGGGGATCCACGCATCAAGTCATTCTCCTCTATTGCCCTTCGTATCACTGGCTCAATGAAGCGGCCCCCTCACATTTAGCGTTAGGTAAACACCCCTTAGGTGAGGATACATGTGAGAATTAGGGTTAGAGGAGAGACTTGAGCACTATTTATAGAGTTTCCAGCCAATCCCCCTCATTACGGGCTAAGCTCAACTCGGCCCACACTAGCCAGCTCATATTAGACTAATTAAGAAACTTTCTATCTCTATTTAGACCAACCTTGTTTTACGGTAACCGTAAAAACAGTAAATTACAATATCAATTAATTTAGTCCATATTAGGAAAACTCTTACAACATATTGTAATTTACTGTTTTTACGGTAACCGTAAAAATAGTAAATTACAATATCAATTAATTTAGTTCATATTAGGAAAACTCTTACAACATATTACCAACAGAAGTATTATTTCATGTGTGGATATACAATGATACCATAAAGTCACGTTTTTGTGGTGATATTTATCGAGATGTCACCTGTCATTCTCGCCTTGTTGGCAAATTGAATGTCTTGGAGAAACATGCATTTGTGTACTTGTAAACAATGCACCAGATGACATATAACAGTATTTCCCATTCTGTTTAGCCAGTTTGGCAAACAAAAATTCATTGCATGATCGATCCTATATTAAATTCTGCTGACTGAATCAGTTTGCGGACTGAAAGAGAGAAGTTAACGCGGGTTTGGACTTACGGGTGTAAGGTGGATCGTAGGAAGAAGCAGTCCCTACGTCTCCAAGAACGAACAAGCCCATTTCTTTGCTCATTAAGCTCATGAATACTATTGCCATTACTATCTGACCCATCTCTCTTAGTAGTAAATTTGAAACTCTACCAAATGGATTAATCGATTATGGACAAAACTTATAGACAAAACTGCGGCAGTGTGAGTGCTTTCACATGGATTGGTCGATTATATAAAACCCTTCGTTAGTTGATTCTCAACTCAACAACCTACGGATCCGCGGCCCACTTCCATGAATATGTAATAGTCCATGGACAACGCGAGCAACTTTTTCTGAGCATGAGTGTAGTGCCCCGTTGGTAGAAACTCAAGATTTAGAAACGTGGGTCACCTCGACATCTTTAGACGTCCTTGAATACTTCATTAAAATCTTACACTAGAGGCATGTGCTGATTTGTGCTTATCTGGACATCATTTCCCCTCCCCACTTCAATGCAATCGACAGAGATCCTCGTTAGTGACATGTCTCAATCTGAGATTCTGTTGAACATTCATCGGTATTATGCTCAAGGGGGGAGTCCTTTTATTCAGTGGGCGACCCACTGAAGTTCTTGCTCGTCTGTTGTGTTTTTGAAATTACGAAGGTACTATATGTTTGATCCCTTTGTTTTTGTAGGCTTTTGTATTCACCTGGAAAACCCACATTACAAAAAGAGAGCTTAGTTTTTAGGAAGAAATCTTTGGATTTCACTAGTATGTAATGGTCTCCTTAACAATATTTCCGTGCATCAAGATTGGATCTGAGTACGTGTTTAAAGTAACCGCCCCAACAGATGTTGCAGCTCCGTCCCTAACCATCGCAAGGCGAAGAGTACACGTAGGGAAAAGTAGTAAAATGAAATGATCAATCGTCCAACTATTATATGTCAAAATGGGTCTTAAGCTTATATATGACCCATTTAAAATATAAATGTGTCATTAAAAAAATAAATAGATCATATATGGGTCATTTTAATTTTATAGACCTTCCTTAAATGGGTTTGAAATTTTAAAGGTTAAAATAAATGGGTCTAGGATACTATTCTAGTCAGAAATTAATTTTTGAAAGAGAAATAAATTTTTCTATTTCTAATTTTAGATGAGTTTCTAAGTAGAAATTCATATTTGATGATAACACAAAATTTTTACTCCTAGAATATAATTTCTTTTGATAATGACACAAAAATTTTCCTTCCCAAGGCAGTAACCTGCGATAGGCAGTAACTGGCAGACAATGACAATTGTCAACCAAAGATGGCAGCAGCCAACGACGAACCGCAAGCAACCAGCGAAGGACGACAATGGATGGCAAACAACGGGCGACCAACGGCAGATGGTAGGTGGGTGGTTGACTAGTAAAGAGGACGAACAATGAAAAAAGTTTTCATTTCTCATTTCTATTCCAAACATTTTTTTAAAACTAAAAAATTGTTCCAAAAATATTTAAAAAAAATTTGCGTTACCAAACGGATTTCTGTTTTAAAAAAAGTCTGAAATAGAAAAATTATTCTTGAACAGAAATAAAATGGTTGTCATGCACGCCTAAGTTTATGACAAATTTCCAACCGAAGGCTTACACACCCTCTCTCCCTCTTTAGCTTTATAATTTTTTTTTTAAATTGAAATTATAATTATAATTTTTTTTCTTTTTTCTTTCTATTTTCTATTTTCTTTTCATTTTTCTTCCTTCTTCCATCTTCCTCCAAATACCCACAACTAGCTAAGCGAGGGACAAGCCGTCGACCTTAGGCGAGCTTGAGGTTGACGATCAAGTGAGCCTTCAGCCTCGCGGACATCTAGCGAGGCTTCAATCCAACAACCCACAACTAGCTAAGCAAGGGACAAGCCACCGACCTCAAGCAAGCTTGATTCGCCGATCAGGTGAGCCTTCAGCCTCACCGACATCTAGCAAGGCTTTGAGATTTGCCAGCCTCGGTGAGCTAGAGGTTGAAGATTGGGTGAAGCAAAAGGCCTTGCTGACATTTGGCGAGGCTTCAAGACTTGCCAATCTTGGGCAAGCTTGAAGTTGCAAATTTGGCAAGGCCTCAAGCAAGCTCGATCTCACTGGATCTAGTGAGGCTCGACTCATCGGAATTGAGTGAGCTCGAGCCTCACCGATTGGCTGAAGAAGAAGGAAACAAATAACTAAAAAATCAATTTTAAAAAAAAAATGAAAATTATTTTTTAGAAAATAACAAATAATAAAAATAATAATAATAAATAATAATTATTTACAAACATCAGAAAATATTGTTATTTTTTAAAAATATTTTTCAAAAAAACAAATGGAACCTCAATTATTTTAAAAAATTATAACGATGTCCACTAAATTTGAATTACATGAAAATATTTTAGTAATAATTTAAAAAAAAAATCATAAGAAACAAGATCTCCTAAATTTGCATTATAATTAATGGGTACTAAATAGGTTAAATGGATCAACTTGAGAATGATCATTTATAACTCAACTCAAACCCGATCCAGTCCACTCATTTAATAGATTTAGCTATGAGTTACATAGAATCAACCAAAGCAGTCAATTGATCAATTAGAACAATACCTTAACTCATGAGGCCCTGCTAATGAATCCAATATGTGGCCACACTGAGAAAATGTTGGGTGTGCAGATCATCGATGACTTGGAGATGTCATTTTCCCCTTCTAAATAATACCTTATGACATGTAACTTTTGGCAATATGACCTCTTTTTAATTTTTTTTGGCATGAGAAACTGTTGATCAATAAACAAGTTTGGATCCATTACCTGCACCTGCCAACGGACAGATCATTAGATTGGGTGCATCCGAAGGTAAACCATCGTTCACCCCCAGTTTTCTGGTGAGGACTACATGGCTACCAATGCCAGTGCCGCCCTCTCTCATCTACCTTTCCAAGTCCCAACTATCCAGGCATGGTCTATTGGTAGGAAACTAATCGGCGGTCACGACCTTATTCGGGCCATTTCTGTTGTTGGGCCTTGAAAGAAATGAACAATTTACTCACTCTATAGTCTGGGGCGTGGTCCTCCAGCTCGGCGCCGTCGCCTTCGAGGCAACCAGGCTCGTCATGATCCAAATCTTGCTCACCTCCAAGGGGATCCAGCTCAACCCCATCACCTCCCTCTACTACGTCGCCCCCTGCTGCCTGGCCTTCCTCTTCGTGCCCTGGATCTTCGTGGAGTTCCCGTTCCTCAGGGAGACCTCGAGCTTCCACTTCGATTTCGTGATCTTCGGCACCAACTCCCTGTGCGCCTTCGCCCTGAATCTGGCCGTGTTCTTGCTCGTCGGGAAGACCTCGGCATTGACGATGAATGTGGCCGCGGTCGTGAAGGATTGGCTGCTGATCGCCTTCTCTTGGTCGGTCATTCAGGACACCGTCACCTATGAAACATTGACACTCTCTAAGAGTTTTCGTGTCATTTCAGACGCTTCGACATGTATCCGACACTTTCTCACACTCTCAAACACTCTCCGACACTCAATCAACACGTTGGAAAATCCGACACTTGGTCAACTTTCTCGACATTCTCAGACACTCAAATAAAAATTCTAGCATACGAGTTTTCAATATGTGATTCTAATATTGAGGTCAATTTTAAAAATTCAATAAATGAAAGGTAAAAAATATATATGTGAAAATATAAAACACAATAATAAAAATAATAAATTGAGAAAAAAAAAAAAAAAAAAAAAAAAAAAAAAAAAAACCTAATCTTCTCTTCTCTTTGACTACCACTTTTTATGATATGCAATTCACTCCTTAAGTTTTTTTCTCCTTAAGTTTTTTTCTCCTCTTCCAACATATTTAACATGTGAGTTCATAATATGAATTGCTTGTTTTTGCTCCAAGTTTTATGAATTATTGAAATAGAGTTGAATTTATCGAATTGAAATAATGAATGATATTAATAAATGGCGGATTAATGTTTTTATTGTCTATTAATTCTAGGATTTTTTATTTATTTATTTATTTATGAATTTGATTCAAATTAATTTGATTGAAATAATCATAAAAATGATAACATTATGTATATATAAAAATGTATATTTAATATATAACGTGTCCCAACATGTCAGAATTCTTTATTTTCTTAAAAACGGCGTGGCCTGTCGTATCGTGTCGCGTGTCGTGTATCAATGTCGGTGCTATTTAGACCGTCAAACTAGTGAACTTGTTCGGTTACGGCCTGGCATTCTTGGGCGTGGCGTATTATAACCACTCGAAACTGCAGGCTCTGAAGGCGAAGGAAGCGCAGGAGAAGGCCGCGCAGGCGGATGAGGAGGCGGGCAGGTTGCTGGAGCAGAGGGATGGAGGTGGAATGGGGGAGAAGAGAGATTCGCAAGCCTAAATTTTTGATCGGATTTTAGGGATAGATGGATATTCGAGTTGAGTATGGAAATAATTTATCAGGGAGTCTTGGTGGATACTATATTGGTTTAGGAGGAAGGGCAAGCGGATTGAGTGTCATGAGTGTCATGAGTGTCATGTCTCTCAATTTCAATTTGCACCATTTGGTATGTGGCATTTATGTTGTCCGCGTCATCCGCTACTTAATGATGTCTTGCACTTGTGGCAGGGTCGATGGCAGGGTCGAGATTCATGAATGAGGACTTACATATTTTGCTAGGAGATTTGTGAATGCTGGCTGGGTGAGTGAGTAGATCTCAGTCATTTGCATTGACGTATGGTGGAGGAAAGGAATGCCGCTATCGTTTCACATTCATTCTGCACTTTGCTGTTGAAATATTGAACTGAAATACACTATGGAAGTCATGAAAGTTCAGGATGTGGAGTGTGTGCGAGGACAAAAGCTGTCCTGGAGAATCCTCAGATGATTTATCTGGCATCTCTCTAGCTTGTGGTGTAATGCTTAACCAGCCCTGAATCATCTGTATTTCAAGTCTCAAACTTTGGCAGAATTCTACTTAGAGCTAATTAGTGTGCAGGAAATCATCCTTTTCGCATAAGTTTGTTCGATCTATAGGTCATGTTCCTTCTGGTAGCAGGGGTATGGATCCTCAGTTTTTGAGAGAGGTAAATGAACAGATCATGACCTATCATCCAAACCGACATTGAATGTTGAGAAGTTGCTGCTCATATTTTCATCTTCAGTCAGATGATGTCTCATCCAATGATCTCAAATGCGTAGCGTGACTCGATCGAAACATGTTGATGGTATCGCAGCCTCATCGGTAGATGAACTGTGGCAGCCTCTGCTTGTGCAATTTGCCATGTTTGTGTGGACTGTTGTCAGCTCCCTAACTCTGGACAATCTGAGTAGCGCAGTTCATATGTACCAAAACTAGAGGGAATTGCTTCAGGCTCAATAATGAATCTCTGTTAAAGTCACACGTTTGCCTTTCTCGATCTGCAAACTTTGTTGTCCTACCTTGATGTCGAACTCTTTATTTTTCTGCCCATTGTCGAACGGAATGAGTTACTCATCGGCCTATCCTGGGACTCAGGACGACTCTTTATTGGCTCGACAGTGGACCAAACCAATGACGATGCAAATGTCATCTCAAGCTGGTGCTGATGAATGTGATGATCCTGGCCTTTTCTCTGTGCTGATGAATCCCATCTCATCCTCAGAGAAGAGCTGAATTTGTTATTTGTGGTGGATTGTTCTCTCATGTCAGTGAAAGTTCAGCTTAACACTGATTTTGCTTAGGGCCATATTTAAATGATTTTTATTTGGCTAAGTAATTTCTTCAAATAAATAGAGTGAGTATTCCTTTTCGCCCCTTTTTTGGATAAATTAAATAAGTATTTAGCAGCTTTCTTGACGACAAATGTCCGGTTCGATACCTAGAAAAAGCTGCCCAACATTGTAGGGAATTGAATTTAACGATCAACTTCAAAGCCATCTGATCTGAGGACCTATTAATTCATTTGCTCGAGATGTAATGCCAATGATTTTTATAATTTTATGATTCGAATTATAAGTATGAATATCGATTTTTTTTCTGTATTAATTTCATTTTATTTATTGCCAAAGTTGTGCCAAATCCGAATTACTTCATCCAATAAAACACGGCTTTTCCCCACGCGGAGCCTCATTGGATGGTCAAAATCCATCCACGTCACTCTCTCCGTACTCGGCCCCAAAAATAGGAAAAAGACACGCCAAAGGCCACCGCACTTTCTGACGTGGCACGTCCAAAATGCCGCCACGTCGACATCTCCCGCCTCCCTCCTCCTTCCTGAGATCCTCTGCTCTTTTCCAGTTGCAGGAAGGAGATCGAATCGAAGCAAAAGAACACGCCGCTTCGCTTCTCGTTCGATCGATCAAAATGGCTCACCGAACTGTCATGGGCAGAGCTCGCTCGATCGCTCGCGCTCTCTCTCCGTGGCCTCCCCGCCGCGGGGCCATCGACGATGCCGTCCGCTTTCGCCTCCGCCGCGGCCTCTCCGGCTCCGCTTCCCCGCAGCGTCCAGGTCATCCCTCTCTCTCTCTCACTCTCTCTCTCTCGCTGGATTCGTTGATGTCGGTTCTCTCGTGAGTGCTGCCTCGGACTTCCGTCTCTGCTAACTCGCCGAGCGATATTCGGGGCGAAATTCATGTTTCGTTGACCTCTCTCTTTCCCCGGGCATTGATCAACGGCGCGACGAAACTGATTAGCTGAAGCTGGATTCGCGATGAATTTCGAGCCGGCGACCGAGTATTATGTGATTCGTGTGCGCGCCTGATGTAGGATTATATCCGTAATGTCGGTTCGAGCTTTTCTGTTTTTTTTTTTTTGTTCTGGGGCAAGTGTGGATTTTTATTACGTCGTTTATGTCTTGAGCGGGAAGGCTACTGCAGTTGATTGATGTCACTAGCTGGTTATTCTAAGTAATAGCCACTTGAGAAGTTCGAATTATCAATCGAAGGAATGTGATCGAGTTGTGCTCTGATGGTGGGCTTATTCCAGTCTTGAGCTAGTATTTCCCTTAAAAGCGAGGTCCACGATGGGCATATGTTAGGGTGAAAGATAGGTTGTCCTAAAGCACCTTCTTTTAGTTGTCATGTCTGGCATTGTACTCTGTGAAGGGTGTGTGCATCTAAGTTGAGTTGTTTAGAGAACCCAACTCTTGGTTCTGAAAGCAAAACCCATTTTCAGGGCTACTTGAACAATACAAGGATCTCATCAAGCAGGGAAAGCTGCAGCATGATCCTTACCAGGAATGCGTAGCTATCGAATTGGAAAATCTACTTGGGCGGCTGGAACAGTACGAGAAAGATATGGAAGAATACCATGTACCACATATGCATTTGCATTGCTTAATTCATAATTTAATTTGGTAATCACCTATGTTACCGAAATTTCATTCCTGATGGTTTGTTTATCCTTTTTCTATGCAGATGAAGCTAGGTGATTGGGAGAACAAGAGGGAGGATGAGCGCCGCAGGATTTTGATGGAAGAAGCAGAGATGAAGCAGCATGGAAATGTATGGCCATCGGTCAGCAAGCAGAGAAATAAGCTTGTTGAGAAGTGGATGTTTCGGTAAGCCCACTCTAAATACATTTGAAGAAAACTGTGCACTTTAAGTATGGCTTTTGTTTCAATGGTTCTTTTCTTGAAATTCTGATGAATTCATAGGCTTTGATGTAGATATAATTTTTGCAATCATATATTAATATGAAGCAAGTTACTCGATGGAGTTATTACTTCTTATTTGACAAATCTCCTATGCAGGATATTATGGAAGTGCAGCTACTCTAGACGTGCTTCTGTTATATGTCAATGACATAATTGATCAATCACTAGATATGTTATGGGCTCATCTCATGTGTTACATTTGCTTCTACTCCTAATTTCTTGAATGATGTCCTCCCCATTTGCTCTATAATATAAAACTAGCCATATTTCTGGAAATAATGCTTCCTGATTTTCGTGATGACACTAATTTATTGGAATTTGAACTCCAGTTCGCACTTCCTCATTTGTTGGATACTGCATATTTTCATAGAGAAATGTATAGACAATAAAAGTTGATGTCTGCCAGCTGCATTGATTAAAGAAGCATTTTTTCCAATGTTTTCTGCTTTATCAGAAAAAGGCCTGAAAATATAGAGCCAGGAGTTGGAAGATGGGTCTCATATCTCAACAGAGAGAGGAAGTTGGATTCAATGATTGGTCGGCGTCCTACTGCACCTCCCGCTCCAAAAGGACTTTACCTGTATGGCAATGTGGGCAGTGGTACGTTGGTAAATTTTGCTGTCACAGGAAGAGACATGCAGCATACTTCACTCAGCTCCTTGCAGCAATGATGATCACTTAGATTGACTTTCCAATATTGACTTTCCAATAGGGTTTAGTTGTTCATATCAGCTAAAGAAAACTAAGAAAAACTTAACATTGAAGCAATTTTCTTCTTACTTACTTTGCTTGTAGAACTTTAAATCTATTGATAATTACGGTAAATTGTAGGGAAGACAATGCTTATGGATATGTTTTATAGCGCTACCAATGGTATCATTAAGCATAGAAGACGATATCACTTTCATGAGGTAAACCTTTTCTTCAATGCCTTGAAACTATCCCTTTGTTACAAGCTGTGCTATTGTGCACATCTTTTTTAGACATTCTATTTCTGAGTCCTTTCCTGAGCTTGTGATGTTGCCTTTCTGGTTTTATGTAGGCAATGCTCGAGATTAATGCACGCATGCATCAGATTTGGAAGAAACAAGTAGAGGACAAGTCTTTGCAGTCGAGTATCTCTAGCTGGATTATGAATCTCCCCTTTGATACCAAAGTTAAGGAATGGTTGGCTGCAGAAGAGAGGTACAAGCAAGACGTGCAGATGAAGAATATCCTTCCAGCAGTGGCAGACATGTTTCTCATAGATCAGAGAGAGGATCATAGAGGAGCCAGTGTTCTTTGCTTCGATGAGATACAGGTGAACACACTTGTGCTGTGTCCTAATTTGGTCATCCTAATTTGGTCATTATTCTTGCATAGATGCTACCTTGACTGATATATGGGTCAAAAATAATCTCCAGAGAAATTATCTTCTAGATGTTCCCCCAATTTTTATGACTCCAAATGTTTTTGCTCTCTGATGCAGACTGTTGATGTATTTGCAATTGTCGCCTTATCTGGAATTCTGAGCAGATTATTGGGCAGTGGAACAGTACTTGTGGCCACCAGTAACAGAGCACCAAATGATTTAAATCAAGTACGTCAGCCTTTTGGAAAGCCGCACAACCTTTTTCCTTGCCTAGCCACTCGTTGTACTTTGGAAGATTTCTTTGCTTCTGCATTACGATGTCAGAATTTATCGGACCTGTATAAGCTATGAGTTTTGCCAGTTGCTGTATTAGTTGGTAGGTTGGAAGAATTTTCTTCGAGTCTGGAGTATGCTAATCTAATATTAGCAGAATGACCTTGTGCACCTTCTTACTTCTGCTTACGTCACATAATTTCTGCCTTTTCTAAATTGTGATACAGGATGGTATGCAGCGGGATATCTTTCTCAAATTGGTCCGGAAATTGGAGGAACACTGTCAGACCATTCTGATAGGAAGTGACATTGACTATCGACGCCTTATAGCAGAAAGATGCATAGAACAGGTGAACGATGGTGTCCTATGTTTTATAATTCTTTTAACTGGGAAGGTGCACAAGTATATAACCAGTTTTTCATACTTGTCTGGATTGCAATGTCAGGCGCTATTAAAGTCAAAGCAAGTTACTATATTCTGAGATGATTTTCTATCATATTGTTGTTGAGATGTCAACTATGCAAAGTGCAGGATCATTTTTTCTGGCCTTTAGATGGCAATGCTCAGAAGGAATTCCAGAGGATGTGGCATGAGATAACAAGCAAGTCAGGTGGACAAATAACTTCCACAACTCTAGGAGTGATGTTTGGAAGGTACTCCATTTGTTAAGTATTAGCATGTCTATAGTTTGATAAAACTACTGTAATGCATATAAATCATAACAGAACACTGGAGGTTCCAGAAAGCTGCAATGGAGTGGCACGGTTTACATTTGAGTATCTATGCAGTCGGCCGGTATGGTATTTTCTTCTCTTTGAGATTCCATAACTTTATGTTATCAGTCTCACATCCAGTAGGCTCCATATTCGAGATCTTGTTTTACATGTATGATACACAGTTGAATCTCTCTTCATGATGGGTTAACATGGGCAGAGCTCTGTTATTTAGCAGCATGATTTGAACTCTATTGTAAGAGAGAATTTTCAAAATCAATGACTTGATTAAGACAGAAAAGTGGAAGAAGGGAGCTAACTGCCTGACTAGGAAGAAACAACAATGTAAACAGTGCTGAGTACAGTCTCTCGGAAAGCTAATTGGATATGTTGTCTAATTTTGCTTTGTTTTAGGAAAGGAAAAGGCAACATATGTTCCTGAACTTTTTGAAATTGTATGATGAGGTCCCTAAACTTTTTTTTTTTTTGGTGAAATCAGTTCCTTAAAGTATATGCGTTTTTGTTTGAGTTGCGGAGATGCTGACGTGGAGAGACACATTAGCGCCATCTTAATGCTGACAGTGCTTACATATAATATTCATGTCTGAACTGCATAGCATATTTGAAATTCAAAATAACAAAAGACCAAACCCTAAGAGAGAAAAAGAGGAGAAGGGGGAGGCGGCAAGGGTGAGTGGTGGCACCCCCCACATGCCAGCTAGGGCTCGGCCTCCCTTGCTGACTGCTGTCGGGGTTGTGCCAACCCAGGCTACACCTGGCCAGGTTGCACGGTTGGGCCAGATCTGGCCTGGGTTCATGTGTGCCATGCCCAATCCTAGGGCGGCACGACCCAAACTGCTGATCGCCGAAGTCACCCAACCTAGGATCAGATTTCCTTTTTTCTAAAATTTTTTAGAATATATATATATTACTTTTCAATAAATCTGGTATCCGGACCAAGTTGATAAAGAAAACTATAGCTTAAGGACCCAATTCACACCCCCAAAAAAAAAAAAAAAAAATTTGAGGACCATATTGAATAATTTGGAAAAATTCGGGGACCTCTTGTGCCTTTATTCCTTTAGAAAAATTGTAGTTGCTGATGTTAAATTACCAAGAGTAGAACTTCTTGATGATTTATAGAAAAATTGTAGTTGCCTCGTTCCATCTAAAGGAAGTTAATTAATCTTGTCAATTTGATACATTCCTGGAAGTCTAACAAAATTCTCTTTACCTTCATTTTAAGGACAATGTCTCTGAACTTTCCAGTTAAGTTTGATAAACAATCTTTAGCCTCCTTCTATTATGTCAAGTTTGTTGCTTTTGTTGAAGGTTTTATCCTGTAATGCACAGGTGGGAGCTGCAGATTATATTGCTGTTGCTAGGAACTATCATACTGTCTTCATATCTGACATTCCAAAAATGAGCATGCGCATCCGTGACAGGGTACATCACCATTTTCCAAGTACTGACTATTTATTCTAGAAATACTGCTTCATGGAATCTCTGATGTATGACAAACGATGGTATCAAGTTCCGATAAGATGGAAGTAGAATATTGTCTGATCAGACATGCAGATGAGAACGTAAAAAACTCGTACTTGTCGAAAAATTTTATGTGTGCGTAGACGCATGTATGCCCGTCGAATTCTGTTTATATACTGAGTCTTTAATTCTGCACGTATCTCTCAGCAAGACAGTAACGGATTTTTGTTAATCTTACCCACTTTTACGCAGCATTTTTCATGGAATTATTGACTCACAAATTTCAGGCAAGGAGGTTTATCACCCTCATTGATGAGCTATACAACCATCACTGCCGCCTGGTTTGCACTGCAGCTTCTTCTATTGATGATTTATTTCAAGGAACTGAAGAAGGTACTCTGTTTGATTTGGAGAGGTGAGTCCGTTTTCAGTAAGAAAATTATTCCATCCGTTGCAGTCCAGAGACATGAGCACAGATGCAATCTGCAGGCTTCAAGTGTTCTGATTTTCCCATATTGAGAATTCTTTGACTGAAATGGTCTGGTCCTGCCTCAAAATTTAGCAACTCTTCTTTTTAAGTAGCAGTTGAACATCTAAATGGACCTGTTATCCTGCAGTTTTCTTGTCATTTTATTTGAGTATCCTAGGCCCATATCCCTGTCCATGGAGATATATCCTATATTATTGAGAACCTCTATAAGAAACAAATGTTGGCATGGTAACGTGTGTGCTTCCATCACTTTAATGATTTATAGGATTTGTATCCTATAATCTTCATGTTCATGATATAATAAGACATCTTTGAGTGATCATAAGTTATTCAAATTAGAAAGCTTCGGGTGCAAGGAAAGAAAGAACAGTAATATCATGAATGGAAACCCTGGTTAAGAATGGTATCTATGTCCCAGAACCTTGCTGCAGCAACTATGGATTCTCAAACCAGGAATTAGTAGCCACTGCATACCCAATACTTCCTATTTTTAATGTTCTAGATTTTTCTTTCTACCACTGTTTTGCTCGACTTAAGTTGATGAAATTGTCATGCTGGAGTAACAGGAATTTTGCTACCATAAAATATTTTGTTTGATGCTTGGTGACTTGATTCAAAACTATGAACTTATCACCATTTGTGTATATTTGCCTTGCCCAGCTTTCAATTTGAGACTGAGATAGAAGGAAGTAAACTTCGCCGGGATGTCTTAGCAGAAGGCAATATGAGTTCTGGAGGTGCCCCAACTGGGATCATATCCATGCTATCTGGTCAAGAAGAAATGTTTGCATTTCGTCGAGCAGTAAGTGATCCACTTTGATTCTTGGTCCTTAATCTCCCTCCCTCTGAGTTCTATCCACTTTGCATTTTTCTTAATATTGATGAATCTTGTACTGCAGTTATTGTCCTTTTTTTCCTAAAACTTTATGAGCTTCATGTCAAACTTTATGTGTCGCGCTTAATTGAAATGCAGACACCTTTGTATCTGGATGGAGTTCAGAGTTTTCATCCTTATTTTGAGAGACATCGCCAATAATTGCAACATTAAAATCAGAGTGATCACAATCTTGTGAAAAATGACAAAACCATTATCACAGCTTCCAAGTGTTCTATCTTCTGTCTATTTGATCTCCAACAAAAATAATCTGATATGTTATTCCGTTAGTAAGTGCCAGAAGAAGTCCTCATTCAAATATACAAAATTTATTCTTCAGCCAGGTCTCCCCACTATTCAGGTAGGCCCACTTTATCAATATCTTTTCCATTATCTTTATGATGGACCTATTCTGAGAGAACTTACTTCGTTTGTCAGATGTCTTAGCCTTGGCCTTTGCGAAGCAATAAAAGAGAACGTCTTTTCCTCGGATTCATCATGCGTGTTTGACAGAGTGACTTGATGGATTCATCATGCAGACAAGAGTAATTTGATGATGGAGCATTTTCTAGGAGTTCCATAGACTAACATGCTGATTCTGCTAGAGCAGATTCATGCCTAGTCGCTGCCTCCCTGGATATTTCTTGTAATGGAAATCTAATGTCATATTCAAGACGATTACTCACTGGGTGGATTCATGTTGTCATGGCACAAGTGAGACAAACATCTTGTAATGTACAGGCTACATGTGTAAAGCAGATTGCTTGGTTATTTATCACATGAAGCTACCTTGGCAACAAAAGACACGATGTTACTGGTGTTGTCATCAGGATATTTTTGCTTGTACAGTTTGTATGTCTTAATTCCTTAGTGAAACAAACCTTCCAATCTTGGCTTGCATTCTCATCAAACCCTGCATGCAAGAGAAAGTCCTGATAAGCATGATAGTGAAACTTATTCTGCCTCTTGAGAGAAATAGAAGATATTGTTACTGTGTATATTCAACATTGATCTTGGCGTCAGGGTATGTTGAGATAGCATTGAAAGCCTTGTTAGATAGGATCACGTGGAAAAGTGGATGATTTCATGGATGATTTCATTCAACGTTACATGTTCATAAAATGGTTCCGTCCTATATGAAATTGGCTAAAACTGCAACTTCTATATACAATTAGACCTTTGCATTCACAAAGCATGAGGCACTCCCTTTAAACTAACGCTGCCACCATTTTCCTTTGGCCATAAACTAATGCGCTTTCAGCCACTACAGATATGATCGGCCGATGACCCCCTAATATACTATGACGAACTGCTCAGATGTGCATGAGGTGCTGTCATGTTCCAAAAGGTAGTATTCACTGGATAGCAAGTTAGATAGGTTAGTTTAAACAAAGATAGCATGAAGTCTAAAAAAGTGAATAGCATATGTGATGAGAAAATGATGAAGAGATCAAATCGAATTGCCTCGGGGGGGCAGCGGCGGCTCAGTGATTGAGTGGAACACCTTTTGTTGATTGATCTCGTGGGTGTTGAGGTTAGAAGCAAAAGCTGCTTCGAATTGACGCTGATGGGTTGATGAGTGTTCTCGTGGGTGAACAAGAATAGGTCTTGAAATGCGCATGCGACTTTCACTACTAATAATCGAAATAGATTTGAGGACTGTCTCGTAGGAAGTCCACATTATAGACTGAAATATGTCAAATCATTTCTTGATCAAACAAGCACATTTAATCCTTGATATAATTATGATAGATAACTATTCTATTTTTCTATGTTTTTATTGTTCAGAACAGAAAAAGAACAAAAACATATTTGATAACATGAACTAATTTTTTTATTTTTCAGAATAGATCAATGACATGAGAATATATTTGGAACAAAAAAAAAATAAATAATTTTTTTTTCTCAAAAAAAATAAAATTCTTTACAAAAAAAAAAAAAAAGAGAACAATTTCTAAACAATTTTTTTTTTCTTTTTTTTTCTTTTTTCTTGCTTCTTCTTCCTTCGTTAGACAATCCTTGGGCCTCGGCGATGGTTGGCAAGACTTGAGGTTGAGCCTTGCCCAGCCACTACAAGATTGGCCTTGCCATGACTAGGCAAAGCCGACCTCACGAATTTGACAGTAACTAAGTGAGGTTGACCTCATTGCCCTTGTCTACGGCCACTCACTAGCCATCGCCAAGGCCTTAGAACCAATTAGAGGAGGAAGAAGGAGGGAGGAAAAAAAAAAAAAATTAGAGAACTGAAAAAAAAAAAATCGTTGAAAAACTTAAAAAAGTTTCCACGTCACAAAAGAAATTGAAGGTCATACCAAACATTTTTTTTTTTTTTTTTTCTATTTCAAAAATAGAAATTTTAGAGTCGTATCAACGCATTCTTTTGCTGAAAACCCGTTTCAAAAATAAAAATGGAAAAAAAATTTCTAAACATAAATTATTCTCGAACATAAATATTACAAAATGTACCCTTATATTTCAAAATGGGTCTCTTGGACATGTTACACATAATTTGCACATTAACAATAAAAATATTTCTTTATTAAATATGTTTAAAAAATAATCTAAAAGCACTCACACTAAAATATAAGATGACAATGCATTGAAAATGACAAAATTTTCTCCATTAAAGATGTGTTTAATAAGTCCCCAAGAATAGGTTCATCGTACAAGTCAAAAAGTAATTTTTTTTTCACTTTTCCGTTAAAATCTAAAACATCACGCAGATTACAACCTACAAAAAAGACTATATAAATGTGAGAGTCGGCATTTAAAAGTTTTGAGGATTTAAGCAAAGTAGTGTGTGCGTCGCAAGATTTGTAACAAATAAAAAGCCAAAAGTAACTAAAAATAAAGAAATCAAATGCTTTTGTTTATACTTAATTATCACAAAAAGGTACAATCTAAAAATAAAAAGAAGATGTCTACGACGATCAGTACATTATTTTTCTATAAATAGAGTTTCTATGGTTCTCTTTTTATTTTTTATAATTAAGATTGAAGGCGAGAAGCAAGATAAAACTAGGGCTTTGATATGGGTCTCTTTCTCTCGGTGGCTTTGATACTATGTAAATATTCTAATATCTCCATGGAAGAGGAGGAGAGAAAATAGATAAATGTTACACTTTACTCAATAACTGAAATTTTCAATATTTTACAATCAAGAGGTATCCCCGAACAATATGAATAGTAAAGGAGGTACTCTAATTTAATGAGAAAACTAGTTATCTTATTCTAAAAAGAAAACTAGCTATTCCGGAAAATAAGGATAATATCTGTAATATGTTGCCCTTAGTAATTTCCCAATCATTTGACCCATCAACTCGTTGACCAGCTCAGATGTGTATGTCCCCTTCAAACCCTGCCAAGAAAGATGTCAAAAGAAAATTTGCTATCGTTATCACTTTATCTTCAGCGTCCAAATACCCAAAGATAATCTACAGCATATGGGACACATGAAATGAAATTATTAACTTTTCAATTCATCTCTGTCATGAGGTGAGAGATCTCGACATTAAAGATGGAGGAGGAGCCCGCTTAATCAAAGGCATATGGACAAGCGTTTGTCACCTTTAGCTGATGTCTCTCGCACTGGAAACATCGTGTCATTCGTAAGAGATGACGATAAGTATTGCACCATTGGATTCACGTCGGTTACTTAGCCAAACTTGGCCAAGTATTGTCAAAACTGTGTAAATTCAGTTCAATGAGATTCAGGACGATTTCCATGTTAGAGCTCATCAGCATTGACCCCTGTTAGATTCAGGTTTCCCTCACTGGATTGAGTTTGTGTTCATGTCTAATTTATACCAATGGGTGCTTAGTGTCCATCTAAAGACAACCAATTAGGAGAGGAAATGATCGTACCGTTGATACTCAATGTTGACAGCTGCGGCAAACTTTGCGATTAGTTTGAATGCCGTCGTCGAGAGGACCATGGTCGTGTTGTTACTTGAGGGACGTGAAGATGATGATAGAGCACAGTCGACGATTCGGACTTTGACAATCTGGCTGTGAATGCATATTCCAGAAATAGTGGGGCTGGTGCACCTTACTAGGTATTGCCTCCCGCACGATGCTCCGTTGTCCCATATCCCTTCACCTGCTGCCGCAAAGAGGTTGCTCGGTGGGAACTGCGCTGAATCATTGCCATAACACGCAGTTGCTGAAACACAATGATCAAACTTATGTGAGAGAGAGAGAGGGAGAGGGAGAGAGAGAGAGAGAGATTGTACGTACGTGTGTACGGAGGACTGTAGTAAGCGGCCGTGCCGACGTCGGAATGAGAGAGATGAGGCTGATCGGTCAAAGGTAGAAAGGCGAGTTGAGAAAGCAAGAGAAATGGCGTTCTAATGCTGGAGAACTTCATGATGAGAATCTGCAGGGCCAACGGTACACCTGAATGCAATGAGACAAGAAGAGCTCCACATGACGATAATTGCTTCGCTTCAGACCGACACATGCAATATGGAAAATCAACTTACCCGACGAGAGCCGCAGAAGAATTTGGTTCTTAAGCAATCTCCTGTTCTGATCTTATTTATACCAATTGAGTCTTGTCCATGCATAGATTTAATACTCTCTCTCTCTCTCTCTCTCTCTCTCTCTCTCTCTCCGCACAAAGATGACTATTGGTTTTTTGTCATTTGTGCTATCTGAAGTTCTAATCTTATTCATTTTCATTTTCTGTTTCCATGCCTGTCTGTTCTGTTGGAACTGATGTCATCTACATCTTCCCAATACAACCCGTTGGAGGCTAGCTCTAGACATGACCAAAGTTTTATAGTATTAGAAGTGCAAAAAGTTTACGGGGAAAAGTGGATGATTTAATTCATGTTACACTTCCACAGGATGGTTCCATCCTGTATAAAATTGACTAAAATTGCAACTTCTATATATAATTAGACCATTGCATTCACAAAGCATAAGGCACTCCTCTTAAACTAATGCTACCACCTTTTTCTTTTGGCCATAAACTAATGCTACCACTAAGAGAAAACTATTTGGCCAGTACAGATTTGATTAGCTAACGATGCCCTAATATGCTATGATGAACTGCTCAAATGTGCATGAGGTGCTGTCATGGTCCAATTAGTAGTATTCACTGGATAGCTTTTCATAAAGATAGCATGAAGTTAATGGCATATGTGATGAGAACATGATGACGAGATCAAATCGAATTGCCTCCGCGGTGGAGGTGACGGCAGTGGCTCGGTGATTGAGTGGAACAGCTTTGGTTTATCGATCTTGTGGATGTGCAGATAAAAGCAAAAGCTGCTCTGAATTTCGGCTAATGGGTTGATGAGTGATCTGGTGGCTGAACAAGAGTAGGTCTTGAAATGCACATGCAACTTTCACTACTAATAATAGAAAAAGATTTGACGGCTCTCTCATAGGAAGTCCACATTATAGCCTGAAATATGCCAAATCATTTATTGATTAGAGAAGCGCATTCAGTCCTTGACATAATTAGCGTTATCTGTGAAAACCATCGTCTTAAGCAACAGTGTGTGGAGTTGGAAATTGTCATTATCCACCCTTTACCGAGATCATAGCTGAAGGGTTTATCGTGAACCATTTTCAATTCCTTATTGTATCAACAGATATGCACATGTCAATTGTGTTAGAATGTATTACATCAAAGAATTATTGTGATATGGGGCAGTTAATATGTACTAGTTGATCCATAACTTAGTGGCTTTGAGTTTTTTTATTGAAGGTAGTCCAAATAAATATATTGACATGTTTGGACTTAGTTTTCACTTGGCAATATACCCGGTAAAGGTATCAAAGGAGAATAACTAGAAAAGTCTTAAATCTATTGTAATTATGTCAATCAAGTCCTAAACTCTTTTTTTTTTTTGGCCAATTTAGTCATAAACCATATGGCCAATTTTGGCCAGCAAGTGCTGACATGGACATCGGTTGGTGATCTCCGTCTAACTGATGTTGAAGTAAACAATTTTTAATAATATTATATTTTTTTAATTAAGTTTTCCTTTTTTCTTTTCTTTTCTTTTTCTTTTCTTTTTCTTTTCTTTTTCCTTTTCTTTTTTCCTTTTATTCCTTCTTTACTTTTTCTCCCCACGGTGGATGGTGAGGCTCCAGCGAGGCCCACCAGCCATTGGGTGAGGCCGCCTTCGCCCACAATCGGGAGACCATGGCGAGGCTAGCCTCACCCAAATCTAGGCAAAGCCACCTTGCCCGTAGCCCCCAAGCCTCGCCCAAATCTAGGCAAGGCTGGGTAGGGGCAACCCTCATCGGCCACTACAAGGAAAAGAAGCAAAGAAGGAAGAAAAGAAAAAAGTTAAAAGAATTAAAATATATTATCAAAATTTGTCCACATTAGTGTTGGCTATTGGTTAAATTGACTGAATTAGTATAATTGCAAAAGGTTTATAATTGAATTGATTAAAAAAAATTTGGATGAATTGGTACAATTATAATAGATTTGGAATTTTTTTTTGATAATTTTCCCAAGGTATCAGTCTACTAATGTCCACTCCAAACATCTTGTCTTTTCAGATTGTGGAAGTTTTTGCTTTCTCTTTATAGTGATCGAACCTCAAATTTCTGATTAATCTACCACCCACCCCTCCTTTCGAAAATGCTTCAATACTTTTCACTAACAATGAAGAATGTTCTTATCATTGCCAGCTTGGATTTCCTACAAGATTAGTGCCTCGTCCGTTTAGTTGAAAACATCACTTGAATTTGGGAGGACCGGTCGAGGTTGAATTCCTTTGAAGGTGGAAATGTGAAGATGTCTAATAAGACCCATATATTAATGGTTCAAATAGGAGTATCTCTAAAGGCTGTTTAGCTTCGATTTATATCGAAATGTGTCTTGCGCAAGCAAAACATGGCAGACGATTATTGCCTTCTTCTTATGATCGTGATCACTCAGTGAGTTCATGAACAACTACTTCGATCATGGATGATAGTTTCCTATTGCATAAAACACAGTTTCGCTCGGGATCTTAATCAAACGGTCTTTCTTTCACTTTGAAGACACAAACATTTACGTCTGTATATGTCAAGGATAAGATTTGAATTCCAACAATGTAGGACAAAGTCACAAAGTTCTATCTAGAGCTTCCCTCTTCCAGTCTTCATTCTTTGGATTTATAGAAACCTCATCATATCCTGCATTCAAGAAAAAAGGCCAATGATTCATCCAATGTCAAACTTGTTGGAGTACCAAAAATGAGACAGAATCAGAAATTTTACTGGATATATTCGGCGTTGATTTTGGCGGAGGGAGATTTGGAGATGGCGGAGAAGGCATTGGTAGATAAGAGAATGGTGGAGGGGCATGGAGACTTAAGGCAGTAATACACGACTGTGACGTCCACCGTGCCATCCTTGCACGGCCTGTTGCTGCCACTCAGGCACCGCAGCCGGTACCGCCGCCCGCAGGCTTCTCCGGTGTCCCATAACCGTTCACTCACCGCCACGAACAAATTCCTCAGAGGAAACTGGTCTGCCCTATACCCATTGCCTATGAAGCACGGACACGTTGCCCAGTGCTTCCATGTTGTATTCGACACGTGTCGGAGCGTGCCGGACACGTCAACATGCTCGGACACGATTAGACACGCGGTCAATGGTCAATTTTTGCTCGACACGTTTCGACACATGTGTCTAGAAGACGATGGAGGGTGGAAGCGACGGCGAGGGAGCAGAGACGAGGCCGCAAGCAATAGTGAGAGACAGCCAAAGAAAGAGCATAAATTGAGGTGAAGGCCGCCACTCTGATGCTACGATGGATCAGCAACGAGGCTGCAGCTACGAGGGAGAAAGGGCCGAAGGCGAGAGGAAGAGGAGAAGGATCAAGAGGAAGAGGAGAGGAAGGGGGTCGTGCGGCGAGCGGCGAGGAAGGGGGTCGTGCAGTGAGCGGCGAGGAGGAGAAGGATTGAGAGGAAGAGGAGAGGAAGGGTCGTGCGGCAAGGAGGAGAAGGTAAAGGAGCTAGGGTTTTTGATAAGAAACTTAACAATAATTAAAAAAAAAAAAAAAAAAAAAAAAAAGGGACCATCTGGTTGCTGCCCCTCAAAAGAAAATGACAAAGAAAAAAGATTATGACAATCATATATTACCTATAGAAGTTATATCATGTGTGAATCTTTTTATTAAGAGAGATACTTGATATATGAGGAGAAAGTATTATTCTATTGTTTTTGTAGGGATATTTTATGAAATGTTGTGTGTCATTCTCGCCTTATTGGAAACTCAAACCTCTTGAATAATCAAGTATTGTATACTTATAAAAAATGCCTAACGTCACATATGACCATATTTCCCATCTTTTTAGCCAGCATGCTAAACAAATATTCATTGCACATAGGATCTTATATTGTGAGTTTGGTTCAGCTTTGTAAATGGATTTTGGGTATAATGTAAATGTTGTCCAAAGTCCTCTGGGGATATGCAAATTGTGGTTGGTAAAAACTCTTTGAAAAAAAATTGAGTTCAAATAGTATGTTGGCAAAAAAACAAAAACAAAAATGCGATGGGTTTGAATGTATGTTTTATATTATATATTTTATATTTTTATTAAAAAAGGATCCAAGGAAGGGTCTTTCACATCTCTTTTTTGTGGATGATGTCTTCCTTTTTTGTGAGGCTGACCTTCCTACAGTGGCTCTCCTCAAGGAAGATCTTCATATATTTTCCTCTTGGAGTGGCCTTTGTCCTAACCCACGCAAGAGTGAAATTTTTTTGGCGAGTGGCGCACCCTCCTTAAGGAATGGTATTCTCTTGGAGTTGGGCTTTCGAGAAGGGAACTTCCCGGTTCAGTACCCGGGGGTTCCCATAATCACTTCGAGCATCAGCAAAGCAAACTGTTGTGTCCTTGTCAACCGTATCACTGCAAGGGTTTAGTTTTGGACTCACCGATTCCTCTCTCTTGTTGGACAGCTTCAGCTTATCAAGTCAGTTCTTCACACTATACAAGCCTACTAGGCTAAGTGTATTTGTTTTACCTATAGTTGTAGTGGACCAGATAGAGAAAATCCTTAGACAATTCATGTGGAAAGGTTCGGACTTGGGCAAGGGTGGTGCTAAGGTAGCTTGGGATGAAGTTTTCCTTCCAAAAGATTAAGGAGGGCTAGGTATCAGGAGCCTCCGAGATTGCAATAAAGCCGCCATGCTGAAGCATATCTAGCTCTTGTTCTCTGACAAGGAAGCGTTGTGGTGTAGGTGGGTTCATTCCACTTTCTTAAAGAACAAGAACTTTTGGGTTGCTAGGAAGCCAACCTTTGGCTCCTGGATCTAAAAGAGCCTATTGAACCTACAAAGTGATTTCCGGATGGCCTTTTACTAGAAAATTGGCGATTGCCAAACAACCTCTCTTTGGTTTGATAATTGGCACCCTAGGGAGCCCCTAAACCTGCTCTTCTCAAATTCACTTATCTATAACTCAAGGCTCTCTAGGCAGGCCTATGTTGCTGACCTCTTCTTAGTTGCTAGCCAAGCTTTCAGGACGGTGCTTGAATCATGGGGTCATCCTTTCTCAATCCTATCGGGTGACCTGGATCGTTGCTGCTGGCAAGAAAGCTCTTCGGGCCGGTTCACGATGGCAACGGCGTGGAATTCCATCAGGAAGAAGAGAACACGGGTCCATTGACACTCCTTTTTTGTGTGGGACAACGCCATAGTGCCTTGCTATCAGCTTAATCTTTGGCTCATTGCCAAGCACAGACTTCCAACCCAAGCTCTCCTTCTGTCTTATGATAGAATTGAAAGTGTTGCTCATGTGTTTTGCAAGAGTATGCCTGACTCTGTTGATCACCTATTTTTTGATTGTCGTGTCACGGCTAGCGTTGTTTTCTTTTAGGCTTTCAGATGCAATTTGCCTTGGCACAACAGAACTTGGACGGAGAACCTCCACTGGGCCGCTACCTATTTGATGGGTATAGATTTCTACAAGTGCATTGCTTGTTTTTCCTTTGGCACGCTTTGTCATATCATTTGGAAAAATAGGAATAGCATCATCTTTAGAGACCAGCCTCTAACGATCCTAGCCATGAAGAACTACCTCTTCAAAGTGGTTTAAGACAAGGCTATCACCTTCAAGAACGTCGAAGATAATTTCAGAATTAGAAGGTTGCGGAGAAATTGGGGCCTAGACCCAATTATTTTCACTAGGGACTCGTAGGTAGTTCGATCCGATGGTGACCTCTTCCTCACCTGTGGCGTGTTTGGTTGCTGATTGTCCATGCCGTGCTTCTTTTTTGGTTTTGGTTTTGGTGTTGTAGTGTGTGTGCCGTGCTTTGTGGCTTTTACATCTCGTCACCCTTCCACTCCTTTTGTTCTTGCATTTGGAGTGTAAGTTTATAATGACAAGATCTTTTGTACATTTGGCACTTCCTCAATATATTCTTACATTTTACCCAAAAAAAGATCCAAATTCTTTGCCAATTCCAAAGATGGGCTATGGCTGCCACGAGCCAGATTTGGTGCCAATGGCCGTCAGCTAAGGTGTCCTGACCTTTGGTGACCTCCGGCAAGGGTCGCGTGACCCAAGCACGATCCGCCTAGGTTGGATGACCTTAGGCAACTCAAGCTTGCCAAGCCTTCACCAACCACTTGCTAGTCACCCTTGCGTGAAGAAGATGAATAATTACGAGACAAAAAAAAAAAATGAAAGAATTAATGAGGGTAGTTTTGAAAGGAAAATAATATGTTAATATTAGTTTTAGCATTTTGCAAATGCTACTTCGCAAGGCTAGGTAGAGTAGCATTAAGGCTTTCTGCATTCCCAATACTAGCATTTGTCCGAAAGTTATTTCAAAATGATTGCCAAACCCGATTTTGGAGGCAAAAAGCCCCTTAGAAAAGCTAAACCAAACGCAACTAAGTTCTGCTGGCTAAATTAGTTTGAAGACTGGAAGAGAGAAGTAGAAGAAGAAGAAGAAGATATCACATGGGTTTGGACTTACGGGTGTATGGTGGATCATAGGAAGTAGTAGGGACTCCTACATCTTAAAGATTACTCGATAGTCTTTATCTACTATTAAAATAACAGTCTATTCTGGATATAAAAAAATCAAATAATAAATAATTATAAATTGTTATGGGGCCCACTTTTCAAAAAATTTGCCTCACATTAAATTGTTATTTTCATAGTAACCCAAAAACTATTATGCTAGCAAAGTTCTTCTAAAAACAAATAAGCTCATTTATTTCCTTATTAAGCTTAAGAGAACTACTATTGCCATTACAATCTGACCCATCTTTCTTCGTAGTAAATTCGAAGCTAACTTGCAAATGTGGAAGACAAACTTGTTCAGCTTTGTCTATTTATAGTCCCTCTCCCATAATAACCAAAACACATGATGAGCACATGTTGTTTATTTGCCGTTGGGAACTGAAAGACCGCATGCATATGTAGTATCTTTATGCGGGTCCACAATTTCTTTTACTTTCATAGGCTCGCTGGAGTTTTATCGTTTCTTCTCTTCCCTTTGCGATGAATCATATGTTGTTATCTTTACCACTTGAGGTCTTCAACTTTATAGGTTGCTTATGCAAAATGTTACTGATGGGAGAACAGTAACAATTCAAATAATATCGAATCAATGCAGCGGAATAAAATAATCTCCCCTCTTGTGTAAACCTAATAGGAATTGATATAGTAAAGTAAAATAAATACAAAGCACGTGAATATAAGACGAATTTTTTTACGTGGAAAACCTCCTCGATGTGAGAAGATCAAAAACCACGGGACCGGAGTCCATCCGAAATTCTTCACTATCAACAAAATTGGGTGAACAATGTTTTTCTCCAGCAAATGCTAGAGATACATAGCAGCAAATATCTCAAGAAAATAATTCTTGGTAAAACACATGAATTTCATGAGATATCAAGTATAAATCTGATAAAAAAACGCAGGTTTTGATCAATCCACGAAAAATCTGATATATGAAGTTTTAAACGAAAATCAAACCGCTCAAATTCGAGAAAATTGCGCCATGAACATGCTGACAAAATTTCAGCTCAATTGGATCACGAATTGACCTCCGATGCTAGCTTGATGTAAATCAAATATTGCTCCAACCCCAGATTTTTTGCTTTCTTTTTTTCTCTTGTTATTATTTCATTTTGTGGCTACCACTTTATAAAGATAGTGAGAAACTCTATTTCTCTATATAACTTATCATATAAGCTCAATCCCTTTTTGAGCTTGTAACTCATTGAGTCTCCTCCACATAGGAGTGAACCCAGCTAACAGTTACTATATTGCATTGCTCGTCATGCCTTCACCAAGAAAGTGGTGAGGAGAGAACTTATGACTCTAAAAGGTGGGTTACAGCCGAAAACTAAAAGATAAAACCGCGGGAGTGGGAGTGCTTTTGCATGGATTGATCGATTATATAAAACCCTTCATCAGTTGATGATTCTCAAAGTAACATCCTATGCATCCACCACCCAATTTCACGAATTATGTAATAGTCTGTAGACAACGCGAGCAACTTTTTGGGAGCACAAGTACAGAGCCCCATTAGTGGAAATTCAAGATTTCGAAACGTCACCTCGTCATCTTAGGTATCCTTAAACATTTTGTTAGGTTTAGTCTTGGATAAGATGCATGTGCTGATCTCTGCTCATCTGGACATCATTTCCCTCCCACTTCAATGCAATCGACAAAGATCCTCGTTAGTGACGTATCTTAATCTGAAATTTTGTTGACCATACATTGGTATTACGCTCAAGGGGGATCTCTTTATTCAGTGGGCGACCCCCACTTAAGTTCTTGTTTGTCTGTCGTGTCTTTGGAATTAAGCAGGAAATATATATTTGATCCCGTTGTTCTTCTAGGCTTTTAATATTTACTTGGAAAACCCACTTTGCGAAAGAGAAAGCTTAGCTTTTAGGACAAAGAGTTTTACTAGCATGTAATGCTTTCCTTAACAATATTTCCATGCATCAAGATTGAATTTGAGTATGTTGTCGCTAATCAACCGACAACCGTTGAAGTTCCATCCCTAACTATCGTATGGCAAGTAAAGTAGTAAAATGAATTGACTAATTGTTCAACCGTTATGTGATGTAGAGCTACATGGAAACAACCTAAACCAATTAACCCATCAATACCTTACGACATGTAACTTTTGGTAAAATATATATATATATATATATATATATATTTTTTTTTTTTTTTCAAATGAGAAACTGTTAACCAATTACCAAGTTTGGATCCATTACACGCACCTCCCCAACCGACAGATCATTAGATTGGATGCATCTGAAGTTAACCGTCATTCACCTCAGTTTTGTGGTGAGAAGTACATGGTTGTCTATCCCATTACCACCCTCCCTCATCTACTTTTCCAACTGTCCAAGTGGGGTCTATTGGTAGCAAACTAATCAGTAATCAGTGATTACCACCTTATTTGGGCCATTTCTGTTGTTGGGCCTTGGGAGAAATGAACATGGGCTCCAACTACTGCACGGGATTCTCTCTCGCTTTTAAATTTTTCAGCCGTTTCTAACCTAGCTTTCATTTTACTTCTTTGGCCGGTCGTCCTACTTGGCTCTATCTGGGATTTGACAAAGTGAACACTCGCTCAACTGATGCGGCAGTCCCTAGAGGACGTCTCGAATCTTAGAGCGTAAACACAAGCCAGCAAGCTTTCGAGCGATGGTGGTCCATGCTCAAGGCAACTTGTTCTGATTTCTTCTAATTTCAAAGGGAAGGAGTTAAGTCTAGAGTTTTATCACATTGTGACGCGTCGCATGATATGATAATGACTATCGACGTCTTAGAGCAGAAAGCTGCATAAACCAGGTGAAAGATGGTGTCCTATGTTTTATAATTCTTTTGACTGCAAAAGTGCACAAGTATACAACCAGTATTTCATCTTTGTCTGATTGCGATGTTAAGTGCTGTTAAAGTCAAAGCAAGTAACTATATTCTGAGATGATTTTCTTTCATATGGTTGTTGAGATGTCAACCTTGCAAAGTGCAGGATCATTTTTTTCTGGCCTTTAGATGGAAGTTCTCAGAAGGAATTCCAGAGGATGTGGCATGAGATAACAAGCAAGTCAGGTGGCCAAATAACTTCCACGACTCCAGGAGTGATGTTTGGAAGATCCTCCATTTGTTAAGTAGTAGCATGTCTGCAGTTTGATGAAACTGCTGTAATGAATAAATCATAAAAGAATACTGGTGGTTCCAGAAAGCTGCAATGGAGTGGCACGGTTTACATTTGAGTATCTATGCGGTCGGCCGGTATGGTATTTTCCTCCCTTTGAGATTCAGTTATTTTATGTTATCAGTCTGACATCCAGTAACTTTCTTACTCGAGATCTTGTTTTACATGCATGATGCACAGCAGAGCTCTGTTATTTAGCAGCGTGATGTGAACCATTTTGTTAGAGTGAATTATCAAAATCCACGACTTCAATAAGACAGAGAAAAATGGAAGAAGGGAGCTAACTGCCTAACTAGGAAGAAACATTAATGTAAACACTGCTGAGTACGGTCTCTTGGAATGCTAATCGGATATGTTGTCTAATTTTGCTTTCTTTTAGAAAAGGGATAAAGGCAACATATGTTCCTGAACATTTTGAAATTGTTTGAGGAGGTCCGTGAACCTTTTTCTGTTTGTGCAATCGGTTCTTTAAAGTACATGCTTTTTTGTTCGAGTTGTGGAAATGCCGAAGGGGACAGACACATTAGCGCTACATTAATGCTGACATGACAAATTGATGCTTGCATATACTTTTCTTGTGTGGACCGGAGAACATGTCCGAAAATTTACAGTAACAAAAAACCAAACCCTAAGAGAGAAAAAGAGAGAAGAAGGGAAAGGCAGCAAGGGGCAGTGGTGGCACCCCCTCACGTGCCAACAAGGGCTCGGCCTCCCTTGCCTACTACCGTCGGTGTCAGGCCAACTCAGGCGATACAGGGTCACACAAATCTAGGGCAGATCTGGCCTGGGGTTGTGCGCCCTATTCTAGGTGGCATGACCCAAACCGCTAATCACTGAGGTCATATTTCGTTTTTTCTAAATATTTTTACAATATTTATTTTGTTCTTTACTATTCAATAAATGTGGTGTAAGAAAGTTCAACCCAAAAGTTTAAGTCGATAAATATAAAGAGCATTATAAAGCTTTGATGCCATCTTAGAAAGTCTAACCCAAAAAACTTAAGTCAATAAGTGGAAAGAAATTACATAAATATAAAGAGCATTTAAAGCTCATTGTCAAGAGATATGGGATAATATTTCAACATATGATATCCTTGTTTATTTTTTGAATGCCATTAAGGGCACCTTGTCAGCATTTGATGGCAACTTATGCCCACGATAGCATTTCCTTCCATAATTTTGATGGAAGGACCAAGTCGAAAATGAAGAGCATATAGTTCAAGGACCCAAGTCATACCAAAAAAGAGTTGAAGACCTGATTGAATAGTCCGGAAAAGTTGAGGGACCTCTTGTGTCTTTATTCCTTCAGAAAAATTGTAGTTGCTGATGTTAAAGCAGTAAGAGTAGAATTTCTAGATGATTTATAGAAAATGAAATGGTTCTACATCATCTCCATTCCCTTGTTCCATATGCAGGGAAGTTAATTAATCATGTCAATTTGATACTTTCCTGGAAGTCTGATAATGTTCTCTTTACCTTCATTTTAAGGACAATGTTTCTGTACTTTTTTTCAAGTTACGTCCGCTAGCCTTCTCTTTTCATGTCAGGCTTGTTGCTTTTGTTGAAGGTTTTTTCCTGTCATGCACAGCTGGGAGGTGCAGATTACATTGCAGTTGCTAGGAACTATCACAGTCTTCATATCTGACATTCCGAAAATGAGCATGCGCATCCGTGATAAGGTACATCACCATTTTCGAAGTACTGACTCTATATATTCTAGAAATACTGCTTCATGGAAACTCTTATGTATGGTGAAAAATGGTATCGAGTCCCGAGAAGATGGAAGTACAACATTGTCCAACATGCAGATGAAAATGTAACAAACTCATATGTTGAAAATTTTTATGTATGGGGAGACAAATGTGCACCCTTCAAATTCTGTTAATATACTGAGTCTTTAATTCTGTACCTCTCTCTCAACAAGACAGTAAGGGATTTTTGCTAATCTTACCCACGTTTATGCAGCATTTCTCATAGAATTATTTACTCACAAATTTCAGGCAAGGAGGTTCATCACCCTCGTCAATGAGCTATAAAACCATCAGTGCCGCCTAGTTTGCTCTGCCACTTCTTCTATTGATGATTTATTTCAAAGAACTGAAGATGGTACTCTGTTTGATTTGGGGAGGTGAGTCCTTTTTCAGTTAGATAATTATTCCATCCATTGCAGTCCAAAGACATTAGCACAGATGCAGTCTTCAGGCTTCAAGTGTCCTGATTTTCTCATAATGAAAGTTCTTTGACTGAAATAATTTGGTCATGCCTCAGAATTTAGCAACTCATCTTTTTAAGTAGCAACTGAACATCTACATGGACCTGTTTTCCTGCAGTTTTCTTGTCAAATCATTTGAGTATCCTAGGCCTATATTCTGTTCCATGGAGATATATCCTATATTATTGAGAACCTCTTAAAGAAACAAATGTTGACACGGTAACATGTGTGCTTCCATTACTTTAATGATTTAAAGGATTTGTATCCTATAATCTTCATGTTCGTGATGCAATATGACATTTTGAGTGATTCTTACTTATTCAAATGAGAAAACACCAGGTACATGGAAGGAAAGAACCGTAATTATCTTGAACAGAAGCCCTGGTTAAGAATGCTATCTATGGTATGTATGTCCTAGAACCTTGCTCTAGGAACTATGGAGTCCAGATCCAGGAATTAGTAGCCACTGCAAACCCAATACTTCCTATTTTCAATGTTCTAGATTTTTTTTCAACAGCTGTTTTGCTTGTCTTAAGTTGATGAAATTGTTGTGCTGGTGTAACAAGAATTTTGCAGCCATAAAATATTTCCCTGCATTAAGTTTGATGCTCGGTGGCTTGATTCAAAGCTATGAACTTAGTATTGTTTGCGTATATTTGCCTTGCCCAGCTTTCAATTTGAAACGGAGATAGAAGGAAGTAAACTTCGCCACCATGTCTTAGCAGAAGGCAATATGAGTTCCGGAGGGGCGCCAACCGGGATCATATCCATGCTATCTGGTCAAGAAGAAATGCTTGCTTTTCCCAAGCAGTAAGTGATACTTTGATCTTCCTCCCTCCCTCCCTCCCTCCCTTTATCTCTCTGTGCGCTTCTTGGTCAAGACTCTAGCTAGAAACTATTATTGTTTTTATCTTGCTACTTGCTCAAGGGTGCAGAGCTGCTTTCAATGGGCAGAGTACACTTTTATTGAATGTGATATCATCTCCCGATTTGAAGTTGACGCCATTGCACAAGATATCATCTCTACTTGTTTGTTTTAGTTTTTTGTGACTGCTTTTTCTTAATATTGATGCATATGCCACTGGGTGGATGATATGGATCCAATCTAATCTTGTACTATCGCTTCTATGCTAGATCATTTTCTTCGGCTCTGACTTTCCCCAATAGCACCCGGACATTTAGCTGTCTTTCCTCAGTTATGGTCCTTCTTTTCTAAAATTTATGAGCTTCATGCAGGTATCGCACTTAATTGAAATGCAGACACCATTGTATCTGGACGAATTAAGAGTTTTCATCCTTCTTTTGAGAGACGTCGCCAAGAATTGCGGCATTAAAAGCAGAGTGAATCACATTCTTGGGAAAAGTGACAACCATTATCCCAGTTTCCAATTGTTCTATCTTCTGCATATTTGATCTCCAACAAATATAATCTGATATATTATTCCGTTAGTAATTGCCAGAAGACGTCCTCAATCAATTATACAAAATTTATTCTTCAGCCAGGTCTCCCCATCATTCAGGTAGGCCCTCTTTATCAATATCTTTTCCATTATCTTTATGATGGACCTATACTGAGAGAAGTTACTTCGTTTGTTAGATATCAAGGCCTTGGCCCTTGCAAAGCAATAAAAAAGAACGCCTTTGCCTCGGATTCATCATGCGTTTTTTGACCAAGCGACTCGATAGATTCATCATGCCGACAGAGTGATATAATGATGGAGCATTTTCTAGAAGTTCCATAGATTAACATGCTGATTCAACTAGAGCAGATTATGATAACAACACCAGTACCATCATGTCTTTTGTTGCGAAGGTAGCTTCATATGATAAATAACCAAGGAATCTGCTTTACACTTGTAGCCTGTCCATTACAAGATCTAATGTCATAGTCAAGACGATTCCTCACTGGGTGGATACATGTTGTCATGGGGCAAGTGAGACTAACATCTTGTGATGGACAGGCTACAAGTGTAAAGCAGATTCCTTGGTTATTTATCATATGAAGCTACCTTCGCAACAAAAGACATGATGGTACTGGTGTTGTCATCAGGATTTTTATGCTTGTACAGCTTGTATGTCTTTATTCCTTATTGAAACAAACCTTCCAATCTTGGCTCGCATTCTCATCAAACCCTGCACGCAAGAGAAAGTCCTGATAAGCATGATCGTGAAACTTATTCTACCTCTAGATTGAGAGAAAGACAAGATATTTTACTGTGTATATTCAACATTGATCTTGGCATTCGGGTATCTTGAGATAGCATTGAAAGCCTTGTTAGATAGGGTCATTGTTGCAGGGCACACATTGCTTCGACAGAAATCAACCACTTCAACAAAGATGGTTGCTTCTCTGCAGGGCCTCTTTGGTCCACTGATGCATCTCACTCGATACCGCCGTCCACAGGCTGCTCCATTGTCCCATAACCCATCGCTCGCTGCAATGAAATACCCTCCTTCAGGGAACTGATCCGGGTCGTATCCCTTGCACCTTGTGGCTACACATTAGGACCAGAAAAAATCAACAAAGCCAAAGTAAGTTTTTCTTATGCACCCTTTTCAGATTACATGCAGGAGGTAGGATACTACAAGAAATTTCTCATGTTGCAAATTGTCCTAGTTGATTTCTGAGCAGCATTAATAAGGTTTGTGGGTCATAAATTCCATCAAAGGTTTCTTTCTAGTTTCTTCTCTTCCCTCCATCTTGACATTTGACTGCACAGTTACACGAGAGAGTTAGGGATTGTTGCAACTATGACCCAGGCCCAATGTGTGAGGAGAAAATTGTTAAGATTGTTCCACATCGATTGTGGAAGGGACTGGTGATCGATTTATAAGTGTGAGGAAAAATATCACTCTTTGAGCTAACTTTTGGAGTGAGGGAGGCCAAGATCACCCAACACAAAGTGATAGCAGAGCTTTGGTTATTGCAATGCTGAATAAAGGTAAAATAAGAAAGATGTCGGAACATGAAAATAGAATTGACTTTGTACTTACGCAAATATGGCGGATCATATGACATGGCAGTTCCTACATCCCCATGAACTCTCAGAATAACTAAGCACAAGATTATTAGACTGAGACTTGGAAAGAGTGACTTCATATTGTTCTTCTTGCTAGTATAGCATCAGCGTAGAGCCTAGACAGAGGTTGGTCAGAGAGAAGGCTTGTAGTTCTTAAGTAATCTCCCGTTTTGATCTTATATATACCAATTGAGTCTTATCCATGCTTAGATTTAATTCTCTCTCTCTCTCTCTCTCTCTCTCTCTGCGCACAAAGATGACTTTTTATTGGTTTTTTGTCATTCGTGCTATCTGAAGCTCTAATCTTATAAGTTTTCAATTTCTGTTTCCATGCCTTTTTGTTCAGCTGGAATTGATGTCATCTCCACCTTCCTAATACAACCCGTTGGAGGCTAGCTCTACATATGAGAAAAGTTTTATAGTATTAGAAGTGCAAAAAGTTTTCGGGGAAAAATGGATAGCTTCATTCAACTTTACACATCCGCAGGATGGTTCCGTCTAAAATTGCAACTTCTATATATAATTAGACCTTTGCATTCACAAAGCATAAGGCACTCCTTTTAAACTAATGCTACCACCTTTTTCTTTCGGTCATAAACTAATGCTACCACCTTTTTCTTTCGGTCATAAACTAATGCTACCACTAAGAGAAAACTATTTGGCCAGTACAGATTTCATCAGCTGTTGACCCCCAAATATACTATGAGGAACTGCTCAAATGTGCATATGAGGTGCTGTCATGTTCCAATTAGTAGTATTCACTAAATAGCTTAGCACAGAGATGGCATGAAGTCTAATAAAGTTAATGGCATATGTGATGAGAAAATGATGAAAATCGAATCGAATTGCCCCGGCGGCAGCGGGGCGGCAGTGGCGGCTCAACGATTGAGTGGAACACCTCTGGTTGATTGATCTTTGTGGATGTGAAGCTAGAAGCAAAACTGCTTTGAACTTCGGCTAATGGGTTGATGAGTGATCTCGTGGGCGAACAAGAGTAGGTCTGGAAATGCGCATGCGACTTTCACTACTAATAATAGAGAAAGATTTGACGGCTCTCTCATGGGAAGTCCACGTTATAGCCTGAAGTATGTCAAATCATTTATTAATTAGAGAAGCGCATTGACATAGTGAGCATTATCTGCGAAAACCATCGTGTTAAGCAACAGTGTATGGAGTAGGAAATTATCATTGTCCACCCTTTAGTGAGATCATAGCTGGAGGCTTATCGTGAACCGGTTTGCAATTCCTTACTGCATGCACGTGCATATTATGTTAAATTGTTTATCGAAAAATTAATATGATATGAAGAAATTAATATATATTAGCTAGTCTTAGTAGCTCTAAGCTTTTTATTGAAGGCAATCCAACTGAATAGATTGACGCACTCGAAGTCCGATTTCACTAGAGAATCTGCCGATAAAGTTTTTTTTTTTTTTTTGTGAAGATCTGCCCAATAAAGTTATTAAGGAAGAATTATCAAAAAGGTTATAAACCTATTGTAATCATATCAATTCAATCCTAAACATTTTGAATTGTGTCAATTCAATCCATCCGATCAATTTTGGTCAATTGGCGTTGATGTAAACACCCGTTGGTCTAGTTAACGCTAATGTGAACAATTTTTAATAATATCTTTTTTTATTAATCTTTTTTCCTTTTCTTTTTCTTTTTATTTTATTTTATTGTCTTCTTTTCTTCCTTCTTTGCTTTTTTTCCCCTACGATGGATGGCAAGGCTCGTCGGCCACTATGCAAGATCTATGAAGCCCTTGTCAACTGTTGATGGGGCAGCTTTGCCCAAATCTAAGTGTGGCCGCCTTCGCTTGGGAAAGGTGGCCATGGCTCGCCAGCCACGGGCTAGGCCACCTTCGGCCGTGGCCCGAGTGACCATGGCGAGGCTAGCCTTGCCCAAATCTAGGTGAAGCTGCCTTGTTTGTGGCCCCTAGGCCTCATCCAGATATGGGCGGGGCTAGGTGAGGGCCACTACCCTCGCCAAGCCATTATGGGGAAAAGAAGCAAAGAAAGAAGAAAAGAAAAAAAAATCAAAAAATAATTAAAAAATAAAAAATATATTATTAAAAATTATTCACGTCGCGTCTGCAATGAAAACTAATCGGATTGATTGAATTAGCATATTTGTAAAATATTTAGGATTGAATTAGCCAATTGCAAAAAAGTTTAAGACTAAATTGACACAATTACAAAATATTTATAACTGAATTAGTATAATTGTAATAGGTTTAGAATTTTTTTGATACTTTTCCTTAATGTCAGTCTACTAATGTGCACTCCAATATATGCATCATGTTTTTTCTGATGGTGGAAGCTTTTGCTTTCTCTTCATAGTGAGTGAACCTCAGACTTCTAATGAATCTACTACCCACCCCTCATTCCGAAAATGCTTCAATACTTTTCACTGACATTGAAGAATATTCTTATTATTGCCTGCTTGGATTTCCTACAGGACTAATGCCTCGTTTGTTTAGTCGAAAACATCACTTGAATTTTGGAGGACCAGTCGAGGTTGAATTTCTTTGAAGGTAGAAATTTGAAGATATCTATTAATGGTTGAAATAGGAGTTTCTCTAAAGGTTGTTTAGCTTTGATTTATGTCGAAATGTGTGTCTTGCCAAATCGAATGGCAACAAAATATCGCACGCGATTGTTTCCTTCATTTTATGGTCATGATGATTCAGTAGTTCGTGAACAACTACTTCGATGGCGAGTCCATGAACGATCGTTTCCTATAGCACAAAACAGAATTTCGCTCAGAAGCTTAACCAACGGGTCTTTCTTTCACTTTGAAGATGCAAACATCTACATATGTCAAGGATAACATTTGAATTCTGATAATGTAGGACAAAGTTCTAACTAGAGCTTCCTCTTGCAGTCTTCATTCCTTGGACAGAGAAACCTGATCATATCCTTCATTCAAGAACAAAGGCCAATGATTCATGCAACGTCAAACTTGTTGGAGTACCAAAAATATGAGAGAGAATTAGAGATTTTACTGGATATATTCGGCGTTGATTTTGGCGGACGGAGATTCCGAGATGGCGGAGAAGCCATTGGTGGATAAGAGGATGGTGGAGGGGCATGGAGACTTGGGGCCGTAATCCACGACGTGACGTCCACCGTGCCGTCCTTGCACGGCCTGTTGCTGCCGCTCAGGCACCTCAGCCGGTACCGCCGCCCGCAGGCTGCTCCGTTGTCCCACAACCCTTCGCTCACCGCCACGAACAGATTCCCTGGAGGAAACTGGTCTGCCCTATACCCATTGCATCTGGTTGTTGCCCCTCAAAAGAAAATGACGAAGAAAAAAAGATTATGACAGTCATATATTACCTATAGAAGTTATATCATGTGTGAATCTTTTTATTAAGAGAGATACTTGATATATGATGAGAAAGTGTTATTCTGTTGTTTTTGTGGGGATATTTTATTAAATGTCATGTGTCATTCTCGTCTTATTGGAAACTCAAACCTCTTGAATAATCAAGTATTGTATACTTATAAAAAATGCCCAACGTCACGTATGACCATATTTCCATCTTCTTAGCCAGCATGCTAAACAAATATTCATTGCACACATGATCCTATATTGTGAGTTTGGTTCAGCTTTGTAAATGAACTTTGGGTATAATGCAAATGATGTCCAAAGTCCTTTGGGAATATGTAAATTGTGTTTGGTAAAAACTCTTTGCAAAGAGATTTGAGTTCAAATAGTGTCTTGACAAAAAAAAAAATGCAATGACTTTTGGGTATATATATATATATATATTATTAAAAAATGATCCAAATTCTTTGCCAGTTCCAATGAAGAGCTATGGCCGCCATGAGCCAGATCTAGCGCCAATGGCCGTCAACTGAGGTGGTCTAACCTTTGGTGACCTTCAGCAAGGGTCGCGCGACCCAAGCGCAGTCTGCCTGAGGTCGGGTGATCTCAGGCGACTCAAGCTCACCAAGCCTTCGCCAATCGCTCACCAAGCCTTCGCCAACCACTCACCGGTCACCCTTGCGTGAAGAAGATGAACAATTACAAGAAGAGACAAAATAAAAAACGAAAGAATTAATGAGAATAGTTTTGAAAGGAAAATAATATTTTAATATTAGTTTTAACATTTCGCAAATGTTACTTCGCAAGGCTGGGTAGAGTAACATTAGGCTTTTTGCATTCTCAATACTAGCATTTGTCCGAAAGCTATTTTAAAATACTTGCCTAACCCTCCAACATTTCTCTAAGGGGTTTTGGAGATTGAAAGCCCCTTAGAAAAACTGAACCAAACGTAACCTAAGTTCTGCTAATTGAATCAGTTTGAAGACTAGAAGAGAGAAGAAGAAGAAGAAGATATAACATGGGTTTGGACTTACAGGTGTATGGTGGATCATGGGAAGCAGTGGGGACTCCTACATCTTAAGGATTACGTGATAATCTTTATCTACTATTAAAATAACAGTCTACTCCGGATTTAAAAAAAAAATCAAATAATAAATAATTATAAATTGTTATTGGGCCCACTCCTTCAAAAAAATTTGCCTCACATTAAACTGTTATTTTTAGAGTAGCCCAAAGACGATTATGCTAGTAAAGCTCCTCTAAAAACAAATATACCCATTTCTTTCCTTATTAAGCTTAAGAGAGCTACTATTGCCATTACAATCTGACCCATCTTTCTTCGTAGCAAATTCGAAGCTAACTTGCAAATGTGGAAGACAAACTTGTTCAGCTTTGTCTATTTATAGTCCCTCTCCCATAATAACCAGAACGCATAATGAGCACATGTCGTTTATTTGCCGTTGGGAACTGAAAGACCGATGTCCACAATTTCTTTTACTTTCATAGGCTCGCTGGAGTTTTATCGTTTCTTCTCTTCCCCTTTGCGATGAATCAGAAGATGTTATCTTTACCACTTGAGGTCTTCAACTTTATAGGTTGCTAATGCAAAATGTTACTATATTGCATCGCCCGTCATGCATTCACCGGAAAGTGGTGAGGAGAGAACTTATGACTCCAAAAGGTGGGTTACAGCCGAAAACTAAAAGATAAAACCGCGGGAGTGGAGTGCTTTCGCACGGATTGATCGATTATATAAAACCCCTTCATCAGTTGATGATTCTCAAAGCACTTCCTATGCATCCACCACCCAATTTCACGAATTATGTAATAGTCCGTAGACAACGCGAGCAACCTTTTTTGAGCACGAGTACAAAGCCCCATTGGTGGAAATTCAAAATTCCGAAACGTCACCTCGACATCTTAGATATCCTTAAAGATTTTTTAGGTTTAGTCTTGGATAAGATGCACGTGCTGATCTCTGCTCATCTGGACATTATTTCCCTCCCACTTCAATGCAATCGACAAAGATCCTCGTTAGTGACTTACCTTAATCTGAAATTTTGTTGACCATTAAATGGTATTACGCTCAAGGGGATCTCTTTATTCAGTGGGCACTTAAGTTCTAGTTTGTCTGTTATGTCGTCTTTGGAATTACGCAGGAAATATATATTTGATACCGTTGTTCTTCTAGGCTTTTATATTTACTTGGAAAACCCACTTTGGGAAGAGAAAGCTTAGTTTTTAGGAAAAAGCTTTTAGTTTTACTAGCATGTAATGCTTTTCTTAACAATATTTCCATGCATCAAGATTGAATTTGAGTATGTTGTCGCTAATCAACCACCCTGACAACTGTTTGAAGCTCCATCCCTAACTGTCGTATGGTGAGTAAAGTAGTAAAATGAAATGACCGATTGTTCAACCGTTATGTGATGTAGAGTTATATGGAAACAACCTAAACCAATTAACCCATCAATACCTTATGACATGTAACTTTTGGTAAAATAATTTTATTTTATTTTTAAATGAAACTGTTGATCAATTAACAAGTTTGGATCCATTACATGCACCTCCCGAACCGACAGATCATTAGATTGAATGCATCTGAGGTTAACCATCATTCACCTCAGTTTTGTGGTGAGAAGTACATGGTTGTCTATCCCATTACCACCCTCCCTCATCTACTTTTCCAACTGTCCAAGTGGGGTCTATTGGCCGCAAACTAATCAGTAATCAGTGATCACCACCTTATTTTGGGCCATTTCTGTTGTTGGGCCTTGGGAGAAATGAACATGGGCTCCAACTACTGCACGGGATTCTCTCTCGCTTTTAAATTTTTCAGCCGTTTCAACCTAGCTTTCATTTTACTTCTTTGGCCGGTCGTCCTACTTGGCTCTATCTGGGATTTGACAAAAGTGAACACTCGCTCAACTGATGCGGCAGTCCCTAGAGGACGTCTCGAATCTTAGAGCGTAAACACAAGCCAGCAAGCTTTCGCGCGATGGTGGTCCATGCTCAAGGCAACTTGTTCTGATTTCTTCTAATTTCAAAGGGAAGGAGTTAAGTCTAGAGTTTTATCACATTGTGACGCAACGTCGCATGATATGATAATGACTATCGACGTCTTAGAGCAGAAAGCTGCATAAACCAGGTGAAAGATGGTGTCCTATGTTTTATAATTCTTTTGACTGCAAAAGTGCACAAGTATACAACCAGTATTTCAGCTTTGTCTGATTGCGATGTTAAGTGCTGTTAAAGTCAAAGCAAGTAACTATATTCTGAGATGATTTTCTATCTTATGGTTGTTGAGATGTCAACTATGCAAAGTGCAGGATCATTTTTTTCTGGCCTATAGATGGAAGTTCTCAGAAGGAATTCCAGAGGATGTGGCATGAGATAACAAGCAAGTCTGGTGGCCAAATAACTTCCACGACTCCAGGAGTGATGTTTGGAAGATCCTCCATTTGTTAAGTAGTAGCATGTCTGCAGTTTGATGAAACTGCTGTAATGAATAAATCATAACAGAACACTGGAGGTTCCAGAAAGCTGCAATGGAGTGGCACGGTTTACATTTGAGTATCTATGCGGTCGGCCGGTATGGCATTTTCCTCCGTTTGAGATTTCGTTACTCTATGTTATCAGTCTGATATCCAGTAACTTTCTTATTCGAGATCTTGTTTTACATGCATGATGCACAGCAGAGCTCTGTTATTTAGCAGCATGATGTGAACCTTTTTGTAAGAGTGAATTATCAAAATCCACGACTTGAACAAGACAGAGAAAAATGGAAGAAGGGAGCTAACTGCCTAAGTAAGAAGAAACAACAATGTAAACACTGCTGAGTACAGTCTCTTGGAATGCTATTCGGATATGTTGTCTAATTTTGCTTTCTTTTAGAAAAGGGATAAAGGCAACATATGTTCCTGAACATTTTGAAATTGTTTGAGGAGGTCCCTGAACCTTTTCTGGTTTGTGCAATCGGTTCTTTAAAGATAGGCTTTTTTGTTCGAGTTGTGGAAATGCCGACGAGGACAGACACATTAGCGCTACATTAATGCTAACAAGACAAATTAATGCTTGCATATGATTTTCTTGTGTGGACCAGATAACATGTCCGAAACTTTACAATAACAAAAAACCAAACCCTAAGAGAGAAAAAGAGAGAAGAAGGGAGAGGCAGCAAGGGGCAGTGGTGGCACCCCTCGTGCCAACAAGGGCTCGGCCTCCCTAGCCTACTACCGTCGGAGTCAGGCCAACCCAGGCGATACAGGGTCACACAATATAGGCCAGATCTGGCCTGGGGTTGCGCATGTCATGCCCATTCTAGGTGGCACGACCCAAACCGCTGATCACTGAGGTTGCCCAAGCTAGGATCATATTTCCTTTTTTCTAAATATTTTTACAATATTTATTTTGTTCTTTACTATTCAATAAATGTGGTGTTAGAAAATCCAATCCAAAAACTTGAGCTGATAAATATAAAGAACATTTAGGACCGGATTAAGCGGATAAATATAAAGCTTCGATGCTATGTTAGAAAGTCAAACCCAAAAAGCTTAAATCAATAAGTGGAGAGAGATCACATGAATATAAAGAGCATTTAGAGCCCATTGTCAAGAGATATGGGATAATATTTCAACATATGATATCCTTGTTTATATTTTGAATGCCATCAAGAGCACATTGTCAGCATTTGATGGCAACTTAGTGGCCACGACAGCATTTCCTTCCATAATTTTGATGGAAGGACCAAGTTGAAAATGAAAAGCATATAGTTCAAGGACCTAAGTCATACCAAAAAAAAAAGTTTGAAGACCTTATTGAATAATTTGGAAAAGTTGGGGACCTCTTATGTCTTTATTCCTTCAGAAAAATTGTAGTTGCTGATGTTAAAGCAGTAAGAGTAGAATTTCTTGATGATTTATAGAAAATGAAATGGTTCCTCACCAACTATCAACTTGATACCCACTGAAAGACCTCGACGCTCAAGACGACCTATTTGCCCTCCCATATGGACCAAGGATTATGTTTGTCCCACTTTGGACACTCCAGGCACACAATATCATGTATCTTCTTATGTTTCTTTTAGTCGACTATAGAAAGAACATATGTGTTGCATTAGTCAATATCTAAAGATCAAGAACCTTCCACTTATGAAGAAGCAGCACCGGATATACGGTGGCAAAGGGCCATGGTGGCTGAATTATCTACTCTTGTAGAAAATCATACTTGGGACATCGTCCCTTTGCCATCTCATAGAAAGCCCATTGGTTGCAAGTGGGTTTACAAAATCAAGTATAAGGCAGATGGCTCTATTGAACATTATAAGGCTTGACTAATTGCTAAAGGATTCACACCACATGAAGGAGTTGATTATCATGAGACTTTTTATCCTATTGCTAAAGAAGTCATTGTACGCTCTTTTTTATATGTTGCTACCTTTCATAATTGGAAACTGCATCAAATGGATGTCAACAATGCCTTCCTTCATGGTGATCTTGATGAGGAAATATATATAAAACTTCCACAGGGTTTACGCAGACAAGGGGAATCTCGACTATGTCGTTTTCGTAAATCCTTGTATAGACTCAAGCAAGCCTCTCGACGGTGGTATACAAAATTTACTACAACACTTACAAATGCAAGTTTTCAACACTCCAAGTATGATTATGCCTTGTTCACCTGGACCAAAAGTACTTCATCAATTTATTTGTTGATTTATGTGGATAATATACTCATTATGGGGAATGATCATATCACGATTTGAAGGTTTAAGGAAAACTTGCATTCAACTTCCATATTAAAGACTTGGGACCTCCCAAATATCTTCTTGGCATTGAAATAACTCGGTCTGACAAAGGAATTTGTCTCAGTCAACAGAAATTCATCTTGGAGATTATATCAGAAGTAGGATTGTCAAGGTGTATATCACGCCCCGAACCTCGAGCGCGCCAACATCCCACCATGATTATGCAAATGCGACATTCCCAAGTAGTGTCGCCGACCCCATTCATTTATTATTGCGCAAGCGAAACATATTATAAAACCCCTGACAAAAACTCTCGGAATAGAAAAGCATAGAACAATTCCACAACATAATACTTTCATGAATCAATGGAGTTACAAACAAAGGTCTACAGCCAAAAGTCTACAAAAGACCGGCTCTTAAAAAGGGACTGTCCTACGACCTACAAGTCGAACACGTTCTCCAACCCTTATGACTTCACCTCTGCAACTCCTCAAGGCCAACCAAAGCTATATGGCCGCTCCGTCCACAAGGGACTTGAAAAAGTAATCCCACAACCGGGATGAGACATTGTCTTAGTAAGTTCAACCCCCTAAACCCCTATTAGAAAGAAAATACGGCCAAGGGTGGCCTAGCCACACCACATAGAAAACTTAACTCGCCTCAGTTCCTTCATGAAGGTTAGCACAATTCAAATCACTCAATCACGTTCATATCACTCAAGCATATACGGTAATAGAATTCAAACAATTCAATTACTCGGATCGACTCAACAATCAATTGACTCAGTCGATTACATGTCATCGAGGTCATCACACGGTCATTCTGACTATTCATTCTCAACCCTCAAACACGACCCTCCAGGCGAATCTAAATTTAGTGGTAATCACGGTTACACTCGGCAACTTTCAATATTTAGTGGCTTTACGGTTCCACTCGACCCTTTCAAAATTCAATGGCTTTACGGTCCCACTCGACCCTTTCCATAAATCCCACCATTTTCTGTAGTCTACCAAAATATTTTTGGCATTGTCAACCGATGCCCGAGTTATTTTTCAATTAATAACCAAAGATTATTCGATTTAGGAATAAATTCTAAAATCACTCATAAATCAATTTAGCACAAAATAAAACTCAAATAAATAAACGGACTGCACCACGATGATCAACATAAAATTCCGGTCACCGGTCATCCACAGCCTAATTTCCAAAAAATAATTAATTAATTAAATTTATTCCGAAAAGTAAATAAAATAATATACATATTTTTCACAATCCATACTCAATTTATAATATCCAACCATCAATTTCAAAATCCGAATACAGCAGCGATCAGCTTGAAATTACGAAATATAGGTCCCGACAAAATTTTCAAATTTAATAAATAATTAAATTTATTCCGAAAATTAATTACATAATAATATTATAATATAATATTTTATTAAATAATCCAATAATCTCGAAACATTTATTTAAATCAAAATTAAATTCCTTTAAATCACATCAAGGCTTATATTAATATAAACATCCACTTAGCCCTAAATTAAACACACTTTAAGTTAATTAAACACCCTAGTCTAATCTACACTTAAATAAATAAAACTAACCACCTAATAACATTTAACATAAATTAAACCTCCCTAAGCATAATTAACCCTCTAATCGAGGTTTAGTGAGCTAAACTCACTCGATTAGCGAGCCAAGTGGACCAAAACGACAGGGATGCAATAAGGATCGACTTTTCTCAAGGTGGGCCAAGCATTCGAGGTCGGGAAGCCGGCCAAAACGGGCCAAAACCGGGCTGAGATACCCACTAAAACCGGCTGCTGTCCAAGCTCAGAGGAGGGCTGTTCGGCGGCGGTTCAGGCGCAAAATCGACGAAGGAGGACGGCGGCTGCTCGAACAGTTGCTAGCGGTGGCTTCGGTGGCTTTCCGGCGACCTTGGCGACAATGGGCAGCTCGGGACGACAAAGGACGACGGCTGGGACGTGCGGACCAAGAGAGAGGCGACACCGGCGAGCTGGCGTGCGAGCACGGGGCAGTGCGCGTGAACAGCAGCGATGACGACGGCACTGGCGACAGTGGCAACGAACGAGCGGGCGGAGGGCGGCGTTGGGGCTGGCAAGCTGCTGGTTCGATCGTTCCTCTCTCTCTCCTCTCTCCAAGTTCAAAATGAAGAAGATGATGTTGATTGGTGAGGGTGAAATCCCACATTTTCAAAAGCAAATCCTCACCCTCCATTTGTCAACATCCTAGCCACTCTTGCCCCCACACCAAGTGATGTCATGCTCCATTATCCCAAACTCCCACAAACTTATTTCAATATGTGCAATTTCACTTTCCATCGTGGCATGAATTCTTGTATCAATTTCATTCAATTCTCTTCTAACTGAACCAAATTGAAGTCTATAAAATTAATCCAATATCACCACACTTCAATTCACATTTTCACTTGTCCATAGAATCTTATTGAGTCCCAAAAGCACGACCAAAAGCACACCTCCTAATTTTTCGAGCCAAATTAGCCATACTCTGATTAACTTGTTGAAAAACTCTGATTGTATGAAAAATCTTCCGAATATGAGTTAATGATCCTAAAATGATTTGTGACACACCCGAACTTTCAATTTCTGAATTCGATCTCAATTCACGGTTAATTTGACTCTTGCACGATATTAGCACGTCATAATCTATAGAGTAGCTTTTAGAAATTTTCATACATTTGACCTATGGTTGATCAAGCCACAATGTACATCTTTGACACATTGGCGACTCTCAGTTGTCGTGGTAATCTCAAGGTTTCAAATATGGACACAGGATACCTAACCGATAGAAAAGCCGGTCCAGTGTCAACCGATAAGAATTGTGCAATATGGTGGAATCACCCTCACTTGATCACATGCCTCTATCGAGTCGATCTATCTCCGGTCTTTAGTTGATTTTTAATTGTGTCGTAATGACCCTTGCGATTAGCTCGGTCGAAAGGTCGCTTCCTGGTCAAATGCTCAAGTCTGATGCATTAGAATTTCTTAACAGCTTCACCTGATAGGCTAGTTTTCACATGAGTTGCCGACTCAAAGAAAAAAAAAACTATATGTGCAAAGATGAAATGCCCATCTCAATTTTTAGAAAATAGAATTGGAAAAATCAAGATGTCACAGTGTAAGCCAGCTGTTATACCCATTGAGCAGAAGGTCAAATTAACAACTTTTGAATATGACATGAATTCTTCCTCATCCAATGAAGACCCACTACTCAAGGATCCATCAGGATATCGGCAACTTGTGAGAAAACTAATCTATCTCACCATGACCAAGCCTAATATATCTTACACAATACAAATACTTAGTCAATTCATGCACAACCTAAAGCAGTCCCATATGAATGATGCGCTAAAGGTTGTAAAGTATTTGAAGGGATGTCCAGGACTCGGAATTCTCTTATCTCGTGACTGCAACATGAAGATGACGGCCTATTGTGATACGGATTATGCTACTAGTCCCATGACAAGAAGATCCATTACTAGTTTTTGCATTAAGCTAGGAAGATCCTTGATTTCATGGAAGACAAAGAAACAATCGATAGTTTCGTTATCGATACCATGAATGGACCTAGACTTAGAACCAGGGAAGGAGAATAAATTTCCTGTAGGTATGCATCCCACATTGGGCGAACAACTCTCGTTCAAGCCCTTCAGGGACAGCCTTTTAGCAGAAAACCACTCAGCCCTTTAGTTCAGAGCCTAGAGACACCCAAAAATTTCAGGATGGAAACGTTTCTAACCTACCCAAGCTGCATTTCTCGAAGGATCCTACCAGGCTAGAGAAGAAGAGGAATTTAGAAAGCCATGGAGAGTTTTTCACAAAGCACACACTTTACTTCAAGGGACTCGCCCAACACAATACATCCTCATGGCCTTATATAGGCAAATGAGGTCACAAAGCAACAAACAAGGACCAAGCTCATGGGTCCGGGTACAAACAGGGGGCAACGGGAATTATTCGCACACTATGAACAGTAACTGTACTGTGAACAGTGACTTTGCTACAGTGAAAAGTGTACGGACTCAACGGTCTCGTCCGTCACGGGCATTGTAGCTACAGACTGAGTCTGAGTCATCTGAACTGTCTTCTAGGAGATGAGCTTCGTACTTCTGCTGGAGGGCTTCAAGATCTTCTGGTGAGAGAATCTGATTTAGCATTCTTGATGAGGATGCTTGTTCATGAGCCCAATGTGATGCTTCTTCTTCTGCCCAATTTGTTTCTTCGCTTGTAGGTCGTCTAGCAGGAATGCTTAGCTGAGGCCAGTTTGATACCTGTGCATAGTACGATGTGTCCATGTTTTGGGATGAGGACGAAGGTCCTTGTTCGTAGGAATTCTGGGACAGAGGACCTCCAAAGCGTGCATAGGGATCTTGAGTAGACTGGACAATCTCATCTTCGTTTGTCATTTCATGCTCTTGGGACGATGCAGCTTGTCTGTATTGCATGAGTGCTTCCTTAGCTTCTGGTGCTAGGTCATAATGATCCCACGTAGTGGGTGTACTATTCCAAATATCTTCGGGAATGGTTTTGTTTTCTTGGCATAGGATTCTGCGGAGTTCTCGATACTCGTTTTCACAAAATCGACGAGATCTTGGATAAGATTTGTGAATCCTAGCTTCTCGATTGTTCAAGTTAGGCTTATAGGATGTGGTTCCTATTTCAAGTGGTGCATCAAGAATACTACCATTATTTCTGCAGAAATTCCATGGACGTCGGAAAAACGGGATGGTATGGACTTCGGATTCGGTGTCATGGTTCTCGGTTCTTTTTCCAAGTCTTGTTTCCAGCATGTAGGATGATAAAACCAATTTAGAAAATCTAAAAGATTTCTATCACATTCTTTTTCGATGTTTCTTCCGAGCAAGAATATCCTGGTGAGATTAGCAACGAATCTTCTGGTGGGGATTTCAAAGGCTATTAAGTACTTATTAGTCAAGTACCATAACAGCATTTTGAGCTGGTCGGAAATCATCTTCTTTCCGGATAAGAGGATGAATGAAAGGATAATTCAGATTTAACCCGAAAAGATAAAGAATCGAACCTCCATTGAATCGAATAGGTCGTGTGACATTGCCACATGAGGTTCTCCAGTTTTCGGCAAGATCGTCATTACGGATTTGCTGGATAATTTCTTCGGGATATTTCCAGCTTGGCAAATCTCGATCTTCTCAATCTTGTATTTCACTCCATGATTGAGCATATGGAAAGCGGCCTTTTGATGTACATGTTGATTTCAGGCTGTTGCTTTGGGTCTTGACAAGAAGTCAGCAAGCACATTCTTTTTCCCCGGAATGTGTTTGGTTTCAAAAGAATATTTTGAAAACCATTCAGCCCATCGTAGCAATTGAGAGTTTGGAATCTGCTTTTGTTTAAACTTGGTCATCTGTGGAAAAGATGCCATGTCTAATTCTACTAGGAAATGATGGCCAATGAGATGAAACTCAAATTTTTTTATTCCCTTTTTACTTGCTAAGATTTCTTTGAAAGTGGAATGGTAGTGCATTTCAGCTTGAGAGAACTTTCCACTTTTGTGAGCACAAGGAAGTCTCTTACCATCAATTTCTTGAACGGGACGGCTGCCCGGTATTCATCACGCGTCGGTTTGGAGAATTCTTTTGCTGTTGATGGTATTTGCAATGGTGGAAGATTTTGCATAATCTCCTTGAGTTCGGCCGATGCTTTGGTTTGAATTTTTCCCCAAGGTGGGAGTTCTTCTTTAGCATGGATTGCAAAGGAATCGGGAGTTTTGCAATATTAGGGACAAAGTCTACGAGATAATTAATTATCCCTAGAAATTGCTGAACTTGTTTTGTCGTGAAGTTGTCCACGGGAAACTTCAATAATTCTTGAGCAATGTGTGGCCCTGGATAGTATGTACCTTTGTTGAGGTGCATACCAAGAATTTCAATTTCTGTCGGGCAATATTCATTTTCTTTGAGAAAGCATAATGCCATGCTTTCTTACTATTTCGAACCGCTCAAGAAGTTGACAGTGTGATCATCATCGGGGTTGTAGAGCGAATATCGTCGATGTATACGGCTGCACTTGGCAAGATTGGTTGGAAAATTCGACACATGGCCTTTTGGAACAAGGATGGGGCTACCTTTAGGCCGAAAGGAAGAACTTTCCACTTTGGAAGTCTTTTGGTTCGGGATACGAGAATCCTGTTTTTGGTCTGTCTTCGGATGGATACCCAATTGCCAAAATCCGGCTTTGAGGTCGAATTTGGAATAGATGTGGGTTTTGGTTAAACCAAAAAGAGAGAATCTCTTGATGGTAAAGGGAATTTGTCATCTTGGAGAAAAAGGTTGAGGGGTTGATAATTAATTACCAATCTCATTTTCCCTCTATTTTGCTCAGCACGTTTATTGACATAAAAAGCTTCACAGGCCCATTGAGAATCAGAGGTTTCAATGAGGCCTTCTTAATAATTATTCTGAGCATTCCCTTTGAGCTAAAGCCAAATGTTCTGGGTTCATTCCCGTATGACTCGCCTTGGTTGGATTGATATCTTCATTTTTCTTGAAGGAAAGGAGGACAAAGAACTCAGGATTTTTCCATAAGGGATGAGAACATTTTTGAGTGAATTCTGAATGAGATTCTGAACAAGATTCAAGCAATTTTTGCATGATTAGATCTAATAAACTCAATGGAAAAGAGTCTATGAATATTGACAAACTCAGAGAATTGGTCTTTATATCTAAGACATTTTCCAGGAATAATGCGAAGGCGAGAGATTTGAGTCATGACATCCCACCCAATTATCGGATCTTTATTGGGAAGGTTTGATCCAAAAATCTTTGTCGTTATGGAACACTTGAGGAAAAAACTAGATGGTGGCTAGAGTGGTTCGACATTTATGGAGAAAGTATCTCTGAAGCGGAATTGAAATATCGGATGTAGGGAGTCCCGAGAATTCTTCGGGTAGAATTTTAGTATCTAGAATCGAACAACTTGCTCCAGTATCAACGAGAGCAATAACATTGATTGGTTTGGCAAACTTCGAGGTGAGAATTTTCACAGGGAAATGGGGACAGTGAGTATGGCTTGAGAATATGTCAAGATTTGGCTCTGAAGATGTGGGAGATATATGAAAAATGTCTTCAGATTCTGAGTCAGACTCAGTTTCACTGGAAGTTTGATAAAAAGGATAACACAAAGTGTTTGTTCAGTTGGTTCATCATCAGCAGAGAATAAAGATTCAATATCATCATTTTCAAGTGAAAAACCTGTTTCATTTTCTATGAGATGATTCGACCTTTTTTCGCTGAGGACAATTTTTGGCGAAATGTCCCTTCTTGTTGCGAGATGTAGCAACGGCTTGATTTCTTATGACTGTGCGATCCTTTCTTTTGCGTAGGTATCGCCATTTCTTCTTTTCCGGAAATGCTTAGGGCCATGTCGGGATTTCTTTACGGAATACTTCTTGTAGTGCTTTTTCTTCCGTGAATACGGCGCAAGTACCATCACAATCTTGTCGGAGCATTTGATTTTTAGCTTCGATGAGAACAAGCTGTTTCAAGCCGCTTGTCATATGTGATGTATGTTTGGACCATTCGGCGCTTTAAGCATAATTCTTCAAGACATAGATGGACTTCTTGCTGGATTTCTCACATGGGAACGTCTTGTATCCTTCTTTGCTTTCCAAAAAAAGATCTTTCAACCATACGTGATAACTCTTTAGGGATAGAAGTAAGAAAAACATGCTTAAGATTTGGATCTGCGCCAATTTGGTAAAAGAGCTGAAGCATTAATCTATAATGCTTGTCAAGATGCTTTTTTCTGAAGGGAGCAGCATCTTCTTTCAAAGAACTCTCTTCTTTTGAGCTCTTTGAGATCTCCAGGTGTTCCCACAAAAACATGATATAGGTAAATAAGGGCATGGGCATAAGTTGGTGACAAGAGAAACGTAAGCTGGTCTTGTTCCGTGAGTGATTGCCACCAAAATTTGAGGCTTCTGTGAACCTTGTAACAAAATTGTAAAGGACATCATTCATATCATGGTTGGTGATGGATTGTGTACTCAACCAAGTATGAAACTCTTCAAGTCTATGTGGCCATTGCGAATAAGGAATATCGTCAATGGAGAAGAATTGTTTTGATGCCATAGACACATGCCTAGCGGGATTGGTTCTAATGGGATTACTTGTCATCCCGGATCGAATAGTTTGATTCCATCTCCATTTCATAATCATAGTCCGGAGGAGTGCCAGCCATGAATATCTCGTGAGGTTGGTGGAACAACATGGGAAGAATCAAGCGTGTGATCTGAAAAGGATGAGAAAGAGGAGAGGGATGCTTTGAGTCGATGTAGTAGAAGAATTTTGTGCGGCTTGCGAATGCTGCACGGGATAACGGGATCGGCTCGAGGTTGGGTACTAGGATTAATTTCTTGCTTACCCAAATCCTTCAAAAAGGATTCTAATGGATTTGATAACATCATCCGGTCCGGCCTTTCTCTTATAACAATTGAACTTGATTACGTAGGTGGTGTCTTCTCTTTCCCCTTTTCCTTTTTCAAGGCTTTAAGACGGCTTCGTATATCTGAATCTCTTATGGAGAGATCTTGTTGGATATTGGCAAAAACAGGACACTTGTGGTGCTTGGGGATGCATACCCGGTTTGAACAGGTGGTGCCAATGGATCGAAGGGTCTGAATTTTCCTTCCTCAAGAAGTTGAATTTGCTTCTTGAGTTTGTCTATCTCGGCTTTGGATTTTCAAGATAATGGTACCCAAGATGTTGTCCTGATTCCAAGGCTTGAAGCCTTTCTTCGAATTCGAGAAAGTATCTTCTTGGTACCCTCATCGTATCTTCGGAGATCTTGTTGCACATTTCCAATTTTGGAATCAATAGCCTTGAAGGCATTGTTTTGTGCCAACGAGTCTCGATTGCCAATTCAAAACGACTTCACCCCGCAGGGTTTTCTTCTCGTCTTCCATGTTCATCCACATCGGTGGGGGTAGGAATTTTAGGAACATGGCGGTATCTACCATGTGGATCAATAAACTCTTCAGTGGCTGGGAATGAGAGTTTAGAACTTTCTTTGACAAGTGGAGGGAAGTCAGTACCGTGAAACATGGCAATAGAAGAAGTGGGTGGTACTTCTGTTGGGACTTTTAGCGGGTAAGAGTGTTTCTTGGCCCATTTGAGGATTGGCTTATAGAATGGAGAAAGAGCTTGTTTTTTCTGGGGAGGAGAAGGTGGAGGTGATTTTGGTGGATCTTGTGGGGTTTGGGACATAGTAATCGAACTGCGGTGGTGGAGGTGGTGCATAAGAGACCATGAACTGGTATTTGTCACACTCACCAAGAGTATCAACGGAGGAATCTCCGTTCAAGTACCTTTGGTACATCTTATCCTTTGGCCTTTTCCGTCGAGGTGAAGATCTTGCAAGAGGATTTACCTCGTCAGGAGAGTTTATACAGTGAGAACACTGGCAAAAAGGATCCCAAAAATAATGACCATAATTGTCTTTATAGTAATGAACAGGATGTCCATCACCATTGAAGTGTCGAACATGCTTTTTTGGGTCTGGTTCAGAGATAGATTCTGGAACGCATGGTTCAATCATGAAGAGGGTCTGGAAGATAGAAGGACTTTCTTCCTTTTCCTTGCCAAATTTGATGGAAACAGTTCCATCTTTTTTCCGTACAAACTCTGAGTCAGTGGACTGGAAAGGCTTGTTATGTTGATGTAGCTTTTCATAGTTGGTGATCCAAGTTTCTGGAAGAAGCTTGGCCAATGTATCCTTAGGGATGTCTGCGGGAACATGGATGCAAGACGCATGGTCGTTCCGCATAGAGATGAACAACGTATCTTCATTACCATTGTTGAAATTGAGGTCGAGGGCGTGATTACGCACTCGATAAACCATCTGGTAATGTAGGGTTGCGCTACTGATTCAGCGGTTTGAGGGGCTCCGAGTGAGTTGGACTTGAACTTTTAAGAAAGAAAGTAGTCTGGGGTCGATAGAGCGATATTGAAATTTGGATACAAAGTTACAAAAACTGTTCCAAAGATTTAAAGTTGTTTGAACGGTGCCTATACATACATGCTGGTATTGCAAAAACCTGGTATCCAACAATGCTATCCTTGCCACAACGGGCAAACCTTTCCGACCATGAAAGGTAAGAGCAAGACGAAACAGACTCCATAATGGACATGAGAATATCCCCGTTGAACCCATTGTCCGGGAAATTCTGGAGGGATCGAAGAGTAACAAAGTACTCTTTTTACGTAGCGGAATAGGATGCTTGGTCAAATTTGGAGGACTGGACATACTCCTTCACTTGCTTTGGAGTTTGGTGGATCGGTTGGCGAATAGAGCGGATGGGTGAAAATGACGAGGTGGGTTTGGCAAAAGCGAGTAGGGGTTCATCGAGAGGAAGTTGAGTTTCGAGATCTTAGTTTCATCACTAAGAGAAACTTCATAAAGATAATCTATCTTGGAAGCATTTGAAACTCGAAATTTTGGAGGGGTTGAAGATGAAGAGGAGGGTGCAAGAGAAAGCGGTGCTTCGAGAATTTCGGTTCTGTAGACATGATGAGAAAAGATCTTCTCAGCACTGGATTAGCCTATCAAACGCATGGAATGGATAATATTAAAAACGAAACCATGGCTCTGATACCATGAATGGACCTAGACTTAGAACCAGGGAAGGAGAATAAATTTCCTGCAGGTATGCATCCCGCATTGGGCGAACAACTCTCGTTCAAGCCCTTCGGGGACAACCTTTTAGCGAAAAACCACTCGGCCCTTTAGTTCGAGCCTAGAGACACCCAAAAATTTCGGGATGGAAACGTTTCTAACCTACCCAAGCTGCATTTCTCGAAGGATCCTACCAGGCTAGAGAAGAAGAGGAATTTAGAAAGCCATGGAGAGTTTTTCACAAAGCACACACTTTACTTCAAGGGCTTTCTAAATTCCTCTTCTTCTTCTGCCCAATTTGTTTCTTCGCTTGTAGGTCGACTAGCAGGAATGCTTGGCTGAGGCCAGTTTGATACCTGTGCATAGTACGATGTGTCCATGTTTTGGGATGAGGACGAAGGTCCTTGTTCGTAGGGATTCTGGGACAGAGGACCTCCATCCTCATCCCAAAACATGGACACATCGTACTATGCACAGGTATCAAACTGGCCTCAGCCAAGCATTCCTGCTAGACGACCCTCTTCATGATTGAACCATGCGTTCCAGAATCTATCTCTGAACCAGACCCAAAAAAGCATGTTCGACACTTCAATGGTGATGGACATCCTTGTTCATTACTATAAAGACAATTATGGTCATTGTTTTTGGGATCCTTTTTGCCGGTGTTCTCCTTTGTATAAACTCTCCTGACGAGGTAGATCCTCTTGCAAGATCTTCACCTCGACGGAAAAGGCCAAAGGATAAGATGTACCAAAGGTACTTGAACGGAGATTCCTCCGTTGATACTCTTGGTGAGTGTGACAAATACCAGTTCATGGTCTCTTATGCACCACCTCCACCACCAGAGTTCGTACTATGTCCCAAACCCCACAAGATCCACCAAAATCACCTCCACCTTCTCCTCCCCAAAAAAAACAAGCTCTTTCTCCATTCTATAAGCCAATCCTCAAATGGGCCAAGAAACACTCTTACCCGCTTGAAGTCCCAACCGAAGTACCACCCACTTCTTCTATTGCCATGTTTCACGATGCGACTTCCCTCCACTTGTCAAAGAAAGTTCTAAACTCTCATTCCCAGCCACTGAAGAGTTTATTGATCCACATGGTAGATACCGCCATGTTCCTAAAATTCCTACCCCCACTGATGTGGATGAACATGGAAGACAGAAGAAAACCCTACGGCTGAAGCTGTTTTGAATTGGCAATCAGAGACTCTGTTGGCACAAAACAATGCCTTCAAGGCTATTCATTCCAAAATTGGAAATGTGCAACAAGATCTCCGAAGATACGATGAGGGTACCAAGAAGATACTTTCTGAATTCCAGAAAAGGCTTCAAGCCTTGGAATCAGGACAACATCTTGGGTACCATTATCTTGAAAATCCAAAGCCGTAGATAGACAAACTCAAGAAGCAAATTCAACTTCTTGAGGAAGGAAAATTCAGACCCTTCGATCCATTGGCACCACCTGTTCAAACTGGGTATGCATCCCCAGCACCACAAGTGTCTATTTTTGCCAATATCCAACAAGATCTCTCCATAAGAGATTCAGATATACGAAGCCGTCTTAAAGCCTTGAAAAAGGAAAAGGGGAAAGAGAAGACACCACCTACAGAATCAAGTTCAATTGTTATAAGAGAAAGGCCAGACCAGATGATGTTATCAAATCCATTAGAATCCTTTTTGAAGGATTTGGGTAAGCAAGAAATTAATCCTAGTACCCAACAGCCTGAGCCTGATCCTGTTATCCCAGAAAAGCAGATTCTGCAAGCCGCACAAAATTCTTCTACTACATCAGACTCAGCATCCCTCTCCTCTTTCTCATCCTTTTCAGATCACACAGTTGATTCTCCCCATGTTGTTCCACCAACCTCACAGATATTCATGGCTGGCACTCCTCCAGACTATGATTATGAAATGGAGATGGAATCAAACTATTCTGATCCAGGACAGACAAGTAATCACATTAGAACCAATCCTGCTAGGCATGTGTCTATGGCATTAAAACAATTCTTCTCCATTGACGATATTCCTTATTCGTAATGGCCACATAGACTTGAAGAGTTTCATACTTGGTTGAGTACACAATCCATCACCAACCATGATATGAATGATGTCCTTTACAATTTTGTTACAAGGTTCACGGGAAGCCTCAAATTTTGGTGGCAATCACTCACAGAACAAGACCAGCTTACGTTTCTACTGTCACCAACTTACAACCATGCCCTTATTTACCTATATCATGTTTTTGTGGGAACACCTGGAGATCTCAAAGAGCTCAAAAGAAGAGAGTTCTTTGAAAGAAGATACTGCTCCCTTCAGAAAAAGCATCTTGACAAGCATTATAGATTAATGCTTCAGCTCTTTTACCAAATTGGCGCAGATCCAAATCTTAAGCATGTTTTTCTTACTTCTATCCCTAAAGAGTTATCACAGATGGTTGAAAGATCTTTCTTTGGAAAGCAAAGAAGGATACAAGACGTTCCCATGGGAGAAATCCAGCAAGAAGTCCATCTATGTCTTGAAGAATTATGCTTAAAGCGCCGAATGGTCCAAACATACATCACATATGACAAGCGGCTTGAAACAGCTTGTTCTCATCAGAAGCTAAAAATCAAATGCTCCAGACAAGATTGTGATGGTACTTGCGGCCAGTATTCACGGAAGAAAAAGCACTACAAGAAGTATTCCGTAAAGAAATCCCGACATGACCCTAAGCATTTCCGGAAAAAGAAGAAATGGCGATACCTACGCAAAAGAAAGGATCGCACAGGTCATAAGAAATCAAGCCGTTGCTACATCTCGCAACAAGAAGGGACATTTCGCCAAAATTGTCCTCAGCGAAAAAAGGTCGAATCATCTCATAGAAAATGAAACAGGTTTTTCACTTGAAAATGATGATATTGAATCTTTATTCTCTGCGATGATGAACCAACCGAACAAACAATTTGTGTTATCCCTTTTTATCAAACTTCCAAGTGAAACCGAGTCGACTCGAGAATCAAGACATTTTTCATATATCTCCCACATCTTCGTAGCCAAATCTTGACATATTCTCAAGCCATACTCACCGTCCCCATTTCCCTGTGAAAATTCTCACCTCGAAGTTTGTCAAACCAATCAATGTTATTGCTCTCGTTGATACTGGAGCAAGTTGTTCGATTCTAGATACTAAAATTCTACCTGAAGAATTCTGGACTCCCTACATCCGATATTTCAATTCCGCTTCAGGAGATACTTTCTCCACAAATGTCAGAACCACTCCAGTCACCATCCAGTTTTTTCCTCAGTGTTCCATAACGACAAAGATTTTTGGATCAAACATTCCCAATAAAGATCGATAATTAGGTGGGATGTCATGACTCAAATCTCTCACCGCATTATTCCTGGAAAAGGTCTTAGATATAAAGACCAATTCTCGAGTTTGTCAATATTCGAGACTCTTTTCCATTGAGATGAGTTTATTAGATCCAATCATGCAAAAATTGCTTGAATCTTGTTCGAATCTCATTCGGAATTCACTCAAAAATGTTCTCATCCCTTATGGAAAAATCCTGAGTTCTTTGTCCGCCTTCCCTTCAAGAAAAATGAAGATATCAATCCAACCAAGGCGAGTCATACGGGAATGAACCCAGAACACTTGGCTTTAGCTCAAAGGGAATGCTCAGAATTATTACAGCAGTGCCTCATTGAAACCTCTAATTCTCAATGGGCCTGTGAAGCTTTTTATGTCAATAAACGTGCTAAGCAAAATAGAGGGAAAATGAGATTGGTAATTAATTATCAACCCCTCAACCTTTTTCTCCAAGATGACAAATTCCATTTACCATCCAGAGAGAATATCGAGCAATGGCAAAGACTATTTGTGAGATAGTTTGGATATGAGGACTATTTTCAGACCTTGGTGTGGACATTGATGGCACATGTGAATTATTTTGCGATAATGATGCGGCGCTCAAATTAGCGGCAAATCTAGTCTTACATGAAAGAACAAAGCACATAGAAGTTGATTGTCACTTTATTCGAGAAAAGACTCAAGAAGTGATTGTTATGACTCGAGGAATTGGAACTATGGAGTAGCTTGCAGACATTTTTGCTAAGCCATTATGCTAGAGACAACACACGTATCTATTAAGCAAGTCGGGCGTCTTCAACATATATAAGCTGCCAGCTTGAGGGGGAGTGTTGGAGAAAAGATCATTGATTGATTCACAATTCATATTGGGATCTCACAATTGACACAATAAATCATAGACGAGAAACATTTGGAGGAAGAAAATATTGCATACATATTCTTTCCCATTTATTTTCTTCAACTCTTGTACTATAAACACTGTCGAAGGGTTGTACATTTTACAAATTGAGAAATACAAACATTATTCCACACTTCTCGTCCCAAACATCTTGTAATGTACAGGCTACATGTGTAAAGCAGATTTCTTGGTTATTTATCAAATGAAGCTACCTTCGCAACGAAAGACATGATGGCACTGGTGTTGTCATCAAGATTTTTATGCTTGTACAGCTTGTATGTCTTAATTCCTTTTTGAAACAAACCCTCCAATCTTGGCTCGCATTCTCATCAAACCCTACATGCAAGAGAAAGTCCTGATAAGCATGATCGTTAAACTTAATTCTGCCTCTAGATTGAGAGAAAGAGGAGATATTTTTACTGTGTATATTCAACATTGATCTTGGCATTCGGGTATCTTGAGATAGCATTGAAAGCCTTGTTAGATAGGGTCATTGTTGAAGGGCACACATTACTTCGACAGAAATCGACCACTTCAACAAAGATGGTTGATTCTTTGCAGGGCCTCTTTGGTCCACTGATGCATCTCACTCGATACCGTCGTCCACAAGCTGCTCCATTGTCCTATAAGCCATCGCTTGCTGCAATGAAATACCCTCCTTCAGGGAAATGACCTGGGTCATATCCCTTGCACCTTGTGGCTGCATATTAAGACCAGAAAAAATCAACAAAGCCAAAGTAAGTTTTTCTTATGCACCCTTTTCAGATTACATGCAGGAGTGAGGGGAAGATTATTAAGGTTGTTCCACATCGGTTGTGGAAGGGACTAGTGATCGGTTTTTAAGTGTGAGAAAAAGTCTCACTCTTTAAGCTAGCTTTTGGAGTGAGGGTGGTTCAAAATCGCCCAACACAAAGTGATAGTAGAGCTTTCATTATTGCAATGTTGAATGAAGGTAAAATAAAAAAGATGTCAGAACAAGAAAATAGAATTGACTTTGTACATACGCAAATATGGCAGATCATAAGACATGGCAGTCCCTACATCCCCATGAACTCTCTGAATAACTAAGCACAAGATTATTAGACTGAGACTTGGAAAGAGTGACTTCATATTGTTGTTGCTAGTAAAGCATCGCATAGAGTCTAGACAAAGGTTGGTCGAGAGAAGGCTTGTGGTTCTTGCGGTCTCCTTTTGATCTTATTTATACCAATTGAGTCTTGTACATACATAGATTTAATACTCTCTCTCTCTCTCTCTCTCTCTCTCTCTCTACACACAAATGACTTTTTATTGGTTTTTTGTGATTCGTGCTATATGAAGTTCTAATCTTCTACCTCTCTTACTCTATGTTTTTGTTAATCCCGTCTATAATGATTGATGAATTAAAAATATTCACCCATTGTCCATCGACCCAAATCAGTTCAAAAGTAGTCTAATGTCAAGATGGAAGGAAGAGAAGAAAATGGAAAGAAACCTTTGATGGAATTTATGACCCACAAACCTTATTAATGCCGCTCAGAAATCAACTAGAACAATTTGAAACATAAGAAATTTCTTGTAGTATCCTACCTCTTGCATGTAATCTGAAAAGGGTGCATAAGAAAAAATTACTTTGGCTATGTTGATTTTTTTTTTGGTCTTAATATGTAGCCACAAGGTGCAAGGGATACGACCCAGATCAGTTCCCTAAAGAGAAGCAATTTCATTACAGTGAACGATGGCTTATGGGACAATGGAGCAGCCTGTGGACGGCGATATCGAGTGAGATGCATCGGTGGACCAAAGAGGCCTACTGCGAGAAGCAACCATCTTTGTTGAAGTGGTTGATTTTTGTCGATGCAATGTGTGCCCTGCAACAATGACCCTATCTAACAAGGCTTTCAATGCTATCTCAAGATACCCGGATGCCAAGATCAATGTTGAATATACACAGTAAAAATATCTCCTCTTTCTCTCAATCTAGAGGCAGAATAAGTTTTACGATCATGCTTATCAAGACTCTCTCTCTCTCTCTCTCTCTCTGCGCACAAAGATGACTTTTTATTGGTTTTTTGTGATTCGTGCTATCTGAAGTTCTAATCTTATACGTTTTTAATTTCTATTTCCATGCCTTTTTGTTTAGTTGGAACTGATGTCATCTCCAACTTCCTAATACAACCCTATGGAGGCTAAATTTACACATGACAAAAGTTTTATAGTATTAGAAGTGCAAAAAGTTTCCGGGGAAAAGTGGATGATTTCATTCAATTTTACACATTCACAGGATGGTTCCGTCTAAAATTGCAACTTCTATATATAATTAGACCTTTGCATTCACAAAGCATAAGGCACTCCTTTTAAACTAATGCTACCACTTTTTTCTTTTGGCCATAAACTAATGCTACCACTAAGAGAAAATTATTTGGCCGTCAGATTTGATCACCGATGACCCCTAATATACTATGAGGAACTGCTCAAATGTGCATGAGGTGCTGTCATGTTCCAATTAGTAGTATTCACTAAATAGCTTAACACAAAGATGGCATGAAGTCTAATAAAGTTAATGGCATATGTGATGTGAAAATGATGAAAATCAAATCGAATTGCCCCGGTGGAAGCAGGGGCAGCAGAGGCGGCTCAATGATTGAGTGAAACACCTTTGGTTGATTGATCTTTGTGGATGGTGAAGCTAGAAGCAAAAGCTGCTTTGAACTTCGGCTAACGGGTTGATGAGTGATCTGGTGGATGAACAAGAGTAGGTGTGGAAATGCGCATGCGACTTTCACTACTTTCACTACTAATAAGATAAATGGATTTGACGGCTCTCTCATCGGAAGTCCACGTTATAGCCTGAAATATGTCAAATCATTTATTGATTAGAGAAGCGCATTAAATCCTTGACATAATGAGCATTATCTGCGAAAACCATCGTGCTAAGCGACGGTGTGTGGAGGAGGAAATTATCATCGTCCACCTTTTAGTGAGATCATAGCTGGAGGTTTTATAGTGAACCGGTTTCCAAATTCTTACTGCATTAACAGATATGCACGTGTATATTATGTTAAAATGTATTAAATCGAAGAATTAATATGGTATAAAACAATTAATATATACTAGTTAGTCCTTAACTTAGTGACTTTAAGTTTTTTATTGAAGGCGGTCCAACTGAATATATTGACGTATTCGAGCTTGGTTTTCACTTGGCAACCTACCCGATAAATGTATCGGAAAGAATTACCAAGTTATAAATCTATTGCAATTGTGTCAATTCAATCCTAAATTTTTTCTTTGCCAATTCAGTCCTAAATATTTTGCAATTATGTTAATTCAATTCATTCAACTAATTTTGGCCAACTGGCGTTAATGTAAATGCTTGTTGGCACCGTCTATCTCGATTAATACTAACGTGAACAATTTTTAATAATATCTTATTCTTTATTAATATTTCTTTTTCTTTTTCTTTTTCTTTTTTTTCTTTTTTCCCCGACAATGGATGGTGAGGCTCGGCAAGGCTCGCCAATCACTAGGCAAAGGTTGTGAAGCCCTCACCAATTGTTGATGAGGTAGCTTCACCCAAATCTAGGTGTGACCACCTTCGCCGGGAAAGGCGGCCATGGCTCGCCGGTTGTGGCGAGGCTAGCCTGGCCCGATCTAGGTGAAGTTGCCTTGCACGCGACCCCTAGGCTAGATCTAGGCAAGGCCAGCGGGCCACGACCCTTGCCCGCCACTATGGGGAAAAGAAGCAAAGAATGAAGAAAAGAAAAAATGAAAAGGAAACAAAAAAAGAAAAGGAAAAAATAATAAAAAATCAAAAAAATATATTATTGAAAATTATTCATGTTAGTACCGCCAACCAAAATTGACCGGATTAACTTAATTGGCACATTTATAAAAGGTTTAGGATTGAATGGCCAATTGCAAAAAGTTTGAGACTAAATTGACATAATTACAAAAGATGTAGGAGTGAATTGGCATAATTATAATAGATTTAGAATTTTCTTTTATAATTTTTCCTCGATGTCAATTAGTAGTGTGTAACCCCGGGGTTCGCCCCAGTGGCCACCCTTCCAACATGGAAGGGGAAGGTGAGGAGTTCAAATCCCCACCTTCTCAGGGGGGGGATGGGGGTAGGGACACGTAAGTTTCGAGAGTGGGTTGCGACTCCCACGCCCTGCAAGAGGCAAGGCACAAGTCTGCAAGTGAGTGTAGAGTAGGAACAAAGTAGGACTAACAAAAAAAAAAAAAAAAAAAAAAAAAAAAAAATTAGTAGTGCACTCCAATATATACATCACGTTTTTTTTTCAAATGGTGGAAGCTTTTGCTTTCTCTTCATAGTGAGTGAACCTCAGACTTCTAACTAATCTACTACCCACCCCTCATTTCGAAAATGCTTCAATACTTTTCACTGACAATGAAGAATGTTCTTACAATTGCCTGGTTGGATTTCCTACAGGACTAATGCCTCGTTTGTTTAGTTGAAAACATCACTTGAATTTTGGAGGACCGGTCGAGGTTGAATTTCTTTGAAGGTAGAAATTTGAAGATATCTATTAATGGTTGAAATAGGAGTTTCTCTAAAGGTTGTTTAGCTTTGATTTATGTCGAAATGTGTGTCTTGCCAAATCGAATGGCAACAAAATATGGCACACGATTGTTTCCTTCATTTTATGGTCGTGATGATTCAGTAGTTCATGAACAACTACTTCGATGGCGAGTCCATGAATGGTCGTTTCCTATCACACAAAACAGAATTTCGCTCAGAAGCTTAACCAAACGGTCTTTCTTTCACTTTGAAGATGCAAACATCCACATATGTCAAGGATCACATTTGAATTCTGATAATGTAGGACAAAGTTCTAACTAGAGCTTCCTCTTCCAGTCTTCATTTCTTGGAGTGAGAAACCTGATCAAATCCTTCATTCAAGAACAGAGGCCAATGATTCATCCACCGTCAAACTTGTTGGAGTACCAAAAATATGAGAGAGAGAGAGAGAGAGAGAGAATTAGAAATTTTACTGGATATATTCGGCGTTGATTTTGGCGGAGGAAGATTCCGAGATGGCGGAGAATCCATTGGTGGATAAGAGTATGGTGGAGGGGCATGGAGACTTGGGGCAGCAATCCACGACAGTGACGTCCACCGTGCCGTCCTTGCACGGCCTGTTGCTGCCACTCGGGCACCGCAGCCGGTACCGCCGCCCCCAGGCTGCTCTGTTGTCCCACAACCCTTCGCTCATCGCCATGAACAGATTTCCCGGAGGAAACTGGTCTGCCCTATACCCATTGCCCCCAGAAAAAATGATGAGAAAAAGAAAGGTTATGAGCCACACTTTACCTACAGAAGTATTTTTTCATGTATGGAGTATTAATAAGAGAGATACTTGATATACAATGATACCATAAAGTCATTCCATCGTTTTTGCGGTGATATTTATTGAGATGTCACCCGTCATTCTCGCTTTGTTGGAAACTCGAATGTCTTGGATTTGTGTACTTGTAAACAATGCACCAGATGACATACAACAGTATTTCCCATTCTGTTTAGCCAGTTTGGCAAACAAAAAATTCATTGCATGATCGATCCTATATTAAATTCTGCTGACTGAATCAGTTTGCGGAATGAAAGAGAGAAGTTAACGCGGGTTTGGACTTACGGGTGTAAGGTGGATCGTAGGAAGAAGCAGTCCCTACGTCTCCAATAACGAACGAGCCTATTTCTTTGCTCATTAAGCTCATGAATACTATTGCCACTACTATCTGACCCATCTCTCTCAGTAGCAAATTTGAAACTCTATCTTGCGAATCTCGAAGACAAACTTGTCGACTATTCATAGCCCCTCTCTCTCTCTCTCTCTTATTTGCCATCGGGAACTAAAAGACTGCTTGCGTATTGACAGGTCCACAAGTTCTTTTAATTTGGGAAAATTATTCAAAAAATCTTAAACATATTGTATTTTTACCAATTCAATCCTAAATTCTTCAATCTTGACAATTGAGTTTTAAATATTTTTACTTTTTGTCAATTAAGTCCACCGGTTAATTTTGGCTAGAATTTGCGGATATGGACGTCAACCGTTCTACGTGGTACAACCAACGCTAATATAAACAAAATTTATTATATTTTAAATATTTTTCAATTTTTTATTTTTTTATATTTCTAATTTCTTTTTTTTTTTTTTTTTTTTTTTTTTTGACTTCTTCCTCTACCAGTTTAGCCTTCAGCGACCAACTCTACCAGTTTAGCCTTCAGCGACCAACTAGAGGCTACGGCGGCGAGGCTCGACCTCGCCGACCTCAAGTGAGGTTGCCTTCGCTAGGATCGGCGAGGGGTGAGCTCGCCCTCACCGGATCTAGCGAGGAGCGACCTCACCGACGAGGGCAACGAGGGGCGACCTCATCGGCGAGGGCAACCTCACCGGTCGTGAGTAAGGCTCACCCTCGCTAGGTCGTCCTCACGGCCTTCAACGAGGCCAACCCTCACCAACTTCTGGAAACCTCCCCAAACGCAAGTGGGGCTCACCCTCACCAAAGGCCCCCAAGGTTGTCCTCGCCTAACCCTAGCAAGGCCAACCCTTGTCGGTTGTAGCCTCTAGCTGGTCACCGAAGGCTAGGCGATTGATAGAGGAAGAAGTGGGAAAAAAAAGAAATTAAAAATATGAGAAGTAAAAACAATCGAAAAATATGATAAATATAATAAATATTGTACATGTTAGCATCAACTATGTCACATAGAACGATCGACGTCCAAATCAGCGAATTCTAACCAAAATTAGCTGAATAGACTCAATTGATAAAAAAAAAAAAAAGTTTATAACTCAATTGGCAAGATTGAAAGATTTAGGAATGAATTGACAAAAGTACAATAGGTTTAAAACTTTTTGGACAATTGAGTGTGAGTGCTTTCACATGGATTGGTCGATTATATAAAACCCTTCATTAGTTGATTCTCAACGCAACAACCTATGCATCCACCGCCCACTTCCATGAATATGTAATAGTCCATGGATAACGCGAGCAACTTTTTCTGAGCATGAGTACAGTGTCCCATTGTTAGAAACTCAAGATTTAGAAACGTGGGTCACCTCGACTTCATTAGACATCCTTAAATACTTCATTAAAATCTTACATGAGGCATGTGCTGATTTGTGCTTTCATTTCCCCTCCCCACTTCAATGCAATCGACAGAGATCCTCGTTAGTGACATGTCTCAATCTGAGATTCTGTTGAACATTCATCGGTATTATGCTCAAGGGGGGACTCCTTTTATTCAGTGGGCGACCCCCACTGAAGTTCTTGCTTGTCTGTTGTGTTTTTGAAATTACGAAGGTACTATATGTTTGATCCCTTTGTTTTTGTAGGCTTTTGTATTCACCTGGAAAACCCACATTACAAAAAGAGAGAGCTTAGTTTTTAGGAAGAAAGCTTTGGATTTCACTAGTATGTAATGCTCTCCTTAACAATATTTCCGCGCATCAAGATTGGATCTGAGCACGTGTTTAAAGTAACCGCCCCAACAGATGTTGCAGCTCCGTCCCTAACTATCGCAAGGCGAAGAGTACACAGAGGGAAAAGTATTAAAATGAAATGACCAGTCGTCCAACTATTATATGTCAAAATGGGTCTTAAACTCATACATGACCCATTTAAGACTCATTTAAAATATAAATGGGTCATTAAAAGAATAAATGCATCATATATAAGTCACTTTAATTTTATAGACTTTCCCTAAATGGGTTTAAAATTTTAAAGGTTAAAATAAATGGGTCTAGGATTAAGAGCGAGAATAATAACTATTCTGGTTAGAAATTGATTTTTGAAAGAGAAATAAATTTTTCTATTTCTATTTTTAGATGAGTTTCTAAGCAAAAATTCATATTTAATAGCTACACAAAATTATTGCTCCTAGAATAGAATTTCTTTTGATAACGATACAAAATTTCTCCTTCCCAAGGAGCGGTGGATGGTAGCAACAACGGCCAGCAGCAATTTGCGATAGGCGACTACTAGCAAACGACGATAGTTATCAACCAAAGATGGCAGCGGCCGACGGCGAACCGCAGGCAACCAACGAAGGACGACAATGGATGGCAAACAACGGGCGACCAACGGCAGATAGCGGTGGGTGGTCGACTAGTAAAGAGGACAAATGATAAGAAAAGTTTTTATTTCTCATTTTTGTTCCAAACATTTTTTCTAGACTAAAAATTTGTTCCGAAATAAAAATAAAAATAAAATGAAATTGCATTATCAAACGGATTTTTGTTTTAGAAAAAAAAATCTGAAATAGAAAAATTATTATTGAACAAAAATAAAATGGTTGCCATGCATGCCTAAATTTATGACATCCAACCCAAGGCTTACACACCCTCTCTCCCTCTTTAGCCTTTTAAAATTATTTTTTTTTCAAAATTGAAATCATAATTATTTTTATTTTTTCTTTCTCTTTTCTTTTTTTTCTTTTTCTTTTTTCTTTTTTTTTCTTTCTTCTTCCATCTTCCTCCGACAACCCACAACTAGCTAAGCGAGGACAAGCCACCGACCTTGGGCAAGCTTGAGGTCAACGATCGAGTGAGCCTTCGGCCTCGCGAACATCTAGCGAGGCTTCAATCCAACAACCCACTACGGCTAAGCGAGGGACAAGCCACCGACCTCAAGCGAGCTTGAGTTCGCCAATCGAGGTGAGCCTTCAACCTCACCGACATCTAGGGAGGCTTCGAGATTCACCGACCTCGGTGAGAGAGGCTGAAGATTGGGTGAAGCAAAGGCCTTGCTGACATTTGGCAAGGCTTCAAGACTTGCTAGTCTCGAGTGAGCTCGAAGTCACGGATCGGCAAGGCCTCGGGCAAGCTTGACCTCACCGGATCTAGCGAGGTCTCGGCAAGCTCGACCTCGTCAAATCTAGCGAGGCTCGCTAATCGAAATTGAGTGAGCTCAAGCCTCACCGATTGGCCGAAGAAGAGGGAAAAAAATAACTACAAAATCAATTTTTAAAAAATGAAAATTATTTTTTTAGAAAATAACAAATAATAAAAATTATTTAAAAATAATAATTTATTTACGAACATCAGAAAATATTATTATTTTTTAAAAATATTTTTCAAAAAACAAATGGAACCTCAATTATTTTAAAAAATTATAAAGATGTCCACTAAATTTGAATTGCGTGAAAATATTTTAGTAATAATTTTTTAGAAAAAAAAAATCATAAGAAACAAGATCTCCTAAATTTGTTAAATGAGTTAGGTTGGACATGAGTATGGGTCAAGAAATTTGCATTACGGTTAATGGATAATAAACAAGTTAAATGGATCAACTTGAGAATGATCATTTATAACTCGACTCAAACCCAATCCAACCCACTCATTTAATAGATCTAGCTATGAGTTACATAGAATTGACCAAAGCAGTCAATTGATCAATTAGCATTGTTCATGGCCTGCTAATGAATCCAATATGTGGCACACTGAGAAAATGTTGGGTGTGCAGATCATCTGATTGAGATGACAACTTGGAGATGTTTTTTTCCCCTTCTAAATAATACCTTATGACATGTAACTTTTGGCAATATAACCTCTTTTTAATTTTTTTTTGGCATGAGAAACTGTTGATCAATAAACAAGTTTGGATCCATTTACCTGCACCTGCCAACTGACAGATCATTAGATTGGGTGCATCCGAAGGTAAACCATCGTTCACCCCCAGTTTTCTGGTGAGAACTACATGGCTACCTATGCCAGTGCCGCCCTCTCTCATCTACTTTTCAAAGTCCAACTGTCCAGGTATGGTCTTGTCGGTAGGAAACTAATCAGCGGTCGCCACCTTACTTGGGCCATTTTTGCTGTTGGGCCTTGAAAGAAATGAACATGGACGCCAACTACTGCACGGGGATTCTCTTCGGCTTTTAAGTTTTGCGGCCTTCCCTACCTAGCTTTCATTTTTGACTTTTTCGGCCGGTCGTCCTACTTAGCTTTACCTAGGATTTGACGAAAGTAAACACTCACTACTGATGCGGCGGTCCCTAGGGGCCGTATTTAAACTTTAGAACGTATACACAAGTTGGCAAAGCTACCTATTCTAACCAGGAGTCTATTGCATTTCAGGTGAGTTTTTATTGCATTGTGATGCGATGGCACATGATAGAATTACATACACATTGACAAAATGATATTTCTGAATTCAATTCACTCCGATTAAGGAGGCCATAAAAGATAAAGCAGAAATTTTTATGTTCAGGGGAGTGCTAGAATAATTTTCAAAAATACAAAACACGACGTGAACCAAAATTCGAGGATGCCGTGATTATTTATCCTATAATAACCGCTTAAATGGTACCTTTTGTTGATGAGTTGTCACCCTCATCTTTCCCCGCCCGATGTAAGCACTTTCCCTTACGAGCAATAGAGAAAGGAAATAAAAAGCCTCCAAAGAATGACGAAATATTTGAAAATGCATCATTTTATCGGTCCTGAGCATGTAGGGGTAAGCAGCGATCTAGGGTCGACCCTGGACCGACCTTGGACCGCCCAATCCTCGTTTGTCTTGGTCCGGTTCCCAAGACCGGGCGGGTCCTTTCGAATTTTGAAGACCAACACGTCATTTGGGGTTGGTCGCCGGTTCAAGAGTTTTTGGTGGTCCAACCTCAACCAACCCTCAGTATATTATATTATATTGATATGTTCTATCAATAGCACTAATAATAATTTCAATTTAAAACTTTTGTTGAGTATTAATTATGTGTCGTTTGTTTGTTTTCAAGTGTTTAGAAGTTCAAGTGAATTAACAAGATGTGAAATTATATATTCATGGTTTATATTAAGTATTTTGAACTTTTTATGGTTTAATTGTATTTTACTAATGAATTTCAGCTGCACTTTACTTTTCAATTTAGGTCAAATGGTAGAAGTTTTTGAAGAGTAGAGTATTACGCATTTGCTACGATGATTTGCTAGTCAAGTGGTATGAAGTTCATTTTTTGGTTGAGTGACTCTACATGATCAAATGCAGAAAACGCTTTTGCATATGATGTTATGAATATTAAAGATAGATGATTACAAGAAATTTCCATCTTGTTCCATATCTCGATGAGCGATTAGTAGGTATGCAATTTATATTATTGTGTCATCTTAAATTTGCTAAATATGTAATGGTATTTATAGTTTAGTTACACAATGTCACATTGTCGATGGATGTGTAATTTGAATTTGTAGGTTTGCTTTTTTAGAGAGTATAAAAAATAAGACGAAAAAATTATCGATCGGTCCTAGGTTGACCCTGAAACCGAACCGAACCCATTGGGTCGGTCTGGTCCTTGGTCCCAAGCTCAATAGGGTCGGTCTTTGGTCCTAAAAATTGAGAACCGATACTGTACGGATTGATCCTAGGGTTATAGGGTGGCCTGAACCAACTCAGACCATGCTCACCCCTACGAGCATGACCTAAACCTACTTCTTTTAGGACAACATGCAGATCTCGGCATTTCTCGAACATAAAATATAAGAGAGTATCTTTTCATGAAATCTATGGAAATTATTTAGCGGTAGAGAATGGAATTAAAATCCCCCAAGATATATATTAAATTATCTAAAGATTATATCCATTTATGAATAATCTCTACATGGAAATTATCCAACGTTCAACCCCAGCCCCTACTTCCCTGGAAGCAGCGGGGAAGTCACGCAGAGAGAGAAAGAGAGAGTGCCTCATGCCTCGCCCTACTTTCCCGTCCTTTGAAGGAGGACAATGGCCAAACCCGCCGAATATATAAAACACGCTTGAACAGTGAGACGACACTGCACAGAAGGAGAAGGAAGTGGGGGAGGGAGATTCACCTAACCCCTCTTCTTTCTTGCAAGCTTTCAACTATAAAGCCCTCTGTTCTTTTCTTGTTTTTCTTTATTACAGTTTTCGCCGCCTCTTCCCTCGAATACTTCGTACCAAACACACACCAAGAACCGGATCTTCCAACTCGCATTTCCCCTTATTCCCCTGTCGTGCTCCTTTCGCTTTACGCCATCCTCCGTCCCCCATTTTCGAATCAGGAATTCGCCTTTACCCGTGCATTAAAAATCCAATCTTTTCCCCCCTGCTTGTTCGCTTCCGATGGGTACGCGACCATGAAAGATTGCTCTTGGTGTTCGTCAAATCCCATCGGGAAGCGTTTTCCTGCGGTTTTGCTTGGTGGGTAGAGGAAGAATCCCAGGTTTGTGTTGCGTAAGTTGGGATTTTTGTCTCTTCTGATTCTTGAAAAGCAGTGGGGTTCTTAGTTTGTTGACGAGGTTTTTGGCAGATGGGCAAGAAGGCAGTGCCTTTGTTTGGCGATAGTAAGGATGGGGTCTTGTCCATTGGTGGTTTGGGGTCACAATGGTGTCCCCATGATGATGAATTCTATCCCGGAGGTGGGTTGTTTGCCAGTGTTGGTCAAATGGGGAGGAATTTGGGCGTTCCGCCGAATCCCCCAACCGTGCGGACACCGGCGGCGGGGGCGGCGGCGGCATAAAGATGCCCTACGCTGATTTATTGGTGAAGTATGTCCCTTTGCCGAAAGGAGTTCAGATACCGGGCGTTCCCGAGGAGGAAGGGGCAGTGAAGAATAAACAGATTGGGCTTACGATGAAGATAAAGGTTAAAAATCCTTCCTTGAGGAGGTTGATTAGCGGGGCGATTGCTGGGGCAGTTTCGCGAACTGCGGTGGCCCCTCTGGAGACGATTAGAACGCACTTGATGGTTGGGAGTAGTGGCCATTCTACTGTTGAGGTCTTTCATGATATTATGAAGCATGATGGTTGGAAGGGCTTGTTCAGAGGAAATTTGGTGAATGTGATTCGGGTTGCTCCTAGCAAGGCCATTGAGGTAAATGGGAATTTGTTTTTGTTTTTGTTTGCTTAATTTTAGTGTTTTAGCCACTTTGTGACCATTGAGATGTTATTTGCTTGACTGGTGCTTCGGACTGGTTAGTTGTTGAACTTGTTATCATCTTGGTATATAAGAATATTATTGCCAATGACTTGATCATTCAGGAGATCACATGCATTGGCTCCTACGTTACAATATTTACAATCTATCCCGCATCCATGTAATCTGAATTCTCAGTATCTATTATGGTTTTACCTACCTGATGTTCCTGTCGATTGTCATTAAGGTTTGTGCATGACTACTAGACTATTGCCTTCAATCTGTTATCCTCTGCTGTGAATATTTATTTGACTTGTAAAGTAGTGCGCCGCTAGTTGTGGGCTTAAATTTTGCTTTGGTGGGCTTTTGGAAATTAATCAAATAGAGATTTTGTGTTATATGGTCATGAGATCTTTTATTCCTCATAAGCTCTACGCATTGTGTGACTTCATTCCACTTCTCTCGGCTTTTCTGGGTTGTTGAGGGAAGGGTGATGTTCATCTCGAATGTGATTTTTCTGGCAAATGAGTGCCAAAACTCTTTTGTTACTTCTTAGACCATGCTTTCCAGTCTTTCTTCAGTTGCACTTCTGAGCTGCGTGTGTTTCTTATTCTACTCTTGAGCTAACTTTATTCATGCATTTGATTATGTCTTTCAGAAGTTTTCTGCATATGCATATATGATATTCAGCATATGGATATAAAACTGAGATGCTATTCATGACAGCTATGACAGCTTCTCTCTTTTCTCTACCTGGAAAATGTGTCTCCGTTCTGTAGTGATCATATAGTCGCCAGTAGACAATCTTATCATATGAATTTTCATTCCGTCATCTCTTTGGAGCTTTACCATCATTGCAGATCTATTCATGATGTGCTATGTGGTAGGCATGCAGTTTGAAGAGATCTACTATTAGGAACTTGACATTTAACTATGCCCAAGATTTCTCTTGGTTCCTTGTATTAATATTGCCAGGTTTTATCTCTCCAACTTCTACAATCTTTCAATTATTAATTGAATTTTTGGTCCTGTGTATTGCAGCTATTTGCTTATGATACAGTCAACAAACAGTTGTCGCATAAACCTGGGGAACAGCCAAAGCTTCCCCTTCCTGCCTCCTTAGTTGCAGGTGCCTGTGCTGGTGTGAGCTCAACAATATGCACATATCCTCTTGAGTTGGTCAAAACTCGACTCACAGTCCAGGTATAGTGCTGCATCATTGCTAAAACAATATGATTGAATCTTCATTGTTAACACGAGCCATCCATATTGCAGAGGGGAGTTTATGATGGTATGTTTGATGCGTTCTTGAAAATAGTGAGGGACGAGGGACCCGCAGAATTATTTAGAGGCCTTGCCCCTAGTCTTATCGGAGTGATTCCATATGCTGCCACCAACTATTTTGCTTACGACACGTTGAGAAAGGCATATCGGAAGTTTTTTAAGCAAGAGAAGATTGGGAACATCGAGACCCTTCTCATCGGATCATTAGCTGGCGCTGTTTCAAGTAGTGCAACTTTCCCCTTGGAGGTAGCTCGGAAGCAGATGCAAGTGGGAGCAGTCAGCGGTAGGCAGGTGTACAAAAACGTGATTCATGCTCTTGCGAGTATACTTGAGCAGGAAGGCGTTGGAGGTCTATACAGAGGTTTAGGCCCTAGTTGCATGAAGTTGGTGCCTGCTGCTGGGATATCCTTCATGTGCTACGAAGCGTGCAAGAGGATTCTGGTTGAGGATGATGAAGAGGCGTAACCACATATTTGACGAGAAGAAATGCGAGGTCTTTTGCTTTGGGTCATCTACAGAGAGGGTGGATAAAGATGACTATTTTGTATACTGCGATTGAATGGTTTAGTTTATGTTTTTTCTTTTGCTCATAGGATTTCTTCAGAAGAATTTTTCGAGGAAGTTCACGTTACCAAGGTTGGTTCTACATGCACTCGCAAAGATATTTGAGGGGTTTACTTTTCTTTCGGAGTTCTGTGTGTTTCTGAAGAAGGGTACTGGCATGTTTTGATAATGTGAGTACCGCTTTTCATGAGAAGATGAGTTGGCAAGAGTCGAACCAAGAAATATGGCCAATTTGTCCAAGAACATGCTGATTGAGACGCAATGTTTTTCACAGGGGCTACTTTGCGTGTGCATAAATCTCTTGGAGTACCTAACATAAGGAAAGCTTTTTAGCTTACCGGATTGTCGGTTTGAATGAATAACGGTTTCATGTTCGGAGATGATGTTTCAGTTTCAGGTTCGAGTACCTTCAGCTTTCTTTGACAGAACAAAGCTCAGTATTAAACGATCTCGTTGGATGTTGATTTTGTTTCTGATCCAAACTGTGGCTGGTTACCCTGCAAGGCAAGCTCTCGCTGCCCTACCAATCTTGGCAAACCTGCGGCTCCAAGGGACTGCTACTTAGTAAGAAATCGAAAAGTGGCAATAATTCAACCCCGTCGAGTCTGAATTTGACGATATACAAATAACACAACAGCATCACGTTTCAATTATCAGTAGTGTGAGAAAGAGAATTAATCGACGTGCAGGAAATGCTTTCCGTAGAGCCTTGCGTTGACGAGAGACCTGTTGGCAATTTGCAAGAGAATTGTGGGAACAGTAATAAAGGCGTCGACTTAAGCTTGACCAATGAACTTGTTCTGTATTCAACCTTTAAGTGCTGAATTAAGTTCGAAAGTGCTACATTCTTGTGATCAAACAACAAAATACTGCACAATAAATAACAACAGACGAATCAAAGGTTCGAGATGCCTGTTTTGATCCAACACAGGCAACTGTGGAAAGGACATGACAAAAAATGACATTCTCTGCTTTTTCTGTTTTCCACCCAGCTTCTTCCCGGACGAAAGTAATGCCTCAAGGATGAAAAGTGACTTTGGTTGGCAATGAGAATCTTGTTATATACATAAAAGAACAATAAGCACTTGAAGATGGCTCCCCCCAACAGGCGAGCATGATACAATTAGCAGTTGATGCCGCATTGACCATTTGCAGTAGATTGTGTGGTGGCCGAGGTGAAAGGGTCAATCCGTACCCAGAGCAATGAGAATATGGAAGCAAGAAGGATAGACCACACAATAACAATCGTAGGAGTACGATTCTGCCGACCCAACAGACCCTTCAGGAATGGGTAAAGGTGAGCAATAACCCATATGGCGAAGAACAACTTGCCAAACAGTGGACCCCATGACTGATACCCGCTGTTAATCGCATAAGACACACCTGCCACAATGCCAATGATGTTCACGATAAGAACTGTGGTCGGAGGAATGAGAAGCGATGTCCATTTGAACACATAAAGCTCAGCAAAGTCTCCATCCTCATCGCCTGCTTTCAAGTGACTGTGAAGTTGGTATCAATGCCAGCAAGCACTTTAAGAAGCCCTTGGAACACAGCGAAAAGGTGAGCGGATGTACCACCAATGACCCAGAACTGCTCATTCCTCCACCAATCCTCAATGCTGACACCACTCCATCGGAGCTCAAGAATACCAGTCGCGAAAATTGAGACGAAAAGGAGAATGAACCACATGCTAGCAAAGTTGCTTATCTGCAATTTTTTTTTTTTTTTTTAACATCGGATCAGTCATCAGATGAAAGAAAAGAGGAAACAATCTCTAATTACACTGAAATTACTTACATGTAGCTCTAGATAGTCTAGCGCAGAGACAACTATATTTAGTTTATGAAATCAGTAGTATAGCATAATAAGGAGAATATCTAATAAAAATGGAAACTAGCATCACAATCGAGCAGTCTTTTGACAATGAAGATTACTTTAAATGTACAAATGATGCAGAAGAGCCAGGACTAACAGCTACATCATTTTTAAGGTTAAAAAAAATGCAGATAAATGAAATTGAGGATCATGATCATACTCTGAAGAATACAAAGAAGAGTCCACCTGTGAAGAGGACTTTGGTGACCACACAGTAAGGGCACCTAGAATATGGTTGACTTAGGGCTTTCTATTTAACTACATCAAAAGGCCTATGTTTGCCAGCTATCAGCTGAATATTATTCAACCACCATAGCCATCGGAATGATGTTTAGGCATCTTCTTTTACCAATGTTTCCTAATGGTTTCTCATCCAAGCTTTATTAAAACAAGATGCAGAGCCACTTGAAAACTAAATACAAAGAGAACATAACCTCCATTCCAAAGAGGTGGAGATGCTAGGATCAGATGACACAAGTAAACAATGACCCTTCTTTTGTTCATCTCACTTAAATAGAGTCAATGTGGATTAACGTACAACAAACGAAATACATGAGATTGAATACTCTACAATGAAGAGAGAAGTATCACTTACCTCAGGTATAATAAATTTGTTAGTGAGAAGACAAAATGCAGGGAGAACACAATACGCAATCAGCGGTATTGAGGTGAGGGGATACACAATTGTATTGATGTACGCCAATCTCTCCAAGAGCCTCAATTTCCCATTATATCCATACCATATAGGACAATGCCTGCTTAGCAAAATCTCAATTGACCCCAAGGCCCACCTGAGAACCTGGTTTAGACGATCAGAAAGATTGATGGGAGCAGACCCCTTGAATGCTGGGCGAGGAGGCATACAATAGATTGAAATCCAGCCCCGAGCATGCATCTTAAATCCAGTCAAAATATCTTCTGTAACAGAACCATATATCCATCCGATCTGTTCATAGAAAGAACATCAAGTCAATTCCTACCATATGACATGGAATTTTACAGCTGGAATAGAAATCGTATAACATCATAACATACCTCTTTGCCCCATTCAGTCTTGTCCTCATAGCCACAGCTAATAACATGGATGGCTTCTTTCAAAAGTGTTGCAGGATTGGTAGATGGTGGTAGGCCACCCTGTTCCATGAAAGTAGCCGAAATGAAAACAGGAGACTGACCGAATCTTTTCTCTAGACTTTTCTGAGACATCAGGAGCGACCTCTCATCATCATATCCTACAAAATAAATTGGTGCTGTTAACATGATATAACACATAGCAAAGGTACTGTTAAGTCAGTTGAACAATTAAGTGACATCAAAAGAGAGAAACATTTTTTGGTTTATTCTAAAGCTTAAGGGGGTCCTTTAAGGGCAAGGTAAGATACCCCAATCTGACATCAATTCAGGCTAGTTTTAACAGTAATCATGGAGTAATTCCAGGCATTTGGACCAGTATAAGTCTGTTTTCTAACATCCAAAGATACAAAAGGAAACTCATAATTAAATCAAGACCTACCTTCAACCCCCTCCTCAACATCTTCCATATTGAAAATTGGAACAGTGGATTCAGTTCTTTTCATTGCTCTTTTCTTGTCAATGTACTTCTTATTGCCACCCTTCCCCTTCTTTCTTGAACCACAACAACTCTTTACAATAATATTTGGTTCCAGATCTTCCTCAGTCAATACAGGGTCATATCCATAAAGGGCTTGCCTGTTGAAACAACATCCAGTTCCGACATAGACAGGACCTTGGATGCCGTCAAGCCCTTTCAAGTTAATCTGCATTTAGATCATAAATAAGATAATCTAGCTCAGTTAAAAAAGGCAACAAATGAACATAAACAACTAGCATTTTGGAAGTAGGAAAAAGATGAAGAGACACCTACATCAAAGAAGACGATGTTGCGGTTAGCATATCGATCATGCAAGTCAATCCCATCAAAACGTTGTGGGAACTGCACATAGCACGTCTTCTTTCCGTAAGCGGATCCATCATGAAACACATTGCTTCTTTCAATGCTTTACTATTATTAAAGTAATGATCACAGTCAACATTCAAAAGATACGCTCCATTGGTTAGGACAGCCGAGACCCGGATCTACACAACATAAAACAGTAAGTTATAAATTCAGAAATGCCAATAAGTAATAAGCAGATCTAACCAATTTCTCCAGCAGGTAAGAACAACATTCAGACAAGCAGCAATGCAGCAAAATCAAACCATAATATTTGTTTCTCAATATGAAGAGAAATAGTGTTAAGGTAAAGCAGGGTCAGGAACAACGGATCTCTTTATGATAAACAAATCCTCACTATAAGCTAGAGACACCACTATCAACATTACGATCCACAGGGGAAAAAGAAAAGGTAACTGATCCTTGAAAAAAATAATTCCAACTGTACATTCGAACTGAAAGCACAAAAAGAATAAGCTCCAATAATGTAGCGTGAACTTGGAATGCGATTTCTCGAACCAAGAGATCCATTAATCAGGATCCTAATGCATATAGATATAAATTTCAATGCAAGCAAGCGATGAAGAACCTAAATGAAGAATCTAAACCGAAAAACCAAATCACACCAACATACATTCATTTGTTTACAATTATAGATGTCAGCCTGTCACTAAAAGAGACACATGACAAGAAAAGCTACATAAGATGTATAGAGATGACAAACCAAAGCATTCATGGCTCCAGCTTTCTTGTGATGTTGGAAACCAGGTCGCTTTTCACGAGAAACATAAACAAGTCGAGGTAGCTCATTTCCATCAGTATCAAGTCCCCCACTGTGGCCCAGGAAAACCTATTATTTTCGACAACAAAAAGAAAACATTAACTAGATGCATAAGAGGGGAGAGGGTTGATTTAAATGCTTCTGGAATACTGGTTAATATCGTATACCTGTATCATTCCAGGGTGATCCCTGGAGTTATTTCCAGGCCAGGCAGTGCCATCCTGCATTGTCCACCCTTCTTCTGGCATCTTCTGTGCCTTTGCAACCAAAGCATTGATTCGCACCTTGAACTCCTCATATTCTCTCTATCAACCACATAATCAAACAATTTTACATTATATATACCAAAACATTTGTAATAGATTATGCATCTGACTAAATGCTACATTGTCGATAGGCAAACCACTAAATCAATTTTTCGTTTCCCAGTAAACTGAGTTACAAAGGTAACATAGGTGACGTATGGACCCCTCCCCAATGACCTTCATTTCAGTTTTACAAAGACTTACAACATAGTGCTTTTCTAAACAAGGTTCATAAAGGCAAAGAAAAAAGAACAAGGACTACAAGGTATCCAAGGAAAGGAGAAAGAAAACTGGAAAGCATTCACAAAACTATCCAAGTCCCTTACATGTCTTTACACTACGCGTGCACATCAAGTATGACAACCATGATACGGTTACAGACAGGAGAGCAGTCAGAAACCTATGACAGCATGCAAGCACCAACTACCCAATACATCACATAACTCACCTTCATTGCTCTGCGTTCTTTTACAAAAGAGGGCTGTATCTTGTCCTTCAAGTAATCTATTTTCTGGGCAAAGTAGAATTCAGGAGCTCGTGGCTCAATGTTGTGCTTTTTGCAGAAGGGCACCCACTTCCTTGCAAACTCAGCAGTTTCAGAGAGGGCTTCAAAAGTCAACATCGCAGACCCATCATCAGAGACATAACACGACACTTTGTCGACAGGGTAATCCACGGAAAGTATGGATAAGACAGTGTTCGCTGTTATGAGAGGAGGTTCTTTCAAAGGATCCACAGTACTCACAAAGACATCGACAGGAGCCAACTGTGAAGGCTCCCCTTCACGATCATGTCTACAAAACAAAAGCCATATTGTTATGGTGATGATGTACCCGGAAAAATTAGCCTCATTCTAAAGCTCAACTCTAACAGCAGTTCAGCACACACAACATAAACTGGATGAGCAACCCTACCTCAAAGCAAGCCTGTCAAGGTATGTTTCCCGATTGATGGGCGACCATTTTGGGAACTGATCCAAAAGCCAGGATAAAGCAAACCAAATCTCACAAATAACCGATGTAAGCCACAAAGGATAAGCATCTTTCACTGGGTGTGTTACACGATACTGTAGGAAAAACCCCAAAATAATCAACCGAAGAATAATTACAACACGGTACGGAGTGAGGTGAGACGACGATATAGGCACCACACGACTCATAGGTTGACGTGCATCATCAGCCCTGCAAGAAATATACATCAACTACTATGTCATACACACCACACAACTCAGAGGTTCGAGAAAGCACCATTATATTTGCAGATCTGTTTGAACACACATGTTCAAAAGAATAAAGTTTTAGCAATCGCTTGCATGCATCTTAAACACTATGACAGTCATCACTGAAACATTTAATCTGCATGTTTATCCAACTGAAAAGGTGACTATGCTGAAGCTAGAGGTTGCACTAGATTTAATTTCATCAAAATAAATAAGCAAATAGAACAAGCAAGGTCAAAGAATAATGAAACTAAATAAATAAAAATCGATAGATAATGTTGCCAAAGGCACAATTTATCAATAGTTGTCATTTCAAAACACACTTACATTTGAAGTTCTTCTCCATTAGAGCCAGTGCCTTCTATGTCGTTCTTCCCTTCATGATATTTGTTTGGCGTCTGCGTCATGTTTTTCTCTTGTTTAAGTTTCCATCCTTCAACCCTTTCCTTCCAGTCAACATTTCCAAGGCCATAAGTATTCAAATCCTTTGATGGATCCACAATCCGCACAGGAACTGTCATACCAAAGAAACAGGCAACCAACCTAAATAACGCACATCTTTTCCAATATAAGAGCACAAAGTAAAGGAGTTACTGTAAAACCTGGCTGTCTGGGATCAACATAGGGAAGCGAGTGCACATGTTTATCAGAAGGACCCAGAGGTCCAGATGTAGTCCTCACAGATTGGCTGTCAATACTAGCACAGGGGATTTCACCAGACATCTGTAAATTCAAGGCAGGAAGGAAGACAATAATGTAGCAACTTTATCTTGTATGTTCAACAACATATTTAACAAGGTGTACTGAATCACACAAAAGCAAACAAACATTTGACATGGAAGAAACAAAACAGGAGGTAATAGAGATAACTGTCTTATTTCCACTATCACTATAAAGCTACAAGATATTACTGACAGTATTTTTATTCAGTAATCTCATGAGCACAACTAGAACAAATTAGAAGCCATAAGAACATACTTAATAGGAAAAGATCATATATCTCTAGAGAACGATAAAATCCAGTAATATAAAAACTATAGTTGATATAACATCGAAGAAGTTTATCATGTAAAATGTACATAACATTGAGAACTCATCAGACTGGGACTAGTTGCATACCGGCTGCCCATTGGTTAGAAGAGGGATTGGATGTCGAGATTCATGTCTAGAAGAAGAAGAAAGATCTGGATCTTCTCCCTGCCACTGTTGCCTTGCAGCACTGGTTCCCTGGGCATAATTGAACTCATTCTCCAGGTCATCAACCTCATCCTCATCATCATCTCCGTCAACTCGAGGACTACCTGTGAAACGAAGACCGTGTTGACTTCGTAACTTACTATGCAGACCATGCGATGAAATAGGACACCAACAGAACCGACCAAATAAGCTGACCTTTGTGCCTCTTATATCGAGACTTGCACTGAGGACATGATTGGTTACCGTCTTTCCTCTCGTACTCATAACAGGGACGGCACACAGGGAATGCACACTCGTTGCAAGCCACAAAAACATCGCCGCTGGCAGTAAGTCCAACGGTATCGCCACATATCTGACAAATCTGGCCATTCAAATTCTTCAGGGGTTTGGGCTGCATCACAAATACAATCACCAATCATCAGACTCCGCCGTAGATAGAAACTAGTAACTTATGCTTCAGGTCTTCTCCACCCTCATATTCTGATTTCATACGACGAGGAAATTAAGCACAAATTGCATTAAAATAGCGGGAATCGGCGACTGCACGAGAGCTGTAGTGAGAAAGAACGCAGCTCAACCAATGCCATTGCACTGTCGACCATCAAAGCAAGACCAGGGACTCACTCATACTTTGATGGTAGATCTACTACTGAGTTAACACAATTACAGTGATGCACAGGAATAACCCGAAATCTCTTAAATTGGAAAGAGATAAGATACGCAAAACAACCGCTTTCGGTTAGATTGTAAAGCAGCGATATTTACAAAAGAAATGAATTACTCAGATCTCAGCTTCTTCCCCAGAAGAACGCAAACGTCATTAGAAGCAAACGAAACAGCTGAGATCTCGCAACCCCGAAGGAAAACAGCTCACGCGTTGACTAAGACAGTTCAGACACGACTCCGCCACCACCGCCATCACAAAACCAAGCCATCGAAGCGCGCGCACGGAAGAACTAGAATCAGATCGCCAGAATCGCTACCAAATCCATCCACGGCTCTACCGATCTAGACCGGCCGACAGAACTACCGCCACCGACGCTCCGATCCAGAAACGCCGCCGCCGCCGCCGGCAGCCTAAAGGTCCGGCATACACAAGAGCCGGCATTAGGAAGCCTAACGGCCGCCGAGATCGACGCGTCGAGAATGCAACCGAAACTCGACTCGATTTCCTTGCGGCAGGATATCGTCAGCAGCAACGGACAAAAAATAGAAGGGGAAAGAACACTCACTCCGCCGTCGGAGTCGTGGCGAATCCGGACCAGCTCGTTCCTCTTGTAAGATCCGGCGACCATGCCGCCATTCGCCTCCATCGTCGTCCTCTTCTTCCTTCCTTCCTTCCTTCCTTCCTTCCTTCTCCCCGAGATCGAAGGCGGAAGCGAGAGGATCTGGCGGAGGAGGAGAGAGGAGAGAGGAGAGACTGAGTTCTTCTTCGCCTTTATCAGCACGCCATGCTACTTGCCTCCGCAACACGCTCACTGTCGCTCGGCTTCTGGATCTGTAATAAAAGCTTGGTTCAGTCCAGCTACATCCGCCCCCGTCGCTGTCGTTTTATCGTTTGGGCCTTCGTTTTCCATGATTGAGCTCCCTCGTCACTTACCTCTCTTTTTTTTTAATTCGGGGAGGTTGGGGAGTCGCTTCACCGGTTGAGCGAGTTACCCGGTGGCTCGGCTCGGCTCGCCTCAGCTCGGCTCGGCTCGCCTGCCTGTGGCTAGGCACTGTCTAGATTGCAGCATTACATTAGTAAATAAATAACACATAGTTGTCAATCGGTCATCTAGTTTGATTGCTTTAGAAGATACATATGCTTGAGTTACTTTGAAAATCAATGATGATCTGTGATTTCTTTCTGTTCATGTTTGAAGATACTATAAAATAACACCCTAGCGATAGATAATAGCACGTGAAGTAGGAGATAAGTTTGAATTATTAATATATAAATATGCGAATTTCTTTAATATGCATATGCTAAAAAGTTACGAGTTGTATCGACTTTTTTAGCTCAGATTATGGAAATGAAAGGCCCATCACATAGAACATAACTCAAGATACCGTGCATTTATTAAAAAGAGATTATGAACACTAGATGGAGTTACTTGTTACGTAATAAATATGAAATAACAATATTACGAAATCAAGTCGGTTTCATCTTCATCGTTGAGAAGTTCATATCACGGAAAATCATCTATGCATCTAAATTAGCTAGTTGTTAGATGAAGGTAAACTAATAAATGTTGCAATTTGAACCATTCCTACTCTCTCCATCAAAATCTAAATTCTTTTATTTATGTATATATCTATTTTTGTCAAGACTAAAACCCCCAAATTAGAACATTCGCGCCACATCTACTTAAAGTTAATTTTTGTGTCATAAAAACTCTCAAACCGGCACACCTACATAACATTTACTACAAATTAATTTTTCCATCATAAAAAATTTTAAATTAATATACATTTGTCACACTTACCGAAAACTAATTTTTGTGTCGTAAAAATTCTCCAGTTAATATATTAATTACATCAAACTGATATATTTATATCTACCCTAATTTATGTTAAATTTGGAATTTTTTGGATAAATAAGGGATGAATGCACAATTTGAGGTAAATGTGATATTGTTGTATCGATTTCAAGTTTTTGTGATATAAAAATTAATTCGGAGTAAATGATGATAGGATTGCATGAAATTTCGGGATAAAAAGTAAATTGAGATAAATATAACACAAGTATATAAATTTAGGCCACGCGCTTGTTGGATAACGCCTTCTCCTAAAACTAACGAAAGTGGAGGTTCGAATCCTTGCACAGACGATCTTAAAGCTGACGTCGGGGTGGTGGGTCACTCCGTACGTCTTTCGATTTACCTGGCCACGACTCGATCTGACGGGGTTCCATTCTGGTACTTTAGCATCAATGTTTAGTTGCGTGCCATTCTGGTACTTTAGCATGAATGACAAGCCACGGCTGAACTCGTAAGCAAGAGGCTTGGAGTGTTCAAACGGTTCGTCAAGCACCTGTCCGGCTCACTCCTCACGACACGACAAGTCAGCCCAAATCCGGAGCCGCTCGGACATCACTGTCCCCACCTTAACAAACCGATGCGACCGGACCACGTCGGCTCCCCGTGAGCTCGTCTACGCGTCGCCTTCCCATTGGGCGAAACCGGAGCAATCTTCCTCGCTCCCTTTGACCTCCGCTTCGAGTAGCGAATCAGGGAACGACACGTCCCGACCTCGGCGGTTCGCGAGTGCACATCAGCGATAAAACGAGGACGATTTTTTTAATTTCCGGGAACTGCCCCACTTTCATCATTTGCTGTTCACAGCCTGTCCCCTGGGAGTCACCGGCTGTTGCCGGTAGCTTCCGTCGGCTGCTGTTCTAGCTGCTGTCGGTGGCCTCCGTTTTTAACGCGTGCTTGGAACTCACCGACAAAAAAATATCTAATTAGCTTATCTGGAAATGCGGCGAGGAAATAGAAAATAAATATGGAAAATGTAGATAAATTTATTTTACGTTTACATATTTATTATATAATTCAAATCCATAATTCGATTGACGAAATATTCGGGGATGACTCATATTTCTTAGAGACGGTAAATTTGATATTTTTCTTACTTATCTTTAGAGAAAGAATATGTTCGAATCTTAAAAGGGAACAAAACGGTGGATGCAAAGTAAGTAAAATGAAAAGTCAGAAGCATAATGTGTCAAAGTATCTTCGACGGCCTCCGACATATATCTTCGAACTTTCGTAGACTGACGTATTCAAAATGTAGGGGAAAATTCCTAAATAAGTTTTAAACTTATTACATTTATGTTAATTCAGATTGTGTTTAGTTTAGTATTTTCAAAAAACTTTTAGCCTCTAAAGCCCTTAGAGAAATACTAACCATTTACGGTCTTGATAATAAAATTTCTGAATGAAATTGATTTAAAATAAAATTGGTGTTAAAAATTTTAATTTCGATTTTTTCTTCAAATCTATTTCTAAAATAGAAATTTATTCCATAAATTAAAAAAAAATCAAACGACGTTACTAAACGAATTTATGCCCAAATATGTTCTAATAAAAAACAAAAAAATAAAAAAGATAAATTTTATCACGCGTCCTTAACAACCATTTTGAACAAACTTTCAACCAAATGCTAGTTTTGGAAAAGTTGAAAGCTCTATCCCAACCAATCTTCAAATTTCAATTTTGTCCATGGTTTAATATATTTTTTAATTAAAAAAAAATCAAACCCTTCATCAGACCAACAAGGGCTACGATTGCTGATGAGTCGATTTGACATCAGCAAGCATCAGTTGAGGTCAACCAAGGTTGTGGAACCTTTGGCGGCTCATGAGACCCAAGCGAGGGTCACCCAATGTCGTGCCACTTGAGGCCATAAGACCCAAGTGACAGTCTCTTGGGTCGAGCAACCCTCGAATGGGTAGCACGACCCCTAACAACCCTTGGCTAGGTCACGCAACTTTTATCATAAGTCACACAACTCAGGCGACCTCAACCAACAATTGCCAGTGCCAAATCTGGCTCACTGGCAACCATAGTCCTCCGTTGGTCCGGTAAAGGATTTGGTTCATTCAAAATAAATAAATAAAAATATAATATACCAAAAACCCATCATATAAGTTTTTTTTTTGTCAAACACAAATTCAACTCAAAATCCATTTACAAAGAGGTTTTATCAAACAAAATTTGCATTTCCTACATGGTTTCGACTTTCAGCATTTACATTATATCCAAAACTCATTTGCAAAATTGAACCCAATTTACTCTCAATATTAAACATTTTAATTTGATTAATTGAGTCATAAACATTACGATGACATCAATTTAGTCATAAATCTTTAAATTATATCAATGTAAATTCAACATTTTAGACAATTTGCCAATTTACTCATTTTAAAAAATTTTGACGTAAAATTATTGACATTGATAATTTTTTTTCTTCTTTTTCTTCCCTAGGCCAACGACCCTCCTAGGTTGAGGTGAGGGTGCTGTGACCCTCGCCTCAGAAGAGGGCCTCAGCCCTTGCTTGGTTTGGATGAGGACTGTAGAGGGTCACAAGACAGCCCTCACCTAAATTTGGTCAAGGCCCAACGCCCTTGCCTTTCTACAACCGTTGCCCAAACCAAGGTGAAGGTTGCCAGCTAAGGGTTGAGAAAAAAAAGGACAAAAAATAATGACAATTATAAATTCTGCAAAACTTTAAATAATTATGTGCATTAACTATTGCCATGCCTGTTGTAACAACAGACACTAATTAAACCATCACTTTAGCGATTTTTGGTCCAAATTGACAAATTATCAAAATGTTTACGACATAATTGGAAAAAACACAATATGTTTTAAGATGTTTTTGATAATTTTCTTAAAATGTAGCAGTGCACAGTTCGCAAGTGCAAAATCACTGATTCCCTAGTATTTTTTTTCGGTCGGTCACTAATTTCCTAGTTAGTAGGCCCAAAATCTGCGAACCGTAAAATCACTAATTTCCTAGTTCGTAGGCCCAAAATCATTCATTGAGTGAAAGGGAGAAATCCGAAGATGTCTTTACCTTATATGTCAAATTCTCAAATGGCTAGATGTGAAATGCAATTTAAATTAACCCCTATTTATTTCACAAAAATAAATAATTTAGATAACATTTTCCTAATTATAATTCTCTTTATCAATTCAAATAATCAGTCCATGATAAATATCGATTGTACTTTATATCTAAATATTTTTATCGATAATAAAAAAATTCATTAGTTAAGTTTTATAACCATAATAAACGATTATTTCTAGAAAAATAATTTCCAAATCAATTATTTTCCTCGAGTCACCGGAAGGTCCATATTCCGTTAAGTCAAATTACTGTTCTCACTCAACTTTCTGTCCTAGCTCAACCAGTTTCTTTCCATGATCTTGTTTCTTGCTAAATTCACTGTTACGACGACAACACTGGCCCATAGTCATGTTGTGCGAACCGTTAGTGTCGGATCTATGAATTCGTAGCAACACTCCTTGTACGACCGCAATCCCACATGATAATTTAGGATTCTGCTATTTTCACATCGACCAAGCTTTCGACCTAAGACCATCATCATGCCTTCCCACTGGAAAGTGAAAACAAAGCACATGCTCTTACTTCTACCCCTTCCGTGAATCTTCAAAAGACCAGGGAGCATCGCAGACCGGACATCGCCAAACTCCTACCCCCTAAAATGATGGCAAGGTTGTCTAATCTAAAAATGGGCCCGAAAAAAGAAAAAACAAAGGGAACCAAAAAAGAGCGCAGATCTTCAACCTCATCCTCTGTATGGGCCACCAGTTGTAATGGCTGTAGCTTCCGATTGGGGCGGGGTAATTTCTTTCACAAGGACCCGTCCGCGTTGGAGCCGCTGCTTCCTCCTCTCCTCCCCGCCGTGGTGTTCTTCAGTATCTGCACCATTCACAATTCGGATGTCAGGAGACTCGCAACGAAACCATTTAGGCTCATGGGTATTGCATCGCATGTCATGTATCGTGTTCACTGGTTTTATGTACGACAATAACCTTCATTTTGCACACAAACATGCCGCTTCTGGTCCTAAAATCGAAGGGCGATATCGAAAGGAGGACGGAGAAATGACCCTTCAGGAGGACTCCGAGCATTGACATATGTCCCTCCGTTCTGAGGTACCCAGATTTCAGGGGAAATGGCGTCGTCCTAGCTGAAGTACTACGTGACAACTCGCATATGCCGATGTTTAACTTACAAGGAAAGCCAAAACAAGCGTCAACCAACGTATCGCCAGCCAGGAATTGGGGACCCCGATCGAAGCTCATCAAGAGCATCCCATACCCCACTAGCGACCCCATGGCAAGCCCTATTCAATCTTATACCAGAAAGTAATATGTAGCATCTCTAATTATCTCGGTGGGGTGACCGCCCCCGAATTCAATCATACTTCATCATTGCGTGATGTTCACGCTTTTGTCCAGCTACCCATCACCATACCATATCGACCGATGAGAAATTCGAACTCTCTCGGAAGGTCTCGGATCGCCGGAAATCACCGAAGACGGTAAACCGAACTTCTGTCGTGAGGAAAAAAGGACGGCAAACCCAGATGAAGACTAACAGATAACTGTTCATTCGTATTGCGATGGCTTCCACCCCCTAAGAATGAATTGAATTTTGGCACGAAAACACGAATCCGATTGGCTTTTCGAGAAAGATAATCAGCTAAGTACATCTACGAGATCGCGATTCATCGCTATTAACATCACACCTCGCGACCCACCTCTCCTTTCTTTACGCATTCCCCGTTCTCCCCAGCGCATCGATTGCGCGACCAGATTTGGGAATCAAACAGAGACCCTCCAGCGTCGTAATTATTATAATATAGACTAAAGTATGACTTATAATGACGGCAGCTCTTTAAAAATCACTTCTTTTTCTCCCCGCCCCTTCCAAACGCACGTTGCGCACGACTAGAGAAAACTCGAAAAGAGATGAAGGGAGAAGAAGAAAGCATGATGATATGGCGATCATTCCCAAATCGAAAACGACGGCGAAAATTCGAATGGGTGCGTGCGTGCGTGCGCGTGCGTGGGATTCGGGGGCATTCGGGACTTACGTGTCTGAGCATCTGATTCTCGTTCTGCAACGTGGACAGCTTCTCCTCCAGCTCCGAGTTCTTCTTCTCCAGCTCCTTCACTCTCACCTCCAGGTCGCTCAGGTACGCCTTCTTCCTCTCCCTCGCCTGCTGCGCCGACACTCTGTTCCTCAACAACCTGGGCGCAAGGGACAACGCCCGACATTTGACCACCGTCATCAATCGTCAAAAGAAAAAAACACGCCACGGGGAGAGCTGACGGCCGTGGAATTTTTACCTCTTTAGCCTCTTGTTCTCCTTGTCGGCCGGGCTCCTCCCCTCTTCCTTTGACTTTGACCCGCCGGCTGAGCCCGGTCGGTGCCGGCCGCTGACCCGGACTCGCGGCCCGCCGCCGACGTCCCGGCCGGCTGCTCCCTCCCATCTCCGGCACTCTCCTGATCTCCTCATCGCTCTCCATGCCTAATCTCGCACCCAAAAAAGGAATAGCCAAAAAAAAAAATCGATCAGACAAAAATTCCAAACCGAACCTCCGCGGAAACGCTCGGCTCCCGCGCCCGCATCGAGCGAAACCGCGGGCGGGCGGAGGAGAGCGAAGCCGCATTTCTAAACGCGAGGGGAGATCGGAGAGCTCCCCGCCGCATCGAATGCGCGGCGGAGTTCTAACTTTCCGGGGGCGGGGGCGCGTGGGGCGGTTCGGGGGATTCGCACCTTCTTTGACTTCGATTTGAAGAGCGGAGCTCGAAGATCGCTCGCTGCTGGAAGGGAGCGAGCTCGCCGCCATGGAGCTTGTCGTCTGCTCCTGCATATCTTCTTCCACTTCTTCTTCTTCTTCTTCTTCTTCTTCCTCTTCTTCTTCTATCCACTGCGAATTTCACAGAGCGAGTTGCAGAGAGAGAGGGAGGGAGGGAGAGGGAGAGAGAGAGAAATATTTAATGTTATTTCTCTATTCTTTTTGGTGATTATTCAAATGGATAACGAGGGGGAGATATTAATGTTACGGCGAGTAAACCGGGGGTACTTAATCATAGCGCACGCGGGGGCCGTCGGATCGGCGTGCCGATCGAGCGGCTCCGGGGCTGGCGTCGTGGACGGATGCTGGCCATGAGGGGCTGGCTAAATCAAAGGACGGGGCGCGGGGATCGTGGGCGCACGTGGGCCGTCGATCTGGAGGTAGGATCGGACGGAGATGATGGAGCGAGGCGGGGGGGAAGATATTGGGGTCCGTTCCGACATCGGAAGGGAGGTCGCGTGTTCCTTCCATTTCCGGAATTTGAGGCTCCTGAATTTCGCACGCTTTTTTTGGAGATGAATTTGTAAATTGCTCGACTAGTTCATGAAATTACGAATGACTTTGACGATCCATTAAACCCGATCGATCTACGACTTTCGAGTTTGATTCTACGATGAAGCGTCTGAAATTCGCCAGGGCTTAATTGAACTATCAGTATATGGGTTTCGATCTAATTTCAAGTTAAGTTTGAGATCGGACATGAATTCTAAAAGTAAAGATGATTCGAGTGATATTATGTTTCCTCTTTATATAGAGAGATGAATTGCTACAAATGGAAAATACAGTCTAAAGTAATCTTGTAATGCTACACGGGAATGAGAGTATTTCAGGCCATATTGATCGGATTAGATCATTCGAATCTTGTCTGTATTTGGAAATTTCAACTTAGCGGAATTTGAATGGTTTACGATGCGATGCTCTAGAAACTCAACTCCACTTATTAATTATCATATCGTTTTCGAAACATCTACCTCTATTTTCTTTTTTGTATTTAATCATGCAATAAAGAAAATCGCGATGATAATTAATAGGAATTCGAATAATGTCGCTATACAAAAAAAAAAAAAAAAAAGCGGCTAGGATTGGAAAGGACTTTAATGAAATGCAAAAACATTCTTAAATTCCAACTTGTATTGGCTTGACAAGTTGGAATAGTAATTAAAGCCTCAATGTGTCGTTGGGTGTGGACATACTCTCTCTCTCTTTTCCAATTTGAAATCTGCCGATGACAAATTCTTGGGCCTCGTATCGTATAATTGAGGACATACGTAGAATTTCTTATAATCTAACGGTATACGCTCTCTAAATTTTTCGTCACAACTTATGATGAGCTTGATTCGATCGGTGATCTCTATGATTTGATTGACAGATGGTGTAAGTTCTTGTATTAACTTCCATACAAGATGAGGTCCACATCTTCGATATTTAATATTAATAAGTTATTGTATTTCAAATTTCAAGACTAGTCGCGTAAATCTCTTTTCAATGAGGGAATGTTTTCCGGACATGCCCCCAAAACATTTCTTCCAAATAGCTTATTTCTAGTTGACAATTATTGAGTAAATTTTTCAAATAAGGGTCTGAAACGGAAACATTTTCTTAAAACAAGGCTTGTGACAAACCATGAATTGATCAAGTTAATTTCAAATGAGAGCTTGAACTTGCCGGTCAGCCAAATCTTTTTTGGTTGGCTTTTTCCGGCAGCTAGAGTAAAGAAAATTTGATCTTTTTATTTTTTGGACCGGATGGGCAATTTTATCTAAAATGGGTAAAATCCTAAAATCCCAAAATGGCTGATCTCCACCATTTTCTCCCCCTCGCCGTTGTGTATACGATGCAGTTTTCATTTACTCATATAGTTAGCAAATGATATGCAATAATCAAGAGAAAATATTGACCGGACAAGTTGTGCCCGCACGACAAATCGAAAGGGTGAAAAGAGAGAAAATGCATGGGAGAGAGAATGCGTTCTCTCCATTGATATTGAGAGCGGTTCGATATAATTGGTCCGACATTTCGCCCCACTTTGGATGCTTGTCGTGTTCTCATGACTCTTTCGATTTGTTACGCTAGCACAACTTGTGCAACCAATATTTTCTTGATAATCAATGTGCTCCAATGAAAAGAAGATGTTTAAAGTATCGAAGAAAATGCACCTGTTAGAGTGGTCCATAGGAGTTACGGGATTGACCAGCCGATCGTTATTTTCCCAGACTTTTTTAAAGTCCCTTTAGGTCTGAATGGTCCCTTTCTAGTCCTATCTATAGTCCTAGGTATAAATAAAAGCAATCGTAAGACGACGGTTGCCTGAACATTTCCAAGGCATGGGCATATTTATCCCGACCATACCTTTATCTCCTGTTCGCATCGCATGCAGTCATATCTAGATCTAATATCGAGTCGAGATACAATAGAATAATCAAATCGCCGGAATTTGATCCAGTTGGAGCACATGACAGGCTAGGTGCTCCACTCGGTATGCTTTTCTTATGGACTTGAGCTCGATACCAATTGATCAAGATAATACTTTAGTCTAAGCTCGAATTTAAATTCAGCACGAGCTTGATGTCGGACCAATATATATATTATTTTTTATTTTTTGCTGAAAGCTTGTTCTTGACTCTTTATTCGATACTCTAACGACTCAATCTTATGCATACTTGCCTAATATGCTATGGTCTCCGAATTTTATTTAAATGTGCAATATGGTCTCCGGACTTTTAATTTGTTTGATGTAATCTCTAAACTTTAGTCAATATGCAATATGGTTCATGAATTTTTAATTTATTCAATATGGTATATGAACTTTTGGAAATGTTTAAACTGATCCCTCAACTATATGAAAATAACTAATATTATTATTTCATTAATTTGAATTTATGGACAATACAGTATAGTTTTATATAATTTAGGGACTAGTTTAAACGTATACAAAAAGTTTAGAGATTACATCAAACAATTTAAAAAATTTAAGGATGACACTGCACATTAAGTTAAAGTTCATGAATCATATTGTGAATTGGGTCATAATTTAAAAATTATTTGAGATATTTATTTATTTTTATCCATAGTTCTTCTTGGTCACGAAAAGCATGAACTCACATTGATGCCAGACAACAGGTCGCTGCCAAATAACCGGTATTAACAGACAGAATGCAAGTTACAACTCCAATGCAGTAACAAGAGATCTCCCCACAAGAACTTTGTATTCTCCTGAACAAGATTTTTGCAAAACTCTGCAACTATGACAACGGCGACGACGGCGACGACGGCTCGGCTCGTGCTGTTATTAGACGAGCCTGCTTGTCTAGGTGAAAGAAACATTGATGAAAGAAGAAGGCATTGCTGAATGAAAAGAAATGAATGAGGAGAGGACCGTGCGACATGACCTCGGCATTCCGCTCTTTATCTTTGACGTTTCACTGATCAGTTGTCTTTCCCATCTTCAGCTTTTTAACGAGGTACCGTTTGCCGAAGACGCCCGAGAGGCTGCGGGTGTATGCTCTCTGAGAAGGGTTCGTACCCGAAGAGGACAGACTCCGCGGGCACGTCGTCGCCGGAGTCATGGCGTCGTCCAGTCCGGACGTGTAGTCCATGCCTGCGAACGTGGCTTTGGCGCTTTGGCATGGCCTGAGCTCTTTGAGGTCGCTCTTATCATTCTTGGCGCCTTCATAGAACTGATCCGACAGGAGGCTGTCGTCCCAGACCAGCCCCGACGAGCCCTGCCTCCTGAACGACTTTGCCGACCTCTGCAAAGTGGCCATGACCGGAGCTTCTGCCATTCGTGCTTGTTTGAAATGATTACCGAGTTTTCGGCGGCTTCGGTTCCTATGTTGCCCGGTGTATGCAAACAGGTATAAATAGACAAGGGGAGCATTGGAGAAATTGAAAGGAAGAAGCTTTCGAAAGAGGCCATGAGATGGCATCTGCCATCTGGGTAGGTCAACTCATATTGGACATGCGTTGCTTGCCCTTTGACAAATTAGAGCTTTGGTCCGGCATGTGTCTCATTTCTTGTCCTGTTTGTCTGGACATCTCGACGCAGAAAACATCTATGTCGAAATGCCGAACTTTTGTAGTTTTGTTTGGCGGTGTCATGCATGCATCACGCTTTCCCTTGAACCGTATTTCATCAATGTTCGGCGGACCGGATGATTCCCGGACAGGGAAAGCAGGACAAGTTCGAGATCTTCACTCGTTCCAGAGATAGCGATCAAAAGAGATGAAGATTCTAGTGCCAACAAAAGGTTGCACGTTCGAATTTTTCAGTGTTCCAAGCAATAAAGCAATGGATTGCATCAAATGGCCAAGGTATCAACTTCAGCTATCAAGATTTATAGCGATTTACCCCTTAAGATCATTACAAAATCCATGTCCGTGATATCCTGTTCTGTCACGGATAACGTTATCATCTGTTCATAGATCAAGTAGCGTTCTGAACCCCGCGTGTACAACGTTTGCTGTAGCTTTGATTTAGGTGCAGTAAATAAGCTCAGCAAGTTTGGCCAAAAGAAACGTGAACAAGCTGAAAAAATGAAAGGAAAGACAACATATTGCAGACAGAGGAACATCATGAAGCATGAGGTTTACTGCATCAACTGGGTCGTTATATCATTATGATATCACGAATGGTGCGGCACATATGGCTAAACGTTCACCAGTTCACAGAACGAAAAAACAATTGATACAGCTTTACAGATCCATTTTCAAGAAACAGTTTCAGGCACGGGTCTTTCGTAAGGAAGTCGTTCTTTGGGAACTCCATCTTCAGTACGTCTGTCTTCAAACCATTTCACGATTCTCTTCCGGGGTAAGCTGGTCACTTGCACAATGCTGCTGATCATTGCATTCTGCATCCATTTTTTTTCTTTTCTTTAGTATCGCGTCAAAAAGTTTCTACTTTGGAATTGAAATTCAGAAATAATTAAAGTTGCTGCATAATATCGATTAACTGTAAAGGAGAAGGTCAAAAGCTGTCGACCTTGAAGATTGAACATCGAGACTGATAACCGAGATTCGAAGCTTCATGAACAATTAAGACCCCTCATAAAGAGTGATCGCTAAAAGTTGGTGGATTGTCGTCTGATTTTAATTTTCTCCCAGGGGTATAAAGCTGAAAAGGAGCAATTCTGCCTCTCTCATGTAAATATATGATGAACTGAAGCAGCAAAATTACTCTCACCAGCGTCAGGATTCCCAGACCAAACTAAGAAAAAATTTTCCTTCATGAAACCCTCCTGCACCTTTTACGACAATTACGACTCTTAACAAAAGAAATTAGATTCAATGGCTCTTGATACAGTGAAAGGGAGTTACATGAAAACAGAATCGAAAAAAGAATGGAATGGAAAAGGAATCCAATGGAATTGAAAGAGGAATGAAAGAGAGTAATCATTGCAATATTTATATTTGATTTTGACAGAAAATCAATGTGATAATCCAAAAGGCTTAATATCAACTATCAAGTATGTCCCAAAAGAAGCAAGAGAGAGACCCCCCAAAAAAAAAGTGGTACACTTGCACGTAAAAAATGTGTTGTTCGAAAAACAGAGAAAAGGAATGGGCATTCCTCTCCTTAGGGAATGAATAGCCATTTGGAGTGGACCAAAGATAGGAAGAGAAATGAGAACCTCCCTCCCACCCTGTTTCTAAACACCAACGTCAAAAATCTTTTTGTTGTTACTGTGTAGTGCACGAATCAACATTAATTAACCAAACAAGCTGGCCTAGCAGTGTTCTACCCTTTCCAATATCCAATAGATTTTGGGTTCAAAATCCTACTATTCCCCAACTCATCTTGACCATACAGAAAAACAAACAAAAGGCAAGAAAGAAAGTAATATGGAAGACAATTAGCATGAGTTGTCACTAAACAAAATCTGCGAATTGTTAAGATGTAACTTTGTCTTACAGTTGGGCGCTTTGTTCTTCTGTAAACTCTTTCCAGAGTTTCAACTTGCACTTTCTTCAATCTCTTCTGCGCTGACCACCTTTGCCGCATTACATGAAGAGGCACCTTCTCGATGGGTTTGGGTTCAGGTTCAGGGTCTGCAGCATCTGCTGTTGTCTCATGAGGAGCAACATCAATTGGTGCAGTTTCAGCTTCAAGGACTGTTTCCACTTGTACAGGTTCGTCAGGTAATGTAGCACTCATCAATAAAAGATTTGGAGGGGGATCTCGCAGCAGTTCAAGAATGATAGATCGATCAAGACACAGCTCAGCAGCAAGACTTTTAATCTGCAAGAGGAAAACCACATGACAGATGAAACACACATGGAGGATGAATCTTATCCCGACCAATGATGTAAAAGGAAGGTCAAAGCTCCAGTCAGAACACAATTTCCAATATCCTTTCCTATCCTCTTCTTATATGCGTGATTAATAACATAATGGCCACATCTGTATTAATATATCTGAGTGAACGCACAGTCCAGTGTCTCACCAACTACGATATAGGCCAGCATAAATAGTTAATCAATTATGTGAAGAGCATGAGTTACAGAAAATGCTTACCCTAGTTTTCCGACGACCAGCTTTCAGAGCAACAGCCAATCTTCTAAGTTGCCATCTTTTTAGTTCAACTGGGCTCTCAACATCATCGTCGTCATCGCCACCATCTTCCGCTTCAGCATGATCATCAACTTCTGAGTTATCCAAAGGACCAGCAAACATTTCCAGGTCATCACCACCTAAGGCCTCCTCCAACTCACGCTCGAGCCTAGCAAGGTCTTCTTCACTTATATCGTCATTGTTGTCATCCAATGTTAGTCCATCATTTTTGAGATCTTGCTCGAGCTGATTGAATAGCGCTTCAAACGCATCCTCATCCAAATCCTCCTCTTCCTCATCATTACTTTTGGGCAAAATCTGCCGCAAAGAGTTAAAAAGATCATAAATTTCAAGATTAAACCTCACATTTCCCACACCAATAATTTACAGAGATACTGATCATTTCTTATTCGTGAAAAATGAATCCCAAAAATCCACATCCAAGCTGGAAGAAGGGAATCAACTTTCCATGTGCAAACAATTCACCGAGCCAAGATTGTCATAGATTCTCCATCTCAAACCAAAAATTCTCCTATCTGGTTCTCATGGCAGCACATTATAGCACTCCTCGGCAATAAAGAATTCTACCCGAGATGCAATTTGAAGACAATAGCCCAAAACCAAACGCTACAACAACCCCCACCAAGCCTAATCAAGCAAAAGAGCACCCTCTTCGAAGCTCGCTATCCGGGTCCAATCACAACAGAGACGAAACTTGAAGGAAGCAACACAACCCAACCCAGCACAGCACGACACGACACGGAATGAACCGAACAGCTTCAGAGCAACACCGAGCTCAAATTCGACGCCTTCGACAACTCAGCTCGGCTCCAAACATTTATCTTAACGTACCGAGAACGAAAGAAAACAGAGCTCACCTTGCTCCTGCCCTTATTCTTCTTCTTCGCGGCCGGAGCGTCGTGCTTGCGACGGCGAGCGAGAGCGAGCGCGGAGGAGGAGGAGCGAGACGGGCGGGTCCCGGGAAGAGAGAACTTCAGGCTGGCGGGTTCGTGATCGGTGCAGAGGAAGAGGCGCTTCTGGGGTACCCAGGAGCGGAGCCGAGCGGAGCAAGAAGCGTTGATGGATGGAGCGAAGGCCATGGGGGGTCGGTATCTCTCTCTATCTCCAGGGGTTTTTGGTCCGCTGTACAGGGGTTTGAGGGAGAAACAGAGAGGGAAGAGAACGACGCCATTGTTGAAGAAATGGGATGGTCGGGCTTGACTGGACTGGACTGGACTGGACTGAAAGTCCTCGGGGGCCCACATCTTGTTTTCAGGCCATGGCCCATGGATTCTCGTTCCAACCTTGTTGACAATTTTTGCTAGGAGTTTTCATTTTTCATTTTTTCCTTATATTGATTAATGCATTAATGATTTTGGCCCAAAAAATAATAATTAACTGATGTATTATTAAAAGAAAAAAAAAGATAGAGGAAGTTGTAAGAGTCGACTGCCTTTTGTTAGGGGCGACAACTGACCTTGGTCGTGTCGAGTTAATAAAGTTCTTACATCCACACTAAACCTTGAAGAGAGTTCTTCTTTTAGGATAATGACACAAATAGTCATTGAAATTTAAATTTATTTAATGTGGTATTTGAAATTTAGCCTGTACGATGTGGTCTATAAAATTTTAATTTGTTCAATATGAAATCTGAATTTTTGATGTATATTAAACTTAGTTACTAAACCATATGAAAACGTTCAATATTGTTCTAGACTTTGAATTAATGGAAGAACAACATTGACCATTTTCATATAATCCACGGACTAGATTAAACATATACTAAAAGTTAATGGACCAAGTTAAACAAATTAACACATTGCACATTAGGATGTTCAAGGATCTCGTTGCATATTAGACTAAAATCTAAGCATCATTTGTGTTATTATCTCTTAATTTTTTTTCTTACTTTTACTTATCTTAATTAACACATAATGATACTAGCAAAAAACAACTAATTAATGTATCATAAAAAAAAAAACGGAGGTAATAGGAAGTGTTTGATAGTCGTTTCTCACGTTTTTACTCGTTAAGAAAAATTATTACTAATGCATTAAGGAGGCCTTTTCTTTGTCTATTTTTTCTTTTTGTTTGGCGAAGCAGGAAAGAATAAGAGAACTTACTACAAGCTGCGGTGGCTCCACTGGATAAGACTCTGCTGATCCACATCGAAGAGGTGAAGGGTTCAAAATCCAAGGGAGACGTTAGGTGTATTAAGTGTGACTCAGGAGTGGTGGGTCCTCCTGCTTAAGTATCACCTGGGAGTTTACGGCGCGGCTGTCGGTTGCACGCCGGTTTCTCTAGCACAAAAAAAAAAGAAAAAAAAAGAGAACTTTGTTAGAGAAAAAGAGGGAAACGGGATTTCATGGTTTCTTGGCCCGTTTTGATGTCCATTATAGCTTTGGAAGCTGAAGTCTGGGCTTTTAGAGGAGGGCTTGTTTGCAAGATGAATCGGATGCAAGATGTGGTACTAGTAAGTAGTAACTAGGGTGGTCTGGCGATTTTTCTTCCAATTCCATCTGAACGGAATGCCTGCCCTTCCAGAATTGCAGGATGCTTTGCAGCCAATTTGAGGAAATGCATGGGATCAAAAGCCATTTTCCGGGGAGGCCAATGAGGTTGCCGACGACCGAGCCGATGCGCCCGGAGGCATCTGCCAACTTTGGTTGCTTGGGACATGAAGGGCCCCCTTCTCTCTGCAACAATTGCTAATGTTTATCTCGGACACAACCGGTTCAGCAGCCGTTTTTTTCTTCTTTTTTTTGGGCTCTTTGTAAGCCCGTTCAAAGTTTACTGTGAAATCTTCCATTCAATCGAAAAATACACTACCATTTCTCAAGCAAATGATCAAATTTAAGAATACCACGGAGAGAAAATGAGGGGGTTTCGCTCGTACGCCACGAACCCAGTCGGCCCCTTAATGGATAAGGATAACTTTATTCTCGTAGCGTCTTTATCCCGGTCCTTTTTTTAACCTCGACGGGAAGCTTTTCAAAATTGGATGTCCGAAGCCCAGAAATTGAGTTACAATAATCGATGCTCTTTGTGCGTTATCTGGCCAAGAAACAAGAATCTCATCATGACTGTTTTTTTTTTTCAAATTTTTTTATGTGCGGTTGATTGATTCACTTAACCTAATAAAGCGGCATCTCATTATCTTAATGAGAAAATAAAATACAAGTCCCCCAAAAACAAGCTGTATGTTCAGCAAGTTGCACCGTCCAACCTTCAATCATTTGAGCTCTCATGAGTCATCATGACATTAAACTTGTTTATCTCTCTCTAAGTACAAGAGGCAAAAGAAAAATTACAACATTATCATCATGCCAATTTTGTGATTATTGTAGAGAATTGAAAAAATTTACCATCACTTTCAACGAATTGAAAAAAAAAATCAACACTCATCATGTTCCTTCCACTCGGGTTTGGCCTCTGGCTTGGGATTTCGGTTCGGTCCAATTCGAAGCATACCTCCTCCCCAAATTATGCACCTCCTCACCTAATTTTTTTATAGTAATAAGTAGAGTGAATAATACTAAAAAAAGAATATATATCTTTGCTCGATAACTTGACTTTTCTTGTAGATTGCGACCAAGGGCATTTGCAGTTGTGCTCGAAACTCATACATAAAAAAGAAATTGGAGTAATTTCATTTTATTAAAAAAATTAATTATCTTAAATGACATTTCTAAAATCTACTAATTTCCTTGATAATAATACGATTAGAATGCGTAGATATACACCACCGTCTCGCTCACGCTCGAGAACTCGAATCATCCTCTCTTCCTTGTCCGAAATTCCTCGTCCGGAAAGCAGCGACGCAGTGATCGCGAGGTCACCCGTCAATGGCGTCGATGGGATGGATGAGCAAGGTCCCGCCGATTGCTTCTCGCCTCTACTTCCTCCTCATCATCCTCCAGATCCCGCTCTTCAGGTACTCCCGATCCTCCGATCCCCGGATCCGCCCGATTCGCCGGCCGCCGGCCGGAGCTTCCGAGCTCGAACGTCGCCGCCGGCCGGCGAATGGAATCGAGCGTCCTCCTTGTCTGTTTTTGCCTTCCCGGGCGTGACTTAGCTAGCTGCGATGTTTCGATTATGCATGGAATCGTCCGAACGGGAGCGGCGCGCGGTTGATTGTCGCGTGAAGAGATCGGAGATGACGGAAATTCTCTCTCTTTGTCTCTCTTTTTGTTCGCTTGGATGGGTTCGGAGTGGGAAGGAAGGGACTTCAGTTTTGTCAGTGTTGTGCGCGTGTGAAGAAGCCTGTTCTTGGGCACCGTTAGTCAAAGGGCTGTCCTCGCCAATGTCGTTGAAGGGCGATTTCTGATCGAAGAAATGAGAATCATGGAGGTTGTGGTGAGCATAGAGTAGTTCTGAGATGTCACTGCTTTGGGGTTGCGGACGGTCTTTCTTCCCAGTGCGGAGGGAAGAAAAAAGGAAATAGCTTTGCCCATCTGCAATTCTACTGCATCGTGACAGAGCAGGGCGAAAAATTTGCTTCACGTGATATCGACAAATAGAGAATACCCACGTAATAAAACCCTGTTTCTTGATTACTTTCCGGGAGCTGGTAGTCTTTCCATTTGAAACTGTCGGTTACCGCTCGATAAGTGCTCCTGGAGACTGATATTCTGGCAGATAGCACCCCGTTTATTCTTCCCCATGCAAAGTAGTTAAGACTGTTATATGGCACCAGCTTGTTCTTTTCTCTGCCATGCCTACTTGGCTCTTATGGTAGTTTAGATTTCCAAGTATCATAACTGCTCCGTGAAGTTCAGATATTCTCCTAAAGGACAGTTATAGTTTGAGATCTAATATACAGTTGGAAAGTCTAGCTGGTATCTTTATTTTCTTTCAAATTCATGTATAAAGTTCGTAGTGTTACTAACACGGAAGAAGGTGGAAGGATCCTTTTTGAAGCATTTCTCTAAGCAAGTTTATCTCGTTCGGGACTACCATGCAGGATCACATGTAGGTCTGGTGTGTGTACGACCCCATACAGGTTACATCATCTCAGCTTATTGCCAGTGAGATAATCCCTGTTCCTGTGGTGAAGGCCCTTCTCTACCCTGGAGCTGTTGTCAATGGCCTTGTAAAGAACATGGCAGTTCCAAGCTGGAATGATTTGCTGGATATCTATAATCTAACTACTGCGAAAGAAGCCCCGGCAGTAGTTGATCTACAGCGCTTGGAGGTTCTTTTTAATTTGATCTTTCTACATCTCATCTTCTTGTCGCATATGCTCTTTTTTTTCAGCTAAACACCGACATAAATTGTACATTTGTCACACTGCATTGCATGTGCGAGATCATGAAGTAAATGATTTACACTCTTTAGATAACAGCTTCTTTTTTAATTTGACCCAATTAAGGGAAAACTGCAGCGTCTACTCTTTACAGGCAACAGTTATTGCATCCATACTTTTTCTCAGTCATGTTCTTTCGCTTGATGTGAATACTACAGTACAGTCGTCTCCTCATAAGTGTCCCAATTCTATCTGCGATAGAATGCTTGAAGCGTCACTTGTTTCTTAGAGTGCCCGATATGTTGTACAACCAAACTTCTTGCATGCTTTTCTTGTTAATTTGGAGTTCGTGACATAGTTTGTTTCACCACCTGTTGATTCTTCCAGGTTCTTGCTGGAAGCTACTTCTGTGTGGCAGGAGCACTTGTGGGTCTGCTAAAACCAGGGAGGATGAGCATGTTTGGGACACTGCTAATAATCTGGGGTCTTGTCAAGGAGGGCATCTTGGGAAAGCCTGTGAATGTGGATCCTGCAAAGGCAGTCTATGTTTATCCGACAATGTTGCTTGCATTGATCTGTGCCTTATCAGCCATTAAATATGATGTGAAGAAGGCCATGAGACCTGCCCCTGCTCGAACAATTGCAAAGCCACTGCAGAGCTCATCAAAATCTAAGCTGAAATGAGATGAATTGTAAGCAACAGTTCTGTTGAGGATGTCACTCTTTTGTTTTTTTTTAGGATTCTTGTTGTCAAAATTTTTTAAGAGTCTCACATCAACATATGGATCTTCAGTCCAAGTTTTATAGTCAATTGAATTGTGAGTTTTATATGGCTTGCTGGGTATGTATGCTTGTTATGACCGGGCAGTGTCTCTTCAATCTTACTTCTGATTCATTTGCACAAGTGAGTAGGTTTTTGCTGAACTCACAATTTAGCAGACTAAAGTAAACACAATAACTGCTTATTAAGATTCGGAGAATAAAGAGCAAAGACAAAACTGTCTTTACCTGAGGGAAGGTGACTCCTAACTGTAATTCCCATCTGTCAAAATTCATCTTCAAAAACTCACGTTTTACTGCTTATACCCAATTTTAGCTGCAAAGTACATTTTCCTTGAAGTTTCATTAATAGTTTTCATGCCATGTCCGCCTCTTTCTCAACCTCAACGGTCACATGATTTTCTTTTCCCACTTGGGAATTCTGAGCTCTTATGCAAAGTTGGTAGTGATGCGCATGTTAGGCTCCTTTTCTTTCCTACTTCCTTATTCTCTGCTTCGGGCAATTTATGCTTAACTTGGTGGCCACATGCACATTAAGACTTGTCCCTAAATAACCCCTACATGTCCGGTAGAGGTTTATTAGTGCTGCAAAGCTGCAGAACTCCAGTGATTCGCAAGCGCCTGTTCTGCTGCCAAAGAACTTATATGAATACTGTGTACCAAGCTACTGTTGCAGAAGAAAAGGACAATTAGCATAAGCATTCCTTGCGAACTTGATGCTTATGCCCTTTTAAAGGTAGCGTTGTGTGCATTATAATCCCAATTGAATTTGGCAATAGACATGCTCCAGCCAATCTAATCTGGATGCTCGGTTTCCTTCAAGCATCAGTTTACTTTAATTCTAAAATCTGCCAGTAGCAGCAGTGTTAACTCAATGTCGCTTCTTAAAGCCTTACAAATAAAATAAAATAAAATTGGTTTTAACCTTAGTAGGCATCAAGAGCCCGCTTACCTGTTACAATTCCCAGTTTAGTCTACGTTTCAGGAAAGAAAAAGAAACGAAAGAAAGAACTGAAAAAAGGCAAAGTGGGGGGCACGAGAGAGTGGCAAGCTTATCGAAATGCTCTTTCTGAAGGCATGCTGCTGTTTTTCTTGTAAAATCTTCTGCTTAGCAGAGCTTCGGACCCATGTGACAAGTTCTATATCTTCCCTGGTCTATCAATGCGTTGATTTTGACTCAGGATTCTAAACTGTGCAATTCTATGTTAGGAACTCCCGATGATTTGGATTAAGTAACGACCAAATTAGATTATCATATTTAGTGTGCTAAAGAGCCCAAATGATGCCAAAGGTTAGCACTTACATCGCAACTCTTTGAACCACTGATTGTTTGAGGTCAAAAAACAGTGACTGAAAAGCAATTTCAGACTAAACAACATATAGGAGACCATCGAACATACTCAGGTTTAGTAGTTTTCTGATATTCTCTTTTAGAAAATCAGCTTAATATTGGGAACACAAATAGAAACGACCTCTGAAATGCAGCAAGGACTTCTTTGTAATTTGCTGCCGTACACTAGCACCTAGCCGCCAGTTATAGATTAAAGAAGAGCAAATTGATTTTGTTGTTATGGAAAGGTTTAGAAATTGAAGATGAGGACACATTATGTTATTCATCACCAAAAGTACCTTGGGGATGCATTCATCTTTGAACTACTATAGTTTTTGATACATATATCTGTCTTAACCACCCCCCCCCCCCAAAAGAAAAAAACCAAAAAAAGGGTTAATTAATACATGTAGTTGCAGGGTATTAGTACCGCTTTTTAACTTTGCTCTATCTAAACAAGTGGTATCCACATTGTAATGTAATATGTTAATCTGAAGGAGATTAGTTAAAAGAAAAAGGTAAATGGCTGTAGCAGTGTGTTTTCTAAGAACTTAGGTGGTGCATTACCCCATGAGAAATAATGCAGCGTGCCAACTGTAGTTGAAATGTGTGAGACATCAAAGGCTCCTTTTTATAAAGGGACAAAAGTAAAGAACTTTAGAGAGTGTGCGTTATGCTAAATTTATGAATAAATACGAAAGGCAGAACTTTAAAAAGTTAATAAAGTCAATTTATCAAGCTTTGAATTGGATAAAAGCTATCTTGTTTTTGCTACCGTTTGACCATCACAGTATTGATTAACATTTTCAACTCTTGTACTTGGTACGCTGCAGTTGTCTGATAAGATGGATGTTGGGTCCAGATTCTATGATCTAAGAGGAGGATGGTGCTCTTTCTTGAGCATGAGTTTTATCAGATATTCTGTCTTTTTCAGATTACAACAGGAACATGGAAATTATGATTGCGTCTTCTCAAAGACCATTCTAGGATGTTCCCATATCATAAAAAACGAAGGGAGAATTGGTTTTAAAGATAATGCTTATGATACCTAATATTAATAATTATCATGAATTTTTACCAAATAAAATAAAATAATAATGATCATGAATGTTGCATTTCTTTTGCATTTTACACCTTAAGCCCTTTATTATGGATCTAGATATATGTTATCGCACATATCTGAATTTCTTTGTCCAAAAAGATTTTATTAATCCATTATATAGTAGTTGATACCATGTGATCAATGAAATGCAGGGAAGATATGTTAATTAGTATGATGCTGTTGCATTTTCCTCATTTAAACACTACTGAGTCTCTTTTCTCTCTCCATCTGTCTACTAGAGAGAGAGGCACTTGATGGCTTGAAAGAAAGGAAGAAAGAAAGCACGGGCACTCCTTTGAATGATAGCTGCTTCAACTTGGACATGTAAATTCTTTTTTCTTTTTTTGAGTCATATAAATCCTAATTTTGTTTGGCTGATTCATCAGTGGGAAGGTACTTCCACTAGCACCAGCAAAGCAAGTGAAGTAACATAAAGGAAAATGCTTAAAGCAGGACAAAGAATCTTTGCAAAAAGCTAAATAATGGAGTGTAGTAGCAGGGGCACTGATTGAAGGTGGTGTTGGGCTTCCTTTTGACCAGTAAATCTTGCAGTTAAATACCCATCAGGTCAATGAGGGGACCTTTAAAAGCTGTTCCCTTAAAAGCTCTGGAATCCTATGTGAATTTATTCTTTAAAAAGCAGATCCATCTTCTTGTTTTAGCGCCCTCTTTACATTAATCAATGTTAAAACCTAGGTTAAGCAAAACTTTGACATGTTAGCATATTACTATGTGCCTTGACAAATTTTGAGAAATCATGGTAGAAGTATTCTGTAGTTTTATCCTACTTTTTACAAGCTAGCAATTTACTTCTGACAGAAAATATAGGATGATGGAAGATGAATGTGGGAAGTTAATCTATCTGCTATTCGATTCTTTTTCCTTCTCTACATGTATAACAGGAATAAGGTGAACTGGCAAGCAATTCCAATGGTTGAATCTGCCATGAGATCTATTTGAAATACTTGAACTTTCTTATCATTCAACTGTTGTGTTGTTTGTCTGGGAGTTTTCGACTGCTTAATTACTAGAGCAGGTCTTAAGCTGAATTCCTTCTGAAGTTAAATCATGTGAAGCCATGCATACTATGGTCGATATACCATGCATTGCCCTTTGTTGAGTAACATGCCATATATATACATTGTTGGTTCGTTTTCTAATTACTAAAGTTTTTAGAAAAATGTTTCGTTTAATATGGTGTTAGAGTATAGATCATGACTCCAAATCCTGTCTTGTATACATTCTGGCTACACTTACTATTCTGCCCGTTTTTATGTCTATGGTTGTCTGTTTGATATGTTTACATCCACACTTTATGTCTTGCGATCATCTCCTTACACTCGAGGAGAGGCCGAGTAATATGCTATATACCTAAGCTGTTGACTCGTTTCCTAATGATTTAAGTTTTTATGAAAAAGGTTTGTATAACACTTGTCTCGTGACTATGATAATTTGTCAATTACCCAAACGTGACCAAGAACACATTGCATCAGATTGCCAGATTTAGCTAGTAAACTATACGCCAGGAATCACTGGCCTAAGATCAGCCGAGACAAAATGAATAGAGTAATCCGATAAAACTTTAGTGTTTTTAATCATGACTGGATTACGCCGTGTAGTCTCACACCTCTTTATGCCATATTGAAAATGCAAATGATCTTTATCTTCTTTGACTAATGCCCCAGCTTTTGCAGATTTGAAGAGAACAGGGTCCACTCATCTCAGTTTCTTTCCCCAAAGGCATGTGTAATATTTTTTATGCAGTTGCCAAAAAGATCCATGGCTTAATGAATTTGCAGTTCTTATTCAAGATTATCTTTTTACCACTTAAAAACGAAAGAATATCAAAAAAGGGTCGGAGGGATTGTAATTAGAAGAAGAGGAAATAAGTAATTGCTCGGTCTTGCATGCACTCGGTGAATATAAATCACTTCATTTAAGCCATCAATTCATGTGAGGCTCGCATAGTTTAATGATGGAGATGGAGTGGGCTCATATGGTTCGATTCCATACAAGAATTTTTCCATGAGATCGACAATGTTTTCGAAGTACCATTACTTTCTAAATAGGGCAAAAATGTAAATACTGTTAAAAGAAAATTCAAGGGGGGAAATAAAATGAAATTCTCACAGTACTGCAACAAACATAGAAAACCCTCTCAAGCAGGTGATATAGAACTGCTAACCCGCAAGCTTCTACGATCCTATGCTAAAACAAACTAGACCATAAAAACACCACAGAACAGGAGAAAAAAAGGAGAAAAATGAAGAAGTAGAATTAGAAGAAAAGACTCTCTTTATGTTCTTTTGATCTGTCATTCAAGCCCACCAAATAACTCCAATGGAAAATGTTTTCTTGGCAAAAGAGATGCAAAAGACAGTGGCTGCATTTTCTTGCTCGATTCTCTTCCAGGCTCTTCCTGAAGATCAAAGAAAAACACAAGACGTGTGTTCGTAATACGCTGGACCGGCTAAATATCGCTCTCAAAACACACCATCTTCTGCATAATATCCGAGGGCTAGTTGTTACCTAGATCATGGAACATTTCAAGAAGAATAATCAGACCGGCCACCAGATGAATAATCTTCTTGGCGCATTGCACCTGAAGCAGTTTGATCTGCTAGCAAAGTTATGCTCATTGCATCCTGACCTGAGCATTTCACAGTGCAAAAATTGAAAAGAAATTCATTGTAACGTTCCAGGTAGTACATGTGCTTGTGTTGAAGGCAGGCACAAGGTTCCAACAGCTAGCTAGCATAATCAAACATGGTGAACTTTTGAGTATGTCAGATTGTTAGTGTGATATTTCATGCAGGAGCATACGATAGTTCATGAACAACCGTTTTGTTGGCTTCACGGGGGACATATCAAACCCCTACCTGGTGCAAATCCAGTCACCAGCTCTCCACCCCGAGCGACTGCTGCCACCTCCGCTGCTGCTGCTGGCTCCAAAACCTCGCGGCCGAGACATTTCGCCCTCATAACGATGGCCCCCGCCACCGCCGCCGCCGTCCGACTCGTTCCCGGCGCGCCGCACCTGAAGCGGTCGAGCGGCTGGCGAAGTTGTGATTCCCACAGTTGTCGACGCTGCAGTACCAGTCGCCAGAGCCGGACGTCTGGGCCCGTGAACCTGAACGGCGAGCCGCTCCTCCCGCCGAAGCCCCCATAGGAATCGCACCCTTCCCGCTGGCCCTCGGCTCCCCACACCTCTGGCACGACTCTCGCCTCTGGAAGTTGAGGTGCTGGCACGACCTGCAGTTCCAGTCTCCCGGCCTGCTCATCTCTAGTCACACCTGAATACCAAAAGCTCAAGGATGGGTTTTTGCATGAAAGAACCTTGCTTCTACTGCTTGACATAATTAAAGTTGGAGCTCGTGACTCATGAAAGCAAGATCATAGGTGACAATCTTTGAGTGAATTAATGATGACCCACATGACATTGTGGCCTCAGAACTCACCTTGGGAAAGAAAAGGAGTCGAGTGAAGACAGATTTGTGCGGAGCACAACTTATCATTGGTGATGGATATGAGAGTTTGGGGTGGGTTTATATGCTCGTTGGGGTCACCTCGGGAACACCACCAAGCACACTCACAGAGAGAGAGAGAGAGAGAGAGAGAGAGAGAGATTTCTTTTTCAATATCCTTAACTTTGCCTCCTTGAACCACAAGGAATCTCAGTGACCTTAATCTGGGAAAAAGGAAAGAGAGAAATGGAAGAAAATGATAATAATCAGAAAATGTTATTCCAAGGATT
>CM029518.1:33347969-33474229 GCA_017140615.1 Eucalyptus cladocalyx
GGGGGATTTCCATGAGAAGAGTCTGGGGAGTCGTTATGTTACATCGATATATTGGTCAATAACCACGCTTACTACCACTGGCTACGGTGATTTGCATCCTGTGAATACGAGAGAGATGATATTTGACATCTTCTACATGTTCTTCAACCTGGGACTGACTGCTTATTTGATTGGAAATATGACCAATTTGGTCGTCCATGGCACCAGCCGAACCAGAAGATTTGTTAGTACACTCTGGACCATTGCATGCATCTGGACTAGTCTTCGCATGCCTTGACACTCTCTAGATTCTGATGTCCATTTCTTTGAAACTGCAGAGAGACACAATCCAAGCAGCATCGAATTTTGCGCAGAGGAACCAATTGCCTGTTCGCCTGCAAGACCAAATGCTGGCTCATATATCTTTGCGATATAGAACTGATTCAGAAGGTCTCCAGCAGCAGGAATTTCTTGAAGCCCTTCCTAAGGCCATCCGATCAAGTATCTCGCACTTTCTGTTCTATTCACTTGTTGACCAGGTGTACTTGTTCCGTGGGGTTTCGAATGACCTGCTTTTTCAGCTGGTAATGAGTTTTTAAGTTTATCTTATCATCTCTACTGGTGCCATGGATGAAGTATCAGACGTCTTTAGACAGTTGTCTTCTGTTCATCAGGATCCTTCTAAATGCATGATGGTTGTCATTTTGGCCTGATTTGATTTGTCAAACTCAATCCTGTCTAGAGTTAAAACACTGGCAGATGCTGCTTATGTTGAATTTCCATTCATGGTTGCAGTCTTCTCTTTGAAGGTGTCAGAGATGAAAGCCGAGTATTTTCCTCCGAAAGAAGATGTGATTCTGCAGAATGAAGCGCCCACAGACTTGTACATTCTGGTCACTGGTGCTGTGGTAAGAAGTTAGTACTCATTCCCCGGTTCCAGTTCTATTATTTATGCAGTACTGGGAATGCGTACAGTCTTTTGGTCTTTGCTTAAGAGATAGAGTTAAGCAGAAGTGCATAAGACAAGCTGGTTCTCCAATTAAAAGTAGCCTCGTAACTTGTCATTCCTTCTGTTTGAAAATATACAGAAATCGAACTACTTATATAGTCCTGTGAAAGTTCAACTGAAGGAAAAAAAAGTTCTGTGAAAGGATCTTACGGTAGAAAATATTGCTTGCTTTACATGGAACATTTGTTTACTTTTCCTTTTTCTCTGGACATGAAATTTTGGATACTTTCCTAGTCCAAACACTTGATGTATCATTTTTTGTGGGATGTTCTTTAAGTCACTGCTCTGACATTTTGGTCTATGGACAGGATCTTATTATGGAAAGAAATGGAATAGAACAGGCAAGTTTGTTAAGTTAAGAATGTCTCAACCAATTTCTTTTCCAATAAGTTTATATATGTCCGACTCAACTCTGATGAAACCTTGGGTGTTTACCCCTGAAACACTTGACTGCAGGAAGTTGGTGAGGCAAAGAAAGGAGATGTCTTCGGCGAAGTAGGTGTTCTGTGTTACCGGCCACAACTTTTTACAGTCAGGACAAAAAGATTGAGCCAGCTTCTACGTTTAAACCGGACGTCATTTCTGAATATTGTTCAGGCCAATGTTGGAGATGGAACAATTATCATGAACAATCTACTTCAGGTAGGCTATGCAACTTCACTGATCCAAGTATGATGTTTGACTTATTGTCTTGAAGTTTTTCTCCTCACCTGAAACTGACAGAAGCAAATGCCGTTAATTATGGAAGACAGACAACCACAAACATAGATGTTTCGGTTGAAGTTGCTTTCTGATCCTCGATTTGTTCAAACAGAACCAACTCTGCCCAATTTTATGTGCAGAAGATGAGAAATTAATAGCACTATCTGTTTTATGCTTCTTGCAGCATTTGAGAGAACGGCGGCACCCATTGATGGAAGAACTACTGGATGAGACGGAGCACATGCTTGCTCGGGGCATATGGAGTTGCCTCTTAGCTTATGTTTTGCAGCAATGAGAGGCGATGATCAACTATTGCACCAGCTTTTGAGACGCGGTTTAGATCCAAACGACGTAGATAAAAATGGAAGGACAGCGATGGTATGTCACTTTGTACTTGAAGATTTCATTTCCATGGTCTCCTAATTCTACATTTGTGACTCCGCATGTAACAGCATATTGCAGCATCTATTGGAAGTCAACATTGCGTGACCCTTCTTCTAGAGTTTGGAGGAGATCCTAACATCAAAGGTACTCTACTCTATTGGCATTCAAAACCATTTTTGCTTCAATATTGCAATTTGTTTACTATTTGGAGCATTTCAAGACCAATTTTGCTTGGAACATTAATGTAAGGACCCGGGCTCCCACTGTGTAATATTATTCACTTTGGGTCACCCGCCGACGCGACGAATCGCCATCCCAACCACGGTTTTTTCCCTCACGCTTTAAAACGCGTCACACATATTAGGAACCCAAGCCTCATAAAGGCTCCAGACCCCTAAGCGATGTAAAACAGAAGAAATGCCCTTAGTCTTGCCTGCGTACTGCTGAGGCAATCTTAGTCTATCCCTCCGTACGCCCGGTCCGGGTCATCACATTCTCCCCCTTAAGACACGGCCTTGTTGTGGCCTCCACACGCGGTCGGAAGTTGGTTCGATACCATTTGTAAGGACTCGGGCCCCACCGTGTGATATTGTCTCTTTGGGTCACCTGCTTGGCGGACGAACCGCCATCCCAACCACGGTATTTTTCCTCACGGTTTTAAAACGCATCACACATATTAAGGAACCAAGTCTTATAAAGGCTCCAGAACTCCCCTGGAACCCAAGCCTTATAAAGGCTCCCAAGACTCCCCCTAAGCGATGTGGGACAGGAGAAATGCCCTTAGCCTCGCCTGCGTACTGTCGAGGCGATCTTAATCCGTCCATCTGTATTGCCCTGGGTCTGGGTCATCACAATTAATGAGATAAGCACTGTGTCCAATTTCTGTCTCGCACCTAGTTGTCGCTGCTGTACAATTTTCACCAATCTTATCGATGTTTCTTGAAGAGATGTGCTGGTAGTTGTGATGGTATTTGCTATGCAGATTCTGAAGGAAGTGTTCCTCTTTGGGATGCCATAGTGGGGAAGCATGAATCCGTGATTAAGCTACTTTCAGACAATGGTGCAACGATTTCATCAGGTGACGTGGGCCATTTTGCCGTACTGCCATTGAGCAAACACCTAGAACTTCTCAAAGACATAGTCAAGTATGGTGGGGATGTAACACTGCCCGCTAGCAATGGAACTACACCACTTCACAAGGCTGTATCCGAGGGAAACATTGAGATAGTTCAGTTCCTGTTAGACCAAGGATCTGATGTTGATAAACCCGATGTGTACGGATGGACCCCTTGGGCTTTGGCGGATCACCAGGGCCATGAAGAGATAAAGTTTTTGTTCCAAAGAAACAGTGTTATCACCATCTCAAGTGGGCAAGGGTCTGGACATCCAAATAGCATCCCTAAGAAAACTGGAGGTGCCCCATCTTGCAAGTACCAAGCGAGCCTGCATACATTCGGCTCTCGGTAAGCACTCGAGTGAGCCCAACGATTCCTCCATTTGGACAGGAGTCCATGCCAACTATTGCAGAGGTTAATTGGTCAGATAACGACGTCGCGTAAAGCCAACAATTATCAGAATTCTCTTATTGGGATCATGTCAGCTGCAAATACAGGTATAGAACTATCAAGCTCCTCTATTATTTCATATATCTCTAACCTTTTTGGAGTATTTAATGGTATTTATGTACAATATCCTCAATCAAGGAGTTCGATATCACTAGGATGATTAATTTGATATGGCAGGCCGACAGTGAAACAGGTTGGATGAAGCAAGTATATGAACTATCTTATTAGCTTATCAGCATTGGTACTTCCCTTTGATAATTTAGTTGGACATTAGAGGCTTGAGCACTGAACTTGACGTTGGATTTCATGAGCTTAAGAAAGATAAAGCTATATTTGGACTTCTGCATAAGTCTCTGAGTTGTTCTTATTGACGTATCATGCATTGAGATTGTCTCTGATTGCTCAGTCATGAATCTGACATCATACATTTATCATTATGCAACTAGTGATAGAAAATGTCAGCTACCTATTCCCTGAATTTCGCAGACAAGTCTTTGTCACACAGTTTGGATTCTATGCAGGCGAGAAGGAAATTATTTCATCACCTGGCAAGTTTGTTAATTGGAAATTAGGCAACCCTCCAGCTCGTGTAACGCTTCAGCTGTTGAGAGAAGGGTGAACTCGCTAATAAGCTTGTACTGCTGCCAGAGTCTATAGAAGAACTTCTCCACATTGGTGGTGGAAAATTCGGATTGAATTTTACAAAAGTTCTGAGCAAAGATGGAGCAGAAATTGAAGAGATAGAGCTCATTAGAGATGGCGATTTTCTTATTCTTGGTTGCTGAAGATGGAGATTATAACTCACAACTACCAAGGAAAAAACGAGTCAAAGGATACAGATTCCTTCTCAAGGTCACCATAAGCCATTCGCCAATTGAAATCTTGAGCTTGAGGGTGCAGTAATTGATGGTGTGATTTGGACATATTAATTTTTTCAAATTTTCGTTTCCTTTCCAGCGTTTCTCCTATGCACTGCATGTATAGTTGAGAGTACACATGGAGGGAACAGAAAGAACTGAAGGATTTTAGTGAAGATGGATGGCCTACACGCTGCACATTTTCAGGAATAAATGCCATGTAGTGAAGCAAAGTGTCAGAATCCGCTTAGCGGGTGAAGTTTTAATTTTTGGTTGGATGATTGTACTATGCATGAACTCAGTGAACCTTCTTCCCGGTCATCTGTAACTTAATACAAATAAAGAATTTATGGATACAGGATGTTTTTGCCAACATGTCCTCTTCCCTTTTCGCCTGTTCATTATCTTATTCATCATTTTCCTATAGATGAAGTTGAAGGATTTAAGAGCAGACACTTCAAATAGAACCAACATGGTGCCACAGAATATTATTGCAGCTCGCTAAATGCAGCTTAGATATTTTAATTAGGTTATTCAGTTGAAGTCTGTTGAACTGTCCTAAAGCGTTCCACGCTTTTTGACCAGCAAAACCAGCATTTGCATAAAACAGCTCAGCACTCTCAATAGAGTCCAAATAATGCTTGCACAAGCTAAATTCTGTTTACATGTCTCAGCAATTTTTCACTTTTTAACCCCTTATATCTTACTTCCCTATCGTAAAAAATTTGAATAAGGAAAATTTTTTCGTGTGGTTATCCTGTGGAAGTCCGCTTCCTGTGCAATCAGTACTCCAGTTTTGGCTTTTTCTTCAGCTCTTCCTTTGGCCTGTATATACTCTTGTCAACAGTCTATACAGAGGAACTCCGAACTATGCTATTCAATGATATTAGGAAATTTATCTAAGTATCATTTTCTGAGAGGCATCTTCTGAGCGAACCTACAGAACAGAAAGCCAGTGTAAGTGCAATTGAACGGGAAAAAATGTAAGTGATTCCTTCATAGAGTGAAAGTTTTTGGTTCCTCACCCGAATAAGCATCTCTTCTTTGAAGCTCACAGTTCTGAGCTTCAACTCGCTCTACTTGTTGTCATCTCGTCAATATCTCGCATCATTGAAATCTTCTTCGCTCTCCTCATCACCAGAATCAGATGGTCTTATGTCCTGCTCATGCATTAAAGGAATGTTTGATTCATTACAAAAGTGAAAATGTTTGGAATTCAAACAAAAATGGAAATTTTTTTGGAAGACCGGATTCAAGCAGCATTGTAGTTGTGTTAATTTTCATGACATATGGGTAGGTATACCTTGAATGAGGCTTCGACTTATGAATGGGGTAGCAGCGATTTCCCTCGCACTCAGCAGCGTCAACTCCTGAAGATGATCTTGCTTAAACAGCTTGGGAAGGATGTGCTGCCTTATGCTTATAAGAAGGAAGAACGCAATGGGAACAATATGCCGCAATAGGCACCACGTCACCCCAAAAACAGATGAGAAGATACACAAATTGGAAGAGCGTAAACATTGCGATGGATTTGAACGGTACTGATTCAACAAATGAAGCATGAACTCCTTCCAGAACTCTGCTCACAAAAAGGAAAAGTGAGATCAGGACAGCATGATAATGACCTGCAAAAATTGTATATAGTAAAAGCATGATATCTGGAGTACCGTCCGGATAGATCAAATTTGTTAGTGCATATTAGGTATTTTCCACTCTCAAACACCACAACTTGCCTTTGCTCAAAAGCATAGTTAAGTTGCAAGCAAACCCCCGGATCACCGGATCAAATCAATCTAAAAAGCATGACCAACTTGTAAGTCTGCAGCTTACTCAACGTCGACCGGGGATGAAAGCAAATCCTTTCCAGAACTGATTACCGGTAGACTATCGATAGCCATGTAGGCAAAAGTAACCCCAAAGAACTGATGTAGGTATTAGTTTAATGACAGGTATCGCACATACTGATATTCCCACAAGGCATGATTGCAGCAGGTTGCTCATCCTTTTGTTCATTGACTCTTACGGGCAAGTGGGCGCGACGTACTTCTCGGGGTCAAATTTAGTGTTTCCGTCTCCTCCATCATCTGCTTTCAAAACCGTCCTTCAGCTCCTGCAACTCCTTAACTGTGGAAGAACTGCAGGAAAAAAATCCACCACGCTCAATGCTAAGTAAAGCTACGCATATTTGCCCAAATGGAGAAAATCAGGGCGTGCTAATGAAACTTACAGTTGGAGTCCTGTCCATTTCAATGAACACTTCTTGCATCTTTCCATAAATCTCGGAGTTGGTTGCCTGTTGCTTCATGCATTCCTTTGCGCTCCTGAACCATCCTCTTCGAATGATCTGCACCAAACCTCCTTTTAAGCACAGTCAAGGAAAAGAAAAAAATGATGCTTAGATGCTACCACTAAAGATAGAGCTTCTAAACATTCCGTCCGAACCTGCTTATTGAGAACAGCTAGACTCTTAGTGTGCATAGGAGACTGCGGGAGTACTCCATTGGAAGGAGGAAGTCCAAGTAATCCAGATAGTAACGTCTGAGATCCAATATGATAGCGCTTAGCAAAAGGTTAGCTAAAATCCTATTTTAAAGGAAATGGGCATAATCAGGTACCAATAGTCCAAGCAAAAATATGTCGTAGTGGTAAGCGGCCCGGTTTCTTGAGATTGAAGTCCTTCTGTTGAGCCAATTGTGAAGCCACACTGTGGTCGAAAGAAATACAACCCTGCTATCATCACTGCTGGTATAAAAGCAGCAAATATGTATGTCGGAGGCTTTTTTCCACATATCCTGCAAATTAAGGGACAAAGGTATTGGATTTGCATAATTTATAATTTTGAAAAAGTTACTAGATCATAAGGAAAGGGGAAAAGAACGCAGTTACCAATCTTCAAGACCTTTGGGATAACATAGAGCAACCTACGTAGATGTCTTGATACTTTTGGTGCAACGATATCAAGATTCAATAAGTAATACCTTAATTACTGTCCAGTGGTACAGAGAAGCAGTATCAGGGGAGTGGACAAAATAGTCTCCTTGGAACTCCATTGGGAACTCTTTTTGAAACTGCAAACGACAACGCTGTCCAAGTAAGGACCATAAGAGGAACGCCATAATCAGCTATGAATCCACGGAACCAGCCTGATGAACAGAAGAAGAAGGAAGCTATCAGGAAAAATGGGTTAAAAAGCAGAAAATACTACTCAGAGAACAACATATATAAAAATAACCAATAACAAAGGTCGAATTTGTGTACCAGTGGTATATCGCCAAGACCTTGCCCTTCTGCTCTTGAGCAGTATAGAGCAAGGCCGGTAGCAAAGATACTGGCAAGCAATCCATTTGTATAGAGCCACTGGAACTGATACTTCTCTAGAGCTGGGTTGTCTGCTTCAGGGATATTGAATTCGCTGATTAAACCCTGTTGAAGAGGTACTCATGAGGATATAATAACCACCGATCCATCTAGTTCTGTTCCAGTAAAGCATTTTTCAAGCCGCTTGTAAGCTATGCGGTACCTTGATGGCCTCTTGAATGAAGAGAACAGTAATCAACATGCCAAAGAGCTCCCCTGCAATCCTAGTGAATCTTGTAATGATCGTGCAGGCATTGAATATGGCAAGAAGAAATAGCAGCAATGCTGTCCAGACACAGACCCTGCAATTGACGCCGTACCGTAAGTCGACCATATACATGTTCTGATTCATGACACCAACATAAGCCCTACATGACCATAAGAAATAGGAGAACTTCAATTCCTTACCACCCAGCCCAAGCCAAATACAACTCCGCCCCGAGGTCTGACCTCCCCTTGGCAAAATTGTACAGATAAGTGTACATTATAACAGTTGGCTCTGCAACCCCTAAGACCAACAGAGGCTGGCCACCGAAAATCGAGTGGATAATCCCGCATATAGCAGTCGAAGCTAAAGTCTCAACCGTGCTTAAACTGCCATCTAGCATTCGAGAATAACATGATCAGTGTTAAAAAAACAGACAAGATCAAGAAAACAAATGCGAAAAAGTATAATCGACAAAGGAAGCTCAATCTCTCTCCTCAGTGAACTGCAATTTTAACAAATGAGAGCGAGAATCGGCCACTCACTGGTGTCTCGACTTAACTGCTCCCCGAAGGCTATAACAGGAAGGGCGGAAGCAAAGAAGATATACGCTGTCGGGGCTAAAATCCTGAGCATAAAGCATCAAAACCATCATCAGCAAAAAGATCTAGGAATATGTCCTCTCTTTTTTTTTCCGAGGACGGGATCTAATTCCTCAGCTGCATTCCAGAAGCCAAATCAATCAAGAAAAAAGAAAAAGCTACCTCATGCCTGAACAAAACCCACAAGCCCAGTCCTGCTTGTAACACGCGGCTCTCCCTCTGACATCTTTGACGATTCCCTTGAAGGGGGTCTTGAGATTCTCCATTGCTGCTGCTGCTGCTGCAACGAAAAGATGTTAATGGGGTAGTCAGAAACACGACGAACAGAACAGGGTGGTCGCATTCTTGAAGATACAGAACACGGTGCACGCGTTCTTGGAGATTCAGTAGCAAAATTGTTGAAGAAAGAGAATGCTTACGAATTCCTCTCTCCTGCCTCTCTCTCTCTCTCGGAGGTAGCAGAGATTAAGAATACTCGTAGGATTCTGAGAATGAGGCAGTGGGTGTTGTCGATGTTGACCGCAGTCACGTCGGGAGCTTTTCTTGCAGGGGAAAGGAGAACACGTCGTTTCTCGTGCTTCCCATGAATAAATAATTTGCAGTGCCCTCCCCCTCCCTCTCTCTCTCTCTCTCTCTCTCTCTCTACCGGTGATATTTGCGCGTTTTCTATAGCTGGACGTACCGCAATCAAAGGGAGAAATGTATTTTGGCCTCAAGCGATGCGATGTGACGCTTCACGGGAGGAGGAAATTTAGACGTTCAAAAGGCGTTTCATCTTGGCCCGCCCCACCCCATGAACCACCCTCTTCCTCACAAGGCAAAAGGAAAATTTGCTTCTTGCCAGATCATGTCGGCCCGATATCAACCATCACCGGTAGAGTCGCGTACTTGTTTCTAACGATTCGATCTGTAGGAAAACCGCAGTAAATGCCAAAATGTCATCAGCGGTCGATACGGGTCATTGTGCAAGAAATTCGAGCGAAAAAATCGCATATTTTGCACTCGTAAAATTCCTCCAAAATTTCGACTTTTACTTGACAATTGGAATTGTGTACCTCGATATCTTGTCTGATCTATGTGATATAGACACGGAGTAATATCTTTCTCCTGAGATCCGTATTATATTGGTTTAGTAAGAACTAGCAAAGAAGAGTTCGGTGGTTACGTCGGATGCATTAATTAAGACGCTTAGCCCATGATATTAGAGAGCTATACATGGAAGTACAGAGACCTTACTTTCATTACCAGGAACAGCTAGTTTAAAAACTTTTAAGAGAAATCAAAGGGAGAGATAGGTCGGCAACTCTCCTGGCTGGTGCAAGCCTGTAAAGCATCAGCTCTTCTGACTTCATTTCAGTGGCGGGTTGACCCCACGGGCTGCCATGAAAAAGATGGGCAAGAGAAAGGTAATAATGCAGGCGATTCACATGATTCTTCTTTGCAGTTACTAGGCATCATCTGCACATTCAAGATAGGGAAATTATCAGAATCATCTGCGAAAATGGAAGGTTATTGAGAATTTGTCTGATTGGCCAGGGCAATATAATCTTCGAGGGACTAAATTGGGAAAAATTCTATGGAATTTATGGACTTAAGTGCACAAGTCATTGAGCACAAAGAGTGCATTGATAAAACAAAACAAAACAAAACAAGGTCGATTTAACGTGTGCTGTCTTCCTAAAGTAAAGACGATAGATGGTGGAGGACAGACACTTTTCGTGCGTTAGCCAATTTGAATAAAATATTACGTATCTAAAATGCTCCAGGAATATAAATCTCATTATGTTGATTTCCCAAAATTAATGTAAAAAAGAAAAAGGAAAAGAAAAACAAACAAAACTAGAAGAGGGGAAGTCTAATCTTGTGCGGACTTTGAACGAGCAGGGACAATCTTTCCGGTTTGAATCAAGGATTGGAATGAAAGTGGATCTAGCATTAAGTATTGTGACATTATTAATTTTTTTTCTCTCTTTACTCTTTCCAATCATATGGAGTTCTGCAATATTATATGATATTTCTTTGCATGTAATGTGTCAGCCAGTTGTAAAAAAAGTCATAAATTGATGGTGTATTTTATCGATTACGTATAAACCTTTTAATTATGTCAATTTAATCTTGAGATTTTGATGATTTTTTGTAATCATTATGATAATTTTTTTTTTTATTGGAAATGGCTCACATGGCGATACAATTAGTATCGATAGTCCTACAAGGCGTAGTTGGTGTTGGTGTAGGCAATTTAACTTCTTCTTTTTCTGAGTTTTTCATTTTTTCTCTTTGCTAGTGGCTGATTTTAGGTGATGCCCACCAAGGGCCACCCTTGACTGCGGCCAACGAGAGCTTGGGTGAGGCGATCTTTGCCGAGATCTAGTGAGGGTCATGGCCGATGGTCATCGACTACAATATTTTGTTTTTTTTTTTTTTAATTGTGTAAAAATTTACAAAAATTATCAATGTTGGCATTAACTATCCACGTTAATGATTTTTGGTTAAAATTGTAGAGAACGATTACATTGACATCTTTGCAAAAAAAACGATTACATTGACATATTATCATAAATTTAGGATTAAATTAAGCCTTGATTGAAAGGTTTATAATTGAATTAGTACTGTATATAATATGTTTAGGAATTTTTTGATAATTTCTCCTAATGCAATGTGAACTCACAATAAACCTCGTATGCAAAGTAAACATCTGTCAAAAGCATGCCCACAAAAATGTAGAGATATTTAAGAAGATTAAGATGCTGATTTATAAAAAAGGACATGAGTTAATCATTTTGTTGCCTTAGAATGGGAATTTTTTTTTTTTTGTTTTCCAACCTTTTCTTTGCTGTGCCAGCTAGGTTATGGAATAATAGTCCCTAGGATGCGTGTGGACCCGTATGAGGTTGGTGTGTCGTCTTCTACTATTGCGCAAATGAATTACGCATGTTACCTGTTTTGGACTTTTCTGCACCTGTTCACTGCATCTTTGACCATCCATGGACCTAAATTGGTTGAAACTGAAAGCTACCTTGACGACCTAAGAATGTCATTGACTTTTAAGAGGATATTAGCCCCGTTTTTTTCGCTAAAAATATGGATGATTTAAAAAAATTTCTAAAAAATGATTGCCTTTATCGTTTATAAGAATGAATGAACGGAAAATATTTTAAATTTAATACGAAAATATCTGGCGTAAATTATTATCGAGCGCTTAAATATTTCTTATGACTAATTATTTTAAATGATAGAAGCAATCGTTTTTATGAAGATGTCTTTCAAATCATTTATTTTTAAGCAAAATAAATGCTATCCGTAATCATCCCACAATTAGACAGTTTCTCGTGACGCACGTTCTTTCCTCAAGATCATAGCCCATTTCGAAAGGGTTCGTATTTCCCCCACCCGTGACTTCTTGATTTGAGATCACCCGGAACTTTTGTTGATAACTCCCGTTCTCGTCACTAAAACTTGCAATTAGGTTTGAGCTAGTTGCTTGGGCAAATGTTTTTTTGGGTCAGCAGACGAGCCCATGATCCATTGCTATGCAGGTCCAGTTTCCACATCCAGGCCCACTACTAACCACGAAACAGTTCCTGCCTATATCTATATGTCGATATCTGATCAATTTTAGTTGCTTCGCGGGAAAATGATAGCAGGCCTAGGCCAAAAAAAAAATGGAAATCGGAACATGGCTCGGCGCCGCTAGTCTCGGTGGTTCCGAACACATTGTTTAAGGTCCTGTAAACTGTGTGAACCGTGTGCAGGTCCGTTGGGTCTTTAGGCGAACAAGCCTAGTTGGACTGATGAAAAATTGTCCCAAAAGCCTATATATATTGTACGGCAATTTAATTTTAAACGCTTTGGAGAGTTTATTATTTCAGTCTCAATGCACTTGTTTGGAGACAAATTTTTATTTTTAAAAGTTTTTTATGGACTTTTATTTAATTATTTTTTCTTTTTTTTCTTCACAGGGATTGGTGGGGTTGCCATCCATTGGTGAGGGAACGAAACCCTTGTGGGCCATGGGTGAGGGTCGCAAGGTGAAGGCTTGCGTGAGGGCTGCAATGGCCTTGCCGTGGCTCAAGAGGGCCTAGGCGAGGGCTTGGCTGCCTCCTTGACCACAGTGAAGGCTTGTGAGCCCATTAGCCTTGTGAAGGAAAAAAAAGAAATAAAAAAGAAAAAGGAAAATTGTCCATGTTGCTAAAAGTATTTGATTAAATTTATACTTGACGTCATGACATTTGGGAAAATTATCAAAAAAGTCCTAAACCTATTGTAATTTATTTTTTTTAAATTCAGTCCCAAATCTTTTTTTTTTTTTTTGGGTTAATTCAGTCTTAATTTTTTTTTTTTTTTTGTAATTGTGCCAATTTAATTTATCCGATCAATTATGGCTAGGTAATGATAACAGAGACACTAAGCGTCCAGCTAACGTTGACATGAATAATATTTTAATAATATTTATTATTATTATTATTATTTTTCACTTCTTCCTCTTTCCTCTAGTTGGGCTAGAGGAAGGGTTGACAAACGGGGGAAGCCTGGCCGTGATGGGGGTACCTTGCCCTAGGCCACTCGGCTGGGTTCCGAGGTTTGCCGTCGGCCATGGGCGATAGGGGTGATCGGGTCCGGGGTGGGTAGGGTCCAGACTTGGACCCTATTCTCTACTCTGTTATAATGGTTCTCCTTTTTTGGACGCGATTCCTACCTATTTTCACGTTGGACCTGTTCGGTGAGCTCGGCCTGTTTTCGGTGCGGAAACGGGGGTTGGCCTGTTTATATTGGAACTGTTTTGCATAAAAATTGCTATATCTTTATATTAACCAAGCATATCCTTCGACCAAACTCATTGGAAACATGTATAAAATTTGGACCCCCTTGAAAAAACCAAAGTATATAATTCGTATAATTCGACGATTCACTTTTAAATTATCACAACATCGAAGCAAGCCTAAATCCTTAATAGAACCTCAATCGTGGCCGATTTTCACACAAACAGTAACAATTTTACCTTGATGATGTGTGATTGCAGCCGCGATCAGCTGTTGAACTTACAAAAAGGAGTCTCGGGCTGAGCTCAAAGCGACCAGAGGTGGAGGCGCCTCGGTCGATGGAGATTCGAATGTTTGCGGCGGCTGAAGATTGGACTGGAGTCAACGTCGTAGGTTCAATTGAGAGTATACAGAAGAGTATTCTCGTTCTTGAAGTCTCGATGCTTCAGTGAAGAAAGGTCCGAGAGGGAGCAGAAATCTCTCTTTCGCTCCACTTCCTCTCTGGCAAATAGCACTGGTAGTGGTGGTGATAGACCTAGAGCATGCGAGATAGTCAAAGACAAGAATCGACGAAATTTGAGTCTTTAGTAGTATGTCCAAACATGTGTAAATTCTGATAAACTCAGTTTAAAAAGAATTAATTGGCCGAAAACATTGGTAATCTGGCATAAAAAATAGCTCCGTCTGTTTTCTATCTGTCATCTCTTGCTCCTATCAAATCAACCAACTTTTTAGTTACAACGGAATTGGTTACATCTCTTAAAAAGAGAATCCTGCTAACCAAACAAACTTTACAGCATTCACTTTCACATGCTTTGCTCTTTGCTTGGAATTACAATTCTCAGCATTTCCTCAAAATAGAATACCGGCAAAGATGGCCCGTTCAAACTCATCGTATTCATCAGTGACCACTCGACCATCCATCGCGAATGCACATCATCACAAATTGTGATAATCAAGATAATCACCCAACAGCTTAGAGCGAGAAACAGGAGAGAGAGGAGAGAGAGGCCATGCCATTTCTTCAAAAATTTCGTGTTCTTCTCCACTCAACTCACATGACCTTTTTGATGGGGGAACTAAAAGATTAATGGCAAGAATTACACTGCAGAAATTCATGAATGACAGAAAATTTGCGGAATTAACACGTCTGTCACAAAGCTAAAACAATAATCTTGTCCAGAGGATAGGAAGACAGGCTCCAATGAACTAAAACTATCCTATTTCATTGAAACAACATGGATTCTCAAGCAGATATTCTGATCTGTCAAAGTTTGTGCTAGCTTCTTCCCTCTCTTCCTAGGTAATCACTCTTATATTTTTTATAACTAGGATTGAGACACCCACCTTAGGACCTTAGATAGGCAAACCCCTGAAAATGTTTGTACTCAGTGGTGTGGGAATCAAACTCGTACGGCGTGCCAAATTCACACATATAAGTATGCCCTTAACCACTTAGTTGATCCTATGGGGTATATTGACTATCTTATATCACCACACCCAATGAAGTCCAACAAGTGTAATAACTATACATATCTCTCTTTGAGCATGTGTGTGTGCATTTTTGTCATTGATCAGCTGCTAGACAGCATTGAAACAAACTATTAGGATGAAACAAACTATTGTGATTCACAATAACCTCAAATGCTCGTTTGCTCGTTCGCTCAACTCCTGACCAATTCTCAAGATTCGTCCCACCGAGAAAAAAAACACCAGACTTGCAATACAAGAACGAATCAAAAGAGCAAACATCGATGGCGCCGGCGCGAGGGTAAATAGAACTAATTAGCTGGCAGCTCAAGACAAAGAGTAAAAATTGTGCTTACCAGCGACGGCGCTGGCGCAGGGGACGGGGACTTGCCGAACAGCTCGGCGGGAAGGAGGACGCTGTCGATGGTGAAGATCGCAATGGTGGTGGACCTGAGCATCGTGCTAGCCACCTGTGAGGAGTTGACCCCGGTGTCGAGATGAGGAGGCCTGCGAACGTCTTGCACCCAGCCTTCTTGAGCAGCGAGGCCGACGGCGCCGGGGTGGCGAGGATGGCTGGGACCAAGATGGGGGCATTGATCTAGAGGAAGGCGATGCTGCTTCTGCTCGGATGGATCGACGGAGGTGAGACCATGAGAGGTTGAGAGCGACGAGCGTGCTGCGTGAGAGAGTGAGAGTAAAGATAGAAAGTTAGTTGACTAGGGTTTTGTTTTGGGGCCCAAAAACCGGTTCTCAAACCGGTTCCCAAACCGGTCCGATTGATTCGGTTCCTGGGTGGGTATTCCCTCAGAATCGGTTCCCGGACCGGTTCAAACAGGGTTTGAACTTTAGGAATCGGTTCACAAACCGGAACCGGTTCTCGACCCTGTTTTCCGAGTGAGCCGAATCGGGAATCGAGTTGACCTGGTCCGGTTGCACACCTCTAATGGACGAGGCCCCACCTTGCACGGCCTTTGGTGAGGGCTGCCAGTGGTTGGGCGATGCTCGACCTTGTGTAGTCTTTGGCCTTGGAGAGCTTTGTCAGCCTTGGGTAGGTTGCGACCTTGCCAGATTTGGTGGGGCCTCACTCAACTAGGGCCTATGAAGCACCGACACGTTGCCGGAGCTTCCGTGTCATGTCTGACACGCTCGGACATGTTCAGACACGAGGTCAACACGCGTCGGATTTTCCGACATGTGGTAAATCTTTCTTAACACTCTCCGACATGCATGTCCAAGAGAGAGGATGATGATGGAGGGTGGAGGCGAGGCTGAGATGGCGAGGGAGGGCTAGAGGAAGAGCAGGCGATCTAGACAGCTGCGTTTGCGACGTTGTGATGGAGGGCTGGCGGCGAGGCTATAGCTGCGGAAGAGGGCCCTTCCGATGAGCGACTGTGATGAGGCGACTAGAAGAGAACTGTGTGACGAGGAGGAAGAAGAGGCCGTGGTTAGGTTTTTATTGAGGGGGAGGGTGGTGGGGGACGATGGAAAGAAACCGGGGCCGAAGAGGGGGTGGTGTGACGTGAAAAGAAATTGGGGCCGGAGAGGGGAGGTGGCGTGGGGTGGCGGAAGAGATAAACTGAGGGGGGGATGGGGGTGATTGATGGGGGTGGGGGTTGGGGATGATTGATGGGGGTGGGGAGCAGGTGCTGTCGAGGGGGAGGGGAAGAAATCAAAGGGAAGATCTTGGGGAGAGAGAGTACCGAAAGCAAGGGGAAAGATCTTGGGGTGGCTTGTCATGGGGGAGGAAGAGAGAGAGAGTGGGGAGAAATCGAGGGAAGATTTTGGGGGTGGCGTGGGGGATAGGGGTGAGAGAAACAGGAGGGAAATGATTTTCTAGGACGATGGTTTAGAGAGAAAATAGGGGGAAATGATTTTTGGGGATGAGAGTTTAGAGAGAAAAAGAGGGGAAATAATTTTGAAAGGTAAAATTATTTTTGTTATAAAAATAAATAAATGAGTTAAAAAGTTATTTCAAAAAATAATAATATTGAATGTTAAATAATAATCAATTTTGATGATTATAAAATATCATAGATTTATTTAAATAAAGTTGATTCTATTTTTTTTGTTAGTCATTAGTCTTATCTATAATTTTTATTAAAGTTAAAAACATGTTCCCAAATATAGTTACGCATTAACTATGAATATGTTTTTAAATTTTCTATGAATAGATTTATTAATATTATTAGTATAAATTCATTGTAAACTCTTTATTTATTTATTTCTTTAGTTTTGAATTTGAATCAAATTAATTAAAAATAAAAATATTTATTTAATATTTAACGTGTTGGAGCAATACGTCTAACTTTTACTTTTTGAGAAATAACGTGTCACGTGTCGCGTGTCGTACATAGGCTAGGGTGAGGGGCCTCGCCATTGGGTGGTGAGGTAGACCTTGTTGGCGCTCACTTCTAGTTGCCGTTGGCCAAAGGAAGGAGGAAGAAAAAAAAAAATAACAAATATGAAAAATAAAATATTATTAAGATACTATCTATGTTAGCATCGGCTAATGTTTACGTTAGCGCTGGCCAACAAAAAATGGCCAGATGGCCCGGATTGGCACAATTATAAAATATTTATGATTCAATCGATTAAAAAATTTATGACTGAATTAAAAAAATTATAATGAATTTAAGACTTTTTTTGATAATTTTCTCCACGACACCCAACTGTTTTTCACTAACTTGCGATGATTTAAAAGGATTCCCTGAATCGGGAGTGATCTCCATCCTAAGGTAGTAGACGCAGGAGTCAACCTTCCACGCTTTGTTTGTCCAAAAAAAAAAAAACCTTCCACGCTTTGTCCCTGTCAAGTGGCCCCCAGCTTTATGCAAACCCGAAGGGCCTTGTTTGAAGGGAATTATTAAAATATTGTAAAGAAATTAAGAAAAAAGGGGGAAGAATTAGATAAAGTCCGAGTTCTAGATGATAGATATGGTTCACTAAAAATTCAAATGAAGCGGATTTGAAACGCAGTCTGAAAGCACAATGAAGTACTTCTAGAATTTTCTCACGGAGGCTTCGTTTATGCAATCGTTTTACACCAAAAATTTCATTTTCTTTTTTGGAAAATAGAAGTCAGCACCCATGTAAAGATAGCGAAATAAGTAAGAAATCCATGTCCGTTGTAAAAATTCAGTTCGCCATGTCGATCATCGCAAATCCTTATTGGGAACCGACAAAATCTGGAGCAGAAGAAGAAAGATGTGGGAGAATTTATGTATTCATTTATTGTATTATTTAATGTACAAAAGAATCACTATATAATATAGATGACAAGCAATAAAAAAAGAATGATTATATTTCTCTAATCTGTAGACCCATTAAACGGGTGAGTTGGATCATAAATGGTCGATCCAAATCGACATTTAACTCGTTTATGACCCATTTATTGTAGTGAAATTTTTTTGATTCATACCTAACTCGATCTATCTCGACTTATACCCAACCCATTTAACTAAACCTAAGAACTTATTTCTTATATATATTAAAAATGGTATTGCTAAAATATTTTTATACAACAAAAATTTAATGGACAATTTTTATCATTTTAAAAATAATTATTTCAAAAAAATTGAATTTTAATTATTTTTTATTTTGTTAAAATTAAAATTTTAATTATTTTTATTTTTTAAGAATATAATTTTTAATTTTCTTTTTCTCTTTTCTTTTTTCTTTTTTGTTCTTCTTCTTCTTTGGTCAATTGGTTGCTGGCCACGACGATAGCGGGCAACCCGTCATAGGTGAGCCTCTAGCTCGCCCGGCTCGTTGACGCCGGCGAAGCTCAAGGCTTGCTAGATCGATGAGGCTTGAGCCTCGCCGGACGTTGGCGAGGCCTTCATCTGCTAGATCTGGCAAGCTCAAGCTCGCCCAGCGTTGGCAAGCTCGAGGCTCACCAAATCGGCGAGGCTTGAGCCTCGCTCGATGTTGGCAAGCTTAAGGCTTGCTTGGCCGGTGTTGAGCATCATCATGTTAGCCATTGGAAGGAGGAAGTAGAAAGAAAGAAAAGGAAATAAAAAATAAAAAAAGAAAAGAAAATTTAAAATTTAAAATTTAAAATAATTATAATTTTGATTTTTATAAAATAATATTTTTGTAAAGTTAAAGAGAGAAAGAGAGATTGTGAGGTTTTAGTTGAAAATGGGTTCTAAATCCAATCTATTTAAGACCCACTCAAGACCTACATATCTTAAGTCTTTAATTGTTAAATTCATTTAACTAGTTTCTTCAAAAAATAAGTGACTCATGTATGACCCATTTATAATTTAAATGGGTCATATTATGAGTCTAAGACCCATTTTGCCACCTCTACTAATCTACGAGTATCGGATCTAATCCTAAATTGACTCAAATAATCAAAATAAATCTTCAGTATCTTTTGAGTATATTCTCCCGAATCAACATCATAATGTTGCCTTTGATACAAAGGCTTGGTAAACATATCCGCAGGTGGTTCTATGGTTCTAATTCCTCTCGCTTCAATTATTCATTCTTGAATCTTCTCTCCGAATAAAGTGACATCGACTTCTATGTGCTTCGTTTCTCGTGTAATACACGATTTGCAGCAAGCTTAAGTGCAGAATCATTGTCACAAAATAGCAAAGTCAGTCCGTTGACCTCTACTTGAGATCTAGAAGCAAGCCTTTTTACAAACCACCTCACAAATAGCCTTAGCCATGGACCAATACTCAGCTTCTGCCAATGACAAGGATATATTGGATTATTTCTTTGTCTTCCATGGGAGTAGCGATTCCCTGAGTTTGATGCAGAAACTAGTGATAGACCTTCGACTCATAGGGCAAGTTGCATAATTCGCATCGCGATAAGCTGTCATTTTTATGTTGCATTTGCGTAGAAAGAAGATTTCCTAGTCCCAAACATTTCTTCAAGTACTTCACAACTTTCAAGGCATCATTCATATGTGATTGTTTTAGGCTATGCATGAACTGCGGCGAGTCTCCCGAACAACATAGCAAATGTTAGGTCTCATCATAATGAGGTAGATGAGTTTCCCAACTAATCTCTGATAACTTGACGGATCCTTAAGTAATAGGTCATCTTCTGTAGATTGTAGACTCGCATCATAGTCTTCAGTGGTTAGCTTGACATTTTGTTCAATGAGAATGACTGTTGGCTTGTATCTTGATAACCTTGCTTTTGATATAATTTCCAATACATATTTTCGTTGGCTAAGAGAGATACCTTGTTCTGAATGTGCTATCTCAATTCCAAGAAAATATTTCGGTGATCCAAAATCTTTGATATGAAAAGTGGAGTGAAGATTTTCTTTAAGATTCTTCATAGCAAGTTCATCATTCCCCATAATAAGTATGTCATCAACATTTATCATTAAGTAGACGGATGACGTACCTTTCGTCCAAGAGAAAAGGACATAATCATGCTTGGACTATTTGAATCCTACATCTATAAGTGCACTGGTGAAATTGGCATACCACTGTCGTGAAGCCTGTTTGAGGCCATAAAGAGATTTCCGGAGACGAGACACTCTAGACTCTCCCTGTCTTCGTAAACGCGGTGGAAGATCTATATAAATTTCTTAATCTAAATCTCCATGGAGGAATGTATTATGAACATCCATTTGGTGTAATGACCAATCACAAAACACAACAATTGATAAGAAGGTGCGAACTGTAACATCCTTTGCTATTGGGGAAAAAGTTTCGTGATAATCAAACCCTTCTCTTTGGGTGAAGCCTTTGGCCACTAATCGAGCCTTATATCTTTCAATAGAACCGTCTGCCCTATACTTGATCTTGTATACCCATTTGCAACCAATGGGCTTGTGATGTGGCGGCAATGGTACGATATCTCATGTACGATTTTCCATCAAGGTATACAATTCCTTTTCCATAGCCTCTTGCCAACATTGATCTTTTACTGCCTCATTGTAATGAGATGGTTTTCGTTCCTCATATACTTGACTAATACAGCATATATGGTTGGGTGATAATCTATGGAAAGAGACATATGAGGAAATAGGATAATGTGTACTTGATGAATTTGAGGCCGCACAAATATAATCTTTTGTCCATGTAGGTGGACGAGTAATACGTCTAGATTGTCTTGGCATCTAGGAGTATAATGTTGAAGATAGTTCCTCATTTCTAGGCATTTCCTCGGTATTGCCAGTGCTAAAGGTGTTGTCATTGTAGAAGAATTAAGTTCCTTTGTGTTTCCCATAGAAGAATGCATATTTGCATCGTCCATAGGTGTAGAAATCCCATCAGAAATTGGGGATGATGTTGTAACCTCTGGTTGACGTTTTGGAGATGCAATAATATATGATTGACCAGGAGGTAAGTCTTCATCGATAAAAACGATGAGAATCTATAGCCCCGCTTGTAATTCTCGGAGAAGATTGTGACTCATCACGAAATGGAATATTTTCTCATGAAAAATGACATCCCCGTTTATAAAGAAATCTCCAGTGGATGGTTCAAAGACTCAATATCCCTTTTGTAGACTTAGATACCCTATAAATATGCTTCGATGAGCTCGGGGACTCATCTTGTCTCGAGGGCCCACCGTGGTCACATAACACAGAGACAATTGAAAGTTCTTAAGTGATGGAGTTCCGGTTTCTTTCTATAAAGCATTTCAAATGAAGTTTTTCATTAAGAACATGTGGCTTGGCATACATTAATCGAGATAAGCGGCCATGACCACACAATCCCCAAAAATTTTCTAAGGAATAGAGCTTGAAATTTAAGAGCATGTGATACTTCTAATAGATGGCGGTGTTTCGCTCAACATGATACCATTTTGCTGGAGTGGAGATACTGACAGCTTTCATGCAAAATTCCTTTTGAGGAAAAGAATATTGCGCATTCATTACTAAAGAATTCCCTTCCATTATCAATGTGGATGCGCAATAGACTTCCCAAATTGATTCTTGGACAAAAGAAAAGAATGTTTTCAAATGATGGAGAACTTGGCTTTTTGATTGCATGAGAAACACCCATGTGGCTCTTGAAAAATCATCCACAATTATGCAGAAAAAGCGAGAACCATCACGATGTTGTGTGTGGTAAGGGTCCCCAATATCAGCATGAATAAGAAAAAATGGACTTTTTGAGAACTACTATTTGGAAAAGGTGCATGAGTACATTTTCACCAAGGGCAAATGGGGCATAAAGGATAGGGCAAAGAAGCACTATGACCCAATTTTTGATGATTAAGGAAATTTTTATCATTGGTAAGCGAGTTACACAATGATTGATTATTAATTCAATACATGATAATTTGAAATTGCTGGAAAAATTGATAAAAAAATATAGCCCTTGAGATGCAAGCCCCAGGTTTGCAAGGTCAAGGGCACAGAAATAAGCAATTATCAAAATTGAATAGGACCGGCACGGATTTTCTTCACAAACTTGAGGAAACTAATATAAGATTGAAATGAAAATCTAAGACGTATAGTACGTTCTTGAGTGTGATGGAGTGGGCCTAAGATCTATTGTCTTGATCATTATGACTTGTGGTATTTCCATTTGAAAGTTGTACTAAAGAATTTGGTATGGGCGATTTTTGGATTTTTGAGAAAAAAACTTTTATTGTAGACAATGTGGTCACTAGTGTGAATAAATTATCCATATCCCTTGGAAATTGAATTCATCAAACAATATGAAGTACACGTAAAACTCCCAACCTTATCAGAAGCATCCAATTTTTGAAAGCCCTCATAAAATCTTGATATTGCTCATGGCTAATTGGTTGATTAGAATTATCAATGCGTTGATTTGTAACTTGAAAAACGGTGAAAAATCTTTTTCCTTTTCTTCGGCTTAATGCAATTTCAGCGGTTATCAATTGTATGATGTGGTGTACAATAGTCACAATATAATTTACCTTTGCCTTAAATTTCCTTTTGATGTTGTGGCATAGAATTGGTCAATTGATGATTTGAAAGTGGGAGCCATCTTCGCGCTTCATGAGCCATTGGATAGAAAGACATTCGTGGGCTGTTCGATCTTGTCATTGTCGAGAATGCGCGTGGGTCGTCGATCTGTTGAAGGGACTTCATGAGTCGTCATATGTGGTTAGTGGGTATGACGTCCGCAGGCTGTCAGTTGTTTGAACATATTAGACGTTCGATCCTTTCTTGAAGCTTGGGGTCTTCTCCATAAAACCCTAGTTGCCCATTCCACCTTTCTCCTTGCCCCTTCTTGCAACTCTCTTCGATGTGCGTTCGCATGAACAAGCAGTGCAACTCCGTCTCTAGTCTTAAGTTTGACCGAGTGTTGGAATAGACTCCATGGTAAGGATTTACGGAAGAAGCAGAAAATTAAACTTGTTTAAAATCGGGAGAAATCTAGTAATTTTCTCATTCTTGTATGGCTCAGTGTATTGTCATAGAGTTGATTTGAGTCCTTCTAGTTTCTCCTCAATAAACTTCCAGCTTGTTCCCATAATGCTGAAAGTTTGTTGTAAATGGCTACGCTCATGTTCCCATTTGTTCCAGATCTGAAAGTTCTTTGGATTAGTGAAAAAAATTCTAACCCAATCTAATTTTCCATACATTTCTTTTTATATTTTCCCACATACGTCTCGAATCCCGTCAAGGGTAGTCCGTCCGCGACTTCGGAAGTGATGCAATTTCCGATCTACGTTTGGACAAGTTGGTTGCTGTGACGACCCAAGGTGTCACGTACTAAGCGCAAGTGGAATTATAATTATTATTATCACCTTGCCTAACTTGTAACCTCGTTTAGATCATCTATAGTATTTACCATTGAAGGTTAGCATGTATAACATGGATTATTTAAAATCTCAAGTTTATATTATGAGGTTATCCTACAATCACTCTACCTTCAATCTAAGTGTTGGCCAATTCATTCATGCACATAAACAAGATCACGAGAAGCTTCATTTCTTCTTATCATCATCATTAGGGCTTACAAAATTTATCAACTTGGACTCTTTCCATGTTCATCGCCCATATATACAACATATACATAACAAAAGTAAGGCGTAACAAAGTAAGGAATAAAGGGTGAGGGTGTCTACTCCACGAGTTCCCACACAATCCCGCATCTAACAAAAACAAAAGTCAATCAGCTTCTACATGATCAAAGGCGTCTAGGCGCCATCCGTCCTAGCTCCAGGTCCTCCTGCACCAAAGGGTAAAGGGCCGAACATTTCCCCTTCATGGTTGATAAACCATGCAACGAACGTCATCGGTATCAACTCAACTCTACCATCATCTATCCATAAAGTAGCCTCATACTTGGAGAAAGTCATGTCTATGTGGGGATCATACTCGTCGTGAAGAGAAACATCAAGATGTACTATCGCCTCGTATCGAGCTACTAGTGGCACATCCATACTATCAATCTGAAAATGTAAGGTATGAGCAACAACTTTGCCCAATAAAGAATGATAAAACTCTAACTTAAACAATCCACAACCATCAATATTACATGGGAATCATGGCCAAACAATTAAAGATACTAAAGTAGGATTGTCACAAGCATAAACAATTGGATATTAACACATCATGTATGTAATCACCTTATGAGCATCCATTTCTATGCTTACCTTTCTCAAGCTCAATCTCATATCAAGATGCAATGCAACAACAATGAATGGACTCACTCGCCAAATAAAATTATATTTAGTGTGCATATGATCCACCCTCGATCAGTCACTAACTGGAACTCTGCCAGCCCGATCGAGTCACTTCCAATATTTACTTTATCCGAACTTCCACGATATTTCTATTATAGGCATCTCACTCCGAGGCATCCCGGTATCACACAACCGAGGTCCTCCCAAGACCACTCAGCAAGGGGCATCTCACTCCGAGGCATCTCAGTATCACACAACTGAGGCAACCTTGATCACACACAAGGGCATCTCACTCCAAGGCATCCCGGTATCTCTCTACCGAAGCATCCAAGACCACGCAGCAAGGGCATCCCAAACTTCCGGGGGCATCACTAGTATCTCTGTACCAATGGGTTCATTCACTCTCTTAAGCACACGTTTCACACCACAACACATTTGATTAATGCATTTATGGTATGCAAAAGAAAAGACTCCAAAGTATCTAACTATATATCTAACTCTCATGAACCTAGCACATGTGCGTGTCCAAATTATAAGATAAAACCCATTATGACATGTCCCATTCCATGCCAAACAGATATTTATCCCATAATCAAGCACTACGCACCGCACTCATTGCACACGCATGATACTATATGCGCTTATATCTCAAATAATATATGAGACTTACTCTTATATGACTAACTTCTATTATGAGGTTTATTAGACTCTATGTGCATCACAAATGCCTAATATAAAAGACACAACATGTAATATATGTTCTCGGGTCTAGACAGTTTACTAACTAAATGTACAGTTTCGGTTTCGGATACAGAAGGTATATCAATTCTTGTCAAAATACTACCAAATTTTAGTATGTTATATTTGAGACATAGATCGAAATTTTCTGTGAAGAAAATTGAGTCTAATTCTCACTTTATTAAGAGTAACAATTGCCATAATCTTTACTAGCACCCTGTACCGACGTCCAGATTCTTCATCTAGGAAGAAAATTGTTTTACTAGCCAATTCTTCTCTATTTAATCTAAAATTTTGACACGTTATTCCTTAAGATGTGTTCTATAATTTTCATGAAGGATTAAAAGTCAAATTATAACTAGGTAAATATGGAAAATTCGTATAATCAGTAAAGGTCATCCCGTTTCTCATAAAAACAGTTTACTGGTTTTACTAAATTCACTTCTATCTCTATGTTTTTATATTCATATGGTTATAGCTAAGTATCTAATTTAATCTTATAGATGTTCTATTATGCAGAATGGTTTCTTTCTTATTTTTATCAACATACATGAAGAAAATAATACAGAAGACTCCCTAACCATATTATCCTAGAACAGAATAGGTATACACGATTCCTTCACTCCTAGCCCGACCAAACCACTTATTTTTCCACAAATCTCTTCCACAACCCTTCATTACTTAATCACAGCAACTACAAGTACTTTCAGCAAGCTTTTCTTTAACAAATAGCCCATCCATAGCTCGGCTCGAAGTATAATTGCATCCGTGAGTTCACTCATCACAATATACACCACATCCATCCACTCGACAACCATTTCATCACTTCACTCAGCAAAGGCAGCATACTCACACTTGGATTTCGAAACATGCAAGACTCAAAAGTGACATGCAATGGCTTCTACCTTCAATCTAACACTTACTAAGCTTAGATTAATCACAAAACAACAACTACAAATCAAATCCTTCACTATTTGGTTAGATCCGCAAGCTTTCTTGACAAAACAATGGATAACTTTTAATTTAGAGTTATATCTTTCCTTACCTTGCTTCAGCTACTAATCAACACAAAGATGCTTCAAGTTCAACACCAAAATTTCGCATGCAAGAGGAGGAAGGTTGCTGGTTTGCTTCTGGTTTCACCACTCGACTGAGAGAAAAACAGAAAGAAGAATATGAAGATGGGTTTCTCGGTTTTTAAAGAGAGAGAGAGGGTTTCAAAACTTAAGAGGGGAAATAGGCTACAAGCTAATCCCTAGGCTAGACTAATGATGAGATTTTACTAATGATTTTGTCTTCTTGAATTGATGGTTTCGGTTTCTAGAGAAAAGAAAACCGTGGGTGTCGAGTACAAGGAGAGATGAGAGAGAAGTGTGTGGCCTCCAAGTTTGATCTCTCAATTTCAATTTGTCTCTAATACGTGTCGTTAGTCAGTTCATCAGTTTCTAATGTTTTTCACTTAGTTCCCTTTCGATTCCATTAGATTTCATTTCTATTATAATCATATAAAGTTAGGAAATTATATGACATATTAACCACTTAGTATTAGTCTATAGAGAATTCATCACAAGAAATGCTAAAGTTAGCAATTGATATTAGCATTACAATCATTAATCAAATTATCATAACTATAATCTATAAAATAAAATCACTCGGGCCTAAATATTCGTCTCTGGCCCAACAGGCTTAATCTATAACAATCCCGGCCCACTAAACTAAATCTACAAATCTGATAATTCCGAACCTTGGCCCGCTTCAAGCCAAGTCCAAGCCCATAATCTCTCATTCGACTTTTCAAGTCCCAATCGTGTGGCCCACTTACTTCTCAAGCCCACACATTTCTCATGATCCATCGGGTTCACTTTCTAGCCTAATCTAATTAATCTAAGTTCCTAATGATCTAATTACACTAACGAAGGTCGGTGAAATTTTGGGATGTCACAATCGCCTTGGCGAGGGTTGCCTGCCATCGGGTGACCCCGGCAAGGGTCTCACGACGTCGGCCGAGACCCTCGCCGAGGTCGGCGACCCAAGCGAGACCCTTGCTCGAGGTCGCGTGGCCTCGATGAGCTTGCTCGTGGTCGACGACCTCGGCGAGGTCTCAGTTGGGGTTGCGCGACCCTCGGTGTAGTGGCCCTCGTCTAAGGTCTCACGACCCCTGGCAAGACCCTTGCTTGAGGTCGCACGGCCTAATGGTTGCCTGGTGCGCGACCTTAGGCGACGATCTTGCCGGGGGTCGCAAGACCAGGCAAGACCTTCGGTGAGGGCTGCTGCGCCGGGGGTCATGCAACCCCAACGACCTCGAGCGGGTCTCGGCAAGGGTCGTGCGACCAGATCGCGGTTTAGATATTGCCGGAGGTTACGCGACCCACCGGCGACCGTCACCTAGGTTGCCGTGACCATCGCGCCGGCCTCTCTCTACGCCGTTGCTGGCCATTCAAGACCCTGCTCAACCTGGACGTCCGCCTCAATAAAGAAGATGAACAGTGTTTTGCAAGTCTGATGAACATTGTCGCGCAAGCCTTTCCCGAAGGCTGAAAGCTCAAGGCACCCCCATACCAGCTTTGGGCTTTCAGCCTTCAGAAGGGGCCAGCCTTCCCCAAATGGGGTTTGTAAAACATTTCCCAAACACTCAATATTTGGCCAAAAGGCTTTTAGGTGGCCAAAGCCCATTTGCAAAGCAAGTCCCAAACGCACCCTTAGTCATCGGGAGAAAATATTACAAGTGATAGAAAAGTCAATTTTACCCGAGTCAATTCAACAGCGGAAGTTGGTGTAACTTCATGACCCCGCAATCAGAACGCAAGAAGAAAGGATGATGGGGGAGTGGCAGTGCGGGCCACTAGTGAGATCCGCCTTTTTGACTCGTCCCAGTGGCTGGAGGACCCCACGAGTTGCCGTGAGAAGATGGCGAGCCATAGAGGATGATGCAGGTTGCGATTCGAAGGTTCTTTCGCACGTTCTAAGCATCTGGACAAACAAAGCATGGGCACCACATTTATTTAAAGATATTATAATGTGCAATGAAAGTTTATCGAGAAATTGTCTAATCTAGTGGGACATAGATGAGCGCAGATGACTCGAAGTCTAAATTGCTCTAATATTTAATTGACTTAATGTAGTCTCATAAATTTTTGGTTTATATTTAATCTTATCTTTGAGCCATTACATGATACATATGTCACAGATTGAATGTATTCAAGGCACAATATCAAGATGAAGGAGCGTGTCCTAAAACTTCTAAGAGTTTAGGATTTCCATGGTACTCTAAGGGAGAGTATTCTTGTAATTAATGGCGTAGGTGGTAAATAAAGAAATTGAATCTTTACTTTTAGATTAGGAGGAGATTATTGTTATAATCAGAAAAACTCAAGCATATATATGGGTCTCCTCCATCCTATATGTATCATACTAAATATCTAATACAATAAAAGTAAAAAAGCATTCTCTCTAGAAGCCCTAATTTCTGAGAGTTTTTTCGTACGAGGGGTGAAGAAGTCAAAGTGCATACTGTATGCCTATAGGTAATTTTCAGGCCTCTAAACTGTGTAAAATATCGGATCAATGAATGTTAGTCAACCCTAATAATTTGGTCTTACTACTTTCCGACTTCGATTATCCAGTCCCTCCTTTGGTCGCATCATAAGAAAGAATCCCAATGGAAGGGTGAGGGTGACTGATGGCAGCAATCTAGACTAGCGATGATCAAGCCTCGAGCTCGTCAGCAATCACAACAGTAGGATTATAGGAAGACAACTCCGACAATGTCAATTCGGTACCTATCTCTAGAAGCATAAGGCAAACACCCTCCAATAGAAAGAGAAGATGTTCCCCTTTTGGCCTAGGTTTTAGGTAGGAGCATGACCGATCCTTTTGTATAATCCCTTCTAGAAAAAAGCATGACAATATTTATATTTTGTCAAGCATTAATGGACAGTAAATGCAAGTGATTAACTCGTTAATCACATATATAACCCCCAAATGTTCTTTCTCACACTTGAGACATTTGGGAATGCGTATGTAAGGGAACAGAATAGCCATCAGCATCCTTCCAATTTGCTTTTCATTTACACGGTAATATAATGGCCACATTCATCAGTAGCTTTTGAGCTTGCCATCCGTGTTGTTACTTCTCTACAACATTAACGCCAAGATAATTTTGGAAATGTAAAAAATGGAAGTGGTTCTCTTCGACATAAATGTCCTTAATTTTGATGGGTAAATAATACTTGATTTATCTAACGCAAATTCCTTTATTCTTGCGTTGGAAGCAATTAATGGGATTTCAGTCTCTCTCTCTCTTCTTTGTTGAGAAATATGATAACACTTTACAACATGACAACATCTAAAAAACCTCCTCTTCGGAGCCACTTACGAGGTAAATCTCCTAGCCTCTCAGTCCACAGTCTGTTACTTCTAGTACGTAGGTTCTTCTTCTTCGTCTTTTTGGAGGCAATTTTCCCCATCCTAATCAGAGAAATGTCTCTACTTGGTAAACGACGAAATCGATCGCCGAGATGATGAGTTACTTTACCCATGTACTGTATCCACTCAATTAGCTAATGAATCTTCACAATGTGTACATTTAGCGCCAACCATGAATATATTAATGATGAATCTTCAAAATTGATAAGACTTAATGATGAATGAGACCGAAAACTGATGAATATACTACAATCTTTAGAACAGAAGTAACCTTTCGAAAAAGTGAAAAGATACTTTCTCAAAAGACACATTGAAAAAATTCGGATTAAAAAAATAATAATAACTAACAAATTTTTTATGATCCAAATTTCTATAACTTCTAAAAAAATAACTTCTAAAAAATAATTAACAAATACAATGTTTCAAAGATTACGAAGTTATGTCCAAATATACACAACTTTCCAAAAGTTTACAATATCAAATTTCTATAACTTCTAAAAAATAATAATTGAACAAATGCCACCTGTCAAAAATTAAAAAGCTATGCCTAAGCAGTCATGACCTTCTAAAGGTCAAGAAATTATGTCTAAACAGACACAATCTTCTAAATGTTGTAAGAGTGCGTAATAATCGTTTGGCAAAAAAAAAAAAAAATCAGAATTAAATAACAAAAATATAATTGTAACTTTATTGCGAATAGTCAAGCTATCTCAATAGAACATGAATGTTATTTTATAATTATGAATTCGAATATTAGTAAATAAAAAAATAAAAGAGAATTTGAGCCAATTATAATTTGCAAAGTGCTAACTAGGGGTGAGCAGTTCTTGGTTCCGGTTCGGTTCCGTCTAGAACCTAGAACCTATTCTCGGTACAGGTTCCTCATTTTTTGGAACCTGGAACCTACCCGTCGGAACAAAGAACCTGGAACCTACCCTGTCACAGGTTCCGGGGTCGGTTCCAGGTTCCTACAGGTTCTACGGGGTTTTTTTTTTTTTTTTTTTTTGGTTTCATTTTCAGGGTAAACTATGCAACAATTGCTCAGTCCAACCATTATGTAAGATCTAAAGGAAAAGCTTTGTCTGATGTTCTAAGCCAGCATTGTGATATTCCAAAACACTCTTTAAGTTTACAAGCAAACTTAGTTTTGCTATATCAAACTAATAAAAAAGTACCAACAGCATACATAAAAAAATTCAGATGTTGAACACACATCCATCTCCTTCTCCGGCAAATCCAAATGCAAGCATTTGGGCACTTCACAGCTGCAGTCCCCACTTCTATTTGGCCTCCCTTTGCACAACATTGAGCACGAATCCATCAGGAACCCTTTTTGATTGTCTTCCCGACCATCTGCAGTGAAAAAATTAATTACTAGTTAATATACAAGCTATACAGATCAGGTGCCAACCAAACAAAAAAAAAGGAATATAAATTAGCTTGTAAAGTACATTACTCACCAATAAATAAAAGCATAATGGTGATTGGTATCAAAGTGTGTTTCATTTTAACTCAAGATAACACGTATAACAACGTCAGAAATGTCCATATGCTTTCAAAAAGTGAAGAAGCTAAAGCCATCATTTAAAATAAGGTGTACTCAGCTGCAGGCATGTATGAAAATAAATATATACTGCCGGGAAAAAGAGAGAATGATAAACAGAGGACAGACAAAGCATAGCCATAGTCGGACACAGACGTCTAGAAGACAAGAAAGTGGAAAATGAAGTACCTTTACAAAATGCTGTTAGAATTTCATAAACACCGAAACAAGCTCCTAGACCAAATGTTCTCCCCGGCATCAGCCATTCAAAGCCACTGTAAAGACCTACAATTCAAGAGTAATAGTAGAATCAACAACTACTAATCATGTCTATGAATATTCAATAGTTATTGTCCAAAAATACTGTGAATAAAGCACTTCATCTTCCTTAGCACATGCAGTCAACTAAATAGGAGGAGCAACAATTCTCAAGCAACTTGCCATATATTGGACGGACACTCCTTTCCACCAGTAGAATATCAACCGCCGCTTCCATCATGAAGAAGGGTCTTGAGTAAACATATAATCTCGTCAAAGAGCAAGCAGAAGTTGCATACTCCAGAAACAAAAAGGTTTTTCCACAAGAGGAATTTTTTGTGTGGGAAGTCTTCAATTTTTTACAGCATTTTTTACATGATTTATTTTGAATAAGCAAAGTTCTCAGGGAATCGAAGGAATGGACTTTAACGGAGCTACTTCCTAAGTCTTCTTTTCCATTCTTTTCCCTTTTAGGCCAGAAATGGCTAACCACTTCAACACCCCATAAATGGACCACGGATGTTATAACTTTGAACAGGAGCACAGGATGTACTTTACCAATTCCTATCTATGTTCTAACGAACTGGAGAAAAAAAATCGAATAAATATAAAGTAAATGGACTGCAAAAATGGTTGCATTTCCAAATTACCTCCTAAACCTCCGGACAAAGCCCGAACTCTTTCCACAGCCTGCGCCAGAGTCAACTGCTTAGTTGAGCCAGAACCAAGCTGCTTTGCACACGCACTGAGTCAAGCACCATGGAAATCCGAAATTCCTACAATTCAGAGGGGAAAGAAGAAAACAAAAGGGCATCAACAAACCAACCTAGATAAGGGTCTTGATGGTATCGAGAGGATAAGTGAGGGCCGTTCCTAAAGTGACCGAAGCGACGGCGGTGACCGCGTGCGTTGTAAACATTTGGTTCTTGAAGAACTCGTCCATCCCGAACGCCGATCCTAGAACGGCGAATCCACTGCTGCGTTCGGGAACGAGCCTCCGGACTTCTCGAGAACCGCGGCGTACACCTTGATGTCGTCCTTCATGAGCTGATCTCTGCCATCAAAAATGACGCCGATAAACATCCCAAACACACAAGGGAGCCCAAGATATCGAATCGACCGATCAATCCCCCGCGCGAAGAACCGAGAGAGAGAGATTGAAGCGTTACCTGGAGATATAGGTCTTGCCGGAGAGGAACTCGTCGAGGGACTTGAGGCCCGACTCCATGTGGAGATTCGCCGAGGGCAAGCAGCGTCGGGCAGAGACAGAGGAGGGCGAGCAGTGTGAAAGTGTGAAGTGAACTGAGCGAGACTAGGGTAAACTTAGGGTTTTTTTTGGAACTTAACCGGTTCCGGTTTCGGTTTCGGTTCCCGTTCCCATGGGAACCGGAACCGGAACCGAGAACGCCGGTTCCCAGAAAAAGGGAACCGGGAACCGGAACCGGTCCCTTTGGAACCGGGAACCGGACCGGAACCTCCGGTTCGGTTCTCCGGTTCCCGGTTCTACCCGGGAACCTCGCTCACCCCTAGTGCTAACTGCACTAAAATCGCGAATCCGCATGCGGGTAATGCAGGGTTAAGTTAAGCCTACTTAGCCAATTATCTTTCATTGTAATGTTAGAAAACTTCCACACTAATATATTAATTCACACACTAACTTTCTTACGTGGAACAAGACACTTTTGTTTGTTTTACAAATAAACTTTCAACAATTTTTCTATCCTGCTCGTAACTTTTTGAAAGAGATCGCATGATCTTCTTGTTGATCACTAATGGCTTAGTCACTAAAACTTCCCTTTAATGAGGGAAATATTTGGGCAGGCTTGAGCTAGTTAGCTGGGCATGCCATATGTTTTTAGGTCATAGTACAATGGATCTAAGACTTTTTTGATAAATTTTACTAATTGTTTTGTAAAGGATTTTGGTAGCATAACAGTTTTTTTTTTTTTTTTTTTTTTTTGTGTATTATGAAAACATCGGTTTATTGTGAGTTATAAATTTTTGAAAAAGTTGGTTTCACAATAATTTATAAGTATTTGTGATTTGATTTTTTGTAATTTTGAATAAATTGTTATTCTCACAATATATTGAAAACTGTCATGTAATCATTTCTTTTTTTGTAATATCTCATCTAAAATTCATTTACTGCTTGACATGTCCCTGCTGCGTGTTGCTTCCGGTGCAAAAATTACTTTCCAATTAGTAACCAAGAAAAAGAGGGGACTGTTCTACTCTCAAGGCAGGAATAATTAGCACGTTGAATCTTTGCCATTTGGCCACCTCAACGGCGGGAAAAGTAAACCTTTTCAGACTACGGGCACGACCAAAAGGGGGGTTCGGATGCAGGATTCTCTTTTGAGCCAGCATCATTAGCGTGGAAACATTCAGAGATTTAAAGAAGGAGAAGAAAAAGAACAAATTCGGAGCTTCTTTTTCTAAATAAGACTATATATGTGTGCGTGTGGGTGTTGCAATTTTAGGTTTAATCACTTGAAGCTCGTGCAGCTGAGTTTCCTCGTTTGGAACTCCCCAAGAACAATGAAGCCCTCCGGCATTAGATTGCCACTTCTCTCTCCTCCTCTGCTCATCCTTCTTCTGTTGACGGTGCGGACTCATCTCTCTTGCGCCGACGTCGGCACCGCCGCTTCCTACGATCCTCCATACACACGTCCGTACGATCGCTCTCTCTCTCTCTCTCTCTCACACACACGCACAAGTTTTTGACATCTTTGTGTTTCAGCGACCACGTGTTACGGCAATGATTCAGCGCAGTTCCCATCTAGCAACCTCTTTGCAGCAGCAGGGGAAAGCATATGGGACAACGGAGCGTCGTGTGGGAGGCGGTACCTAGTAAGGTGCACCAGTGCCATTGCCTCGGGAATATGCATACGCAACCAGACTGTGGAAGTCCGAATCGTCGACTATGCTCCTTCGTCTTCCTCACGTCCCTCAAGTGACGACGCGACCATTGTCCTCTCGACAACGGCCTTCGACGTAATCGCAAAGTTTGCCGCGGCTGTGAACGTCAAGTATCAACAGTACGTTTATTTCCTCACCTTATCGGTTGTCTTTAGATGGACACTAAGCACCCATTTGATATAAAATTAGACATGACATGAATTCAGTTCAGTGAGAAAAAAATCTGAATGTGACACGGGTCAACACCGATAAGCTTTAACATGGAAATCGTCCTGAATCTCACTGAACTGAATTTACACAGTTTTGACGATACTTGGCTAAGTTTGGCTGAGTAAACGGCGTGAAACGCATCAGCTGAAGGTGGCAAGCGCTTGTCCATCAGCTGACGCGGGCCTATCATCCATTTTTGATGCCAAGATCTCTCACTTCATTACACTGATGAATTGAAAAGTCAATAGTTTCATTTCAAGTGCCCTATACGGTGTAGATTACTTTATTTTTTGGGTATTCGGACGCTGAAGATGAAGTGATAATGAATGCAAATTTCTTTTGACATCTTTCTTGGCAGGGTTTGAAGGAGACGTGCACATTTCTGCTAGTCAACGAGTTGATGAGTCGTGATTTGGGAGATTACTCGATGCATCATATTACAGATATTATCGTTATTTTCTGGAATAGCTACCTTTCATGTTAAAGCAAGATAACTAATTTTTTTATTAAATTAGAGTACTTCCTTTACTATTCGTATTGTTCAGGTGTATCTCCTGATTGTAAATACTAAAAAAGTTCGGTTATTAAGTAAAGATGCAACCTTTATCTATCTTCCCTCTTCCTCTATCATGGAGATATTAGAATATTTACATGGTATCAAAGCCACCAAGAAGGACCCTTATCAAAAGCCTGGTTTTATCTTGCTTCTTGCCTTCACTGGTGTCTCGACTTAGCTGCTCCCCGAAGGCTATAACAGGAAGGGCAGAAGCAAAGAAGATATATGCTGTCGGGGCTAAAATCCTGAGCATAAAGCATCAAAACCACCATCAGCAAAAAGATCTAGGAAAATGTCTCTTTTTTCCAAGGACGAGATCTAATTCCTCAGCTGCATTCCAGAAGCTAAATCAATCAAGAAAAAAGAAAAAGCTACCTCATGCCTGAACAAAACCCACAAGCCCAGTCCTGCTTGTAACACGCGGCTCTCCCTCTCACATCTTTGACGATTCCCTTGAAGGGGGTCTTGAGATTCTCCATTGCTGCTGCTGCTGCTGCAACAAAAAGATGTTAATGGGGTAGTCAGAAACACGACGAACAGAACAGGGTGGTCGCATTCTTGAAGATACAGAACATGGTGCACGCATTCTTGGAGATTCAGTAGCAAGATTGTTGAAGAAAGAGAGAATGCTTACAAGTTCCTCTCTCCCTGCCGAGAAAATATTAGGTGCGCCGGGCGCTCCACGTCACCGTGCGCCCCGCCCATTCAGGATACGACACGTGTCGCCACGTGGATCCGGGTCCTTTTTTTTTTTTGAGTCAAATTTTGCCGCGTCCTTCTCTCTCTTCATTAATGGCCGCGTCCTTCTCCCGCCCTTCGCATTTGAAGTGCCCTTTCTCTTCTGTCTTCTCCCGCACGAAGTCTCTCTCACAAAAATCTTTCTCCGCCTCCTTCGACACCGACGATCAGCACCGGCCGAGCGCCCTCCTCGTCCGGCGGTACTCGATCTCCGCCGCCGCCACCTCCGCCTCCTCGCCGCCCTCGCAGCTCCCGCTGGCCTCCAAGATCCAGAGCGGCTTCGAGCCGCGGAAGTCGTTGTCGACCTTCGCTTCCTCTGACGCCAACGACCAGCACCGGCCGAGCGCCCCCTTATCCGGTGGTACTCGATCTCCGCCGCCGTCGCCGCCGCCTCCTCGCCGCCCTTGCAGCTCTCGCTGGCCTCCAAGGTCCAGAGCGGCTTCGAGCCGCGGAAGTCGTCGTCGACCTCCGCCTCCTTCGACGCCGACGACCAGCACCGGCCGAGGGCCCCCTCGTCCGGCGGTACTCGATCTCCGCCGCCGCCGCCTCCTCGCCGCCCTCGCAGCTCCCGCTGGCCTCCAAGGTCCAGAGCGGCTTCGAGCCGCGGAAGACGTCATCGACCTCCGCCTCCTTCGACGCCGACGACCAGCACCGGCCGAGCGCCCCCTCATCTGGCGGTACTCGATCTCCGCCGCCGTCGCCTCCTCGCCGCCCTCGCAGCTCCCGCTGGCCTCCAAGGTCCAGAGCGGCTTTGAGCCGCGGAAGTCGTCGTCGACCTCCGCCTCCATCGACGCCGACGACCAGCACCAGCCGAGCGCCCCCTCGTCTAGCGGTACTCGATCTCCGCCGGTTCGCCGCCCTCGCAGCTCCCGCTGGCGTCCAAGGACCAGCGTCTCGCGGACAATGTCCAGGTTTTTCCGAAACGCTCCGATCGTCTCGCGCTCTATTTTGGCTCCCGATTGAGTTGGGGATTTGACTATTTCGAATTTTTGCTTCTTGCTTCGGTTGATTCCTTCTCTGTTGCCGAGAAGAGCGATTTCCGGATGCAGCTTGCGAGGCAGGATTACTTGGAGCTGAGACAAGAGGCGATTGAACTGCAGGAGTATTCCAACACGAAGCTCAATCGAGTCACGCAGTCACGCGCTACCTCGGCGTTCTCGCCGACAAGAAGCCGAAACTAGGTGAGGCGGTGCGGTCTGTTGTGCCTCGACGCACGTTTGCTTTCTCATTTTGGTTTTTGACAGGTTCTGTGCTTTGTGTCAGATCAAGTCGCCCTTGAAGGTGAGGCTAGGATTAGCACCGCTCGTCTGTGAGAAGAGGAAGTTGTTCAATGAGTTGTTGACATCCAAAGGTCAGTCTTTGGTTTCTTAATTGAGTTCTCCCACTTTCCACACGAAGCACGTAGAGCGGAAGTACTTGGATACATGAGCTGATAATTCAGAAAATTTCTAGTTTGAATTGCAATTCATTTTTGGGATGATGTTCCTGTCGGATGGATGGGTAGAGATAGCTTTCTTGTATGGTAATTTTGCAGTGTGTAGTAGGAGGACAAAACTTGAGTTTATTGAGTAAGATCTAGTTGGAATATGACTGTTTTAGCGATGAAGTGCAGATTAACTTGAGATAACAGCTGCCAGTTTGTGATGCATTTTTCTGATCATTGTTAGTCTGAAAAATTGAGCTGTTTGTTAGTTCAGGACTGATTATGCCTCAGAGATTTGTTAATCTGTAAATGGAGACTAGATATCAAGAATGGAAATGATTTTTTACTATGTGTATCTTCTTCCTCCTCCTTTAGGATCAGTCTGATACTTCGATTGATGGTTACATAGAAATTGAATCTCTTGGATTAAACTAATGGAAGAACTCTCAAGAAATATGATTTTCAGACAAGAGTCCATCACCTGTGATATAATTTCCATTTGGACTCCTTTCACATCATCAATTCACCATTGATTGCCCAATCACTAGATTGGTCGACCTAAGTTATACTAATAGTGTTTAAGTCAGAAGTACAGATCATCTTCAAGCCATTTAGTTGGCTATGAGTGCAGGAGGTGCACACATGTTAATTAACTGTTTGGTTTAGAAGTTGGGCTATTTGTTAGTTAGTTGCTGAGGGAGTATAGTTCAATTGGTTATTTTCCATTCGCACAGCAATCGATCAAGATAGGGAATTCCTTTGTTCTTTGTGTGCTCTCTTCTCTTACTATAATAATTTGTTTCAACAGCTCTTCTCTTCAATTTCCAGTCCTCCCTTTTTGAGGCTGTACGAAGTTTTTTGGTCAAAAATTTATGGGTATTTTCTTTCCTATGATGATTTGAAGATGCTTTTAATTTCAGGGAACATAAAGGTATTGTTGGAAATTGGTGATTCATTTTCAACAAAGTCTAGAAACTACTAACTTAATGGAGAAGAAATGAGCCAGCAACATTTCACGTCCATGCAAGAAAAGATGAAGAGTCCAAGTTGAACTTGAAGACTCTGTGAAGAAGCCAAGCAACAAAGAAAAACCTAGAACGAGCTAGAGAAATCTACATGCAATCTACGTGCATGAGAAACACGTGAAGAAGCTCCCACAAGCTGATCAAGAGAAGGGGCACATATTAAAATATTATTATAATGGCTACTGGAGTCTTCAAGAGAGCAAGAAGGAAGGTGAACGTGAAGGAAAGCCTACAATTGTTGACTCTTAACCATGAAGGAAGAAGGAGCCAGAAGATCCGGAAGAAGCCGCACAAGCAGAAGACAAAGAAGCTGCAATTTTATATTATTTTATGTACTCTTAGTCGGTAGATTAAGGCGGTGACTCGCCTATAAATAGGCTTGAATGTTGATCATTTGTGTGTGTGAGGGGAAACCTTCCACCGTGTGTGAGGTCCACCTTGTGTAGGAAAATCCTCCACCGTGAGAGGTCTTAGACCTCCACTGTACCACTATCAAACTACTTCATCAATTAATGAAACTATTTTCCCCCATATCCATGTTATTTATTCTTCAATTATCTACTTTGTCTCTTGTCCATTCTTCATAAATTATACCATACACTTGCACACATCACAAACCAAAAATTATAACTACTATCAAAATCATGCTTCCGCAACACTCACACACAATCCAAAATTTTTTAACAGGTATTCTGTCGTTCGAGACCATTATTTGAAGATGAAGGTCCCCCTGCTGTAGAATTCCCGGATGATCTTACTATCCGTGTCGACAGTGGTGATGGGACCAGTACCAATCCTAAGAAAGATTATGAATTTGATAGGGTGTATGGACCTCATGTTGGACGGGGTGAGCTAGACAATGATTAATTTTGTTACATACATCAATTGAAAAATATTTTGGTATATACTAGCTACATGGCTGGTTTGCGTATAGGTTTGTTATCTTATAGTAGGACTGGTGCATGTGCAGCTAATATATTTAATGATGTTCAACCATTGGTTCAATCAGCTTTGGATGGATTTAATGTGTCAATATTTGCTTATGGACAAAGTAACTCAGGAAAGACGCACACTATGGTCTCTCTCTCTATCTCTCTCTCTCAAACATGCTTCCACTGATTATTATCTCCCTATGAACTAAATATCCAAATATTTGGGTATGGCTTTTTAGATAAAGTATTTTGTTTTTTATTCTTATTGCATTCAAAAGGGTACTGATCTGGAATGAGGATGTGTTTTGTGAATTATGCATGTATGGCTGCCATTATGGGCCGGTCCATTAATGCAGATACTTCTGTCAGATATTGGTCTTATGTCATGTCTGAATTTAAGGAGCTAAAAGTTCTGCTGCTTGCATTTCTTAGGTCTGATTGTCATTGGTTTGATCTTTGGCAATCATAGTTATCTGAACGGGGGCCTTTGTAACATTATGATGAACCACGTTCATCCACCTTGTCATTCCACAAAATTCTGATATGGAAGTTGATATGATGGTGTTTTTTGATGCTTTTCAGGAAGGATCTAGCCATGATCGTGGTCTGTATGCTCGTTGTTTCGAGGAGTTATTCGATTTAGTGAATTCAGATGCAACTGCTACATCTAGATATGACTTTTCTGTCACAGTTTTGAACTCCACAATGAACAGGTTTCTTTTCTTTTTTACTCACCGTAAATAGCTTCAAGTTAGGTGTTCTGAATGTGTACGTTTTGTCTTGATATAATCGTGCTTCCACATGCTATGTAGGTATGAGATTTGGTGCATGAATCAGGAAAGCTCTAGTGCTTAATGGAGAGTGAATATGATGTGCCTTCTCATAATTGTGGTCTCCAAAGCCCGTCATGTGCCTCCCTACTAGCATGTCAAATAAAATATAGCAGATCAGAAAAGTTTTCCACTTACGGATGTTTGGCACTCCAGCTTGACACATATTGAATAGCTGACTTGCCAGATATAACCTCACCCTTTGTTGGCTGGAAATATTTTAAAACTTTATGGAAGACCTATCCATGCCGAAATTTATGTAAGGATTTCCAACTTCTGATTATGGATACTGTCTCCCATTATATGACTGTTCTCACTCACTTAATCTTGAAAATAGTCAAGTCAATTTAAATCTTGAAGCGTCTGCAATATGCACAGTGCACAAACCTTTTCCTTGAAAAATAGTATGTACTTTCTCATTCAGTATCTTTTCTTATCTTTTGGATCTTTTAGGAAGAATAACTTATTACACTTTTTCTTGCTTAAAGTAATTGCAGGACATGCTTGGGAATTGGAGTATAAAAGGAAATGCTCCCGGGGACAATCTATTTGTGGCTATTTCAGTTCAGCATCCCAAGCTTGGTAACTACTTCACAGCTACCCCGCAAGCCAAAAGAGTTTCCTCATCAACCGTGTTAAATCATGGAATATTCTTCGATTGAAACTGTCTTTGATCTGCTGTGTGTTTTCTTATCAGCTTAGACAGTCAAACCCTTTATTTTCCTCTCATTTGGGTATTTCTTTTTTAACTTTACTTTCCTGAAGTCATGCGTAATTGAATTAGGCCTTTATTTTCTTGTTGTCGGCTTTGGTTTGGGTAAACCTACGGAAGATCAAATTCTTCCGGGTGAAAAATTATTAAGAGGAGAGATGCGACATTTAGGTACGATAAACTTTTGTTGGGGAAGACCATGTCTCATATAGATGTAGTACCCAACAAAGTGGTCGGGGTCAAATTTATGAGAAAGGTCGTTCCTCGGGAGTTTGTAAAGGTTGGGAATACTTCCGAATGTGCTTTCGAACTCCGATTGAGTTTCACAAGGATTTAATCACATGCAACACCTCCAAGTGAACATTTTAGCTACATTATAAAGACGAAAATCTCATTGTTTGCTTCTATCTTGTAGTCTCATAAGCTTGCTTCTTTGACTTTGTTCGACCAACTTACTATGAGGTCATTGGATTGAGCTCCCGAGTTAAAATTTGGTATCTTTAAGGGTTCTCTCTTCTGGATCTTTTTACTCAAGGATGGGTTTGGGGGTCTAGATCGATTTGTCTTTGCGAGTCTCATGCTTGTTGAGTTTCTTGTGTCGGTGGTGTTTGGAAGGATGTTTCCTGGATTGTCCTTGTATCTGTTTGATTTCTTGTTATATTTAGAAAGGTTGTTGATCAATCTATGGAGTGGATGCTCGTTCATGCATGATCGTAGGGAGATACCCGTGTCGCGATGCTTCAATTTCATCTGATTGAAGCAAATTTTGATCGGTCGTTACATGAACTAGGGTTAGAGATCTTCTGGGAAAGAACACTAGGTTAGGACAATGTGATGGCTTGCCTTGAAGTCCTGTGTCCGGAGGTCCGGAGGTAGTATTATGATGTTGCTTCATAACCTGTTGAATGTCTTTCAAATTCCACTTATCATGGGATTATCAGATTTGGTTGCTCTTTTCCTCATAAAGGTTGGAGTTGGAGTTCATTGATGGTTAGATTTGTTAGGTTAGAGCTGAGATAAGCGACTGCTTTTGCATACTTGATGTCAAAATGATTGCTTTACCTGAAAAAAAATTTCGACTTGAGTTGATTTTCTCAAGCATGGGGGAAAAGTTTGAGTTGAAATGGTCCTTTACTATCCGTGAAGATATACCGTCCTTTATGTGCCATTGATTATGGTTGCTTTTGAATATTTGCAGGAGGGGCATATCAAAGTTCTATGATGGCAAGTGAAAATCTTTCACGAGCTTAGCAAATGCTTCTATTTCTTCATCTGTTAAAGAGATCGTAAAATTGAAAAATGCTTACAGCGTAAGGCGTAGAAATATCTTCGCATCCGGTCACATGTTGGACAGAAGCTGCAATTTTTCCTTGGGAAGCAACGTGGTGGGGATATCTAAGAGAAGACCGCTCACCTTGAGCAACGGCGCATTGTTTTGAAGGTTGCTGCTATGTGCAACTCGAGAGTTTTAGTTCCGCGAGTGAAGACTCAATGACTGAAAAAGCTGACCCGAGGATTTAGCTTGAGATCTTTAGATTGTGCTCGGCCTAGTTCGGTTTCATACCCATGAGGTTCATTTGCGTTTGGGGGGTGTATGGTTTTTATTCAGGTTTTGGATACATCTCCCACTTGTACTAAGTAATTTATTTCTCCACGAGGATATTAGGTTGTTGCAAAAATACGAAGCAAGCAGGGCAAAGCCACATCTCGAGGTTCAAAGCCATTGCCCATGTATTTTGCGGGACGATGGGGTGGTAGTATGTATATATATGTTCACTTGCATCAAATAAAAGTTAGTAGTACATTTCAGATGTTCGTGTATTTTTCGCCAAATCGAACCCAAGACTTTTACTAGAAAATTTGGAAAGGAAGATTCTTGAGGTGGTAAAACCGAGTTCACCTTAAGTCGGTACTTCTAACGAGATTTAGATCTGTGTATTCCACTATGTACCAAAATCACTTGGCAAATGATCTTTGATCTATTTTGCACTACATCTATTCATTGGTACTTTGTACCATCGAGCAAAGAGTACTCGACAACTGATTACATCTATGTGAAAAAATTAGTATAATGTACTTCAACACAGCGCAACGCTTATGGTAAGAATCGGGGCACAACCCCATTTGACCTATCGGTATCGGTGAGTTTGTTCAACCTTTTCACTTCAGCTAGAAAGCTGATACTAACTAGAGAAGTACAAAAACTAGCATGCTAACAAGAGAGTCGAGTTCCACATATTTATATACATTTTCCCTCTTTGCCTCCATCCCACCTAAAAGCCTACCCATCCTTACTTAAGCCGACTTTTCAAGGTCCAGGTTGCTGTTCCGAGAGATCACCTCACCAAATTTACGGAAGAGTTGGGCATCCGAGGTGCTCATTAGCAAATGTTCCAAGTCACCAAGAGAAAATGGGATAGAAGCACCGAGCTTATTATTGGAAAGATCCCTGCGTAGAAGTACAAATAAGCAACAATCCAAGCGTGTTGATCATGGGCAATAAATAAAACTAAAGAACTCTAAACTTACAGGGTATCTAAATACCCAAATTCGGGAAAGCTCAATTGGAATGGAACCCTTAAGATTGTTTGACGAAATATTCCTACACAGAGGAGCAATCAAAATGGCGGAAAAGGATTACGTGACCAAAGAATTCCCATAGACTCTTCTAGCAATGAAAGAAGCATCATGACGTGACAAACCATGATCGAAATTAGTTCTAGTAATGTTACGTTTTGCCATTATATGGTCCGGCCTCACGTAAAGTTAAGTATTACATTATCCTCATTTAATTAAACCCGCCCAATCGGGATGCGACACATTAATTCCAGAAACAAAAAATGGATTGATTTCCATTGTCACCCCCACAGCATCGATGAAATAAATCACTGGCTGGAGAAGTGCAATTAGAAGAAAATCAAGAAAGAACACTAAGCGGAACGTCTAGATAAGAATATGGAACAACCCTTTATCTTCGATGCAGATTGCCTTAGCAAGACAACTAATATGATAACACGGAAATTGCGAGCACTCTTCACTCGGTCTTCATGTATTGAGCAACTTGAGCCCTAGGACAACAAGTGACAATCAGACATAGCGGGAGAGATAATAGAAGCAAGCATCAAAGCAATGACATTTACTTGCATGACTCACAATTGTCAATGATGTATTTTTGAAAACTTTGTTTACCTATCCTTCACCTCCCAATGCATTATGGTGCAACCATGCTTTGTTTTAAGAATTGTTCAATTCATTAATCTCAGGATGTTGAAATGAATTTGATAACCCCTGTACAAAGGTTTAAATAATACATTCACAAAAGGCATGGTTTGCTAAACAATGTGACTGCATAAATAATATCTCAAATAATCTTATGTCAAAAAAAGTAAGCCAACTTGTACCTGACTCAAATTGGTTCCAGGGGATCTATTATGATACTCCAACATCTATTGCCAAGAAACCATTATTAATAAGCATTAAAATATTTTAGGATCTAAAATGATTTTCACAATAAGTACCTGATTAGTGAATGGAGAAAATTTATTTATAATCCCCTGTGGCAATGATGTATGGTGTTTGCATCTATATGAAAAAACAATCTCATTAGTAAAATGTACTAAAATGCTTCCATGGGATCTATTATGCTACTCCAACATTTATAAACTATAAACCATTAAAAATAAACATTAGAATTTCAGCCAAGCAATAAAATAGTAATGTAGACTTTTAAATACCTGACTTGTGAATGTGGAAAATCCATTCATATTCGCAAGCTGCATGATATATGGTGGTTGCATCTATATAAGAAAACATCATTAGTAAAATGTAACAAAATCCTTCCAAGGAATCTCTTGCTACTCCAATCTCTATAAATGATAAATCACTAAATATAAACATTACAATTTGCAACATATTTCAGCCAATTATAATAGTAACCCAAACTTTTAAATACCTAACTAGTGAATGATGAAAAACCATTTATAATTCCCGGTGGCATGGCGTATTGTGGTTGCATCTATATATATATATATATATATATATATATATATATATATATATATATATATATATATAAATTGAACAAATTAGTAGAATATAAATATGAAATATTGAACTCAAAAAGACACACCTGATTATGGAAATTTACATTAACTATAGGACCGCCAATGTTGCTAGGACAAAAGACATTTCAAATCTGAGTTGAATTTATTGAAAAATTTGGCACATGAGTCTCATCGGGCATTGCTTGGACTGCTAACTCTACATTACAAAATAAAAAATATATTAATTCAAATTATATAGCGTGAGTATAAAAATAAACTAATTTTATGTTACTCAACTAACCTTGATTTTTTATTGGCATCGGGGATGTTTGTTTCTTAGATTTTTTCTTCATTTTCTCACTTGAGCTTTTGAGCCTTCCATAAATCGGTTCCTTTCCTTTCCTTCGAAGGGGGTCCAATATTGGCATCTCACTCAAAGAAGCCTCATTGTTATCGTCATCACTAGCATCATTTGTCACAGTCATACTTGAATTGTATGATGAAATTTCAACGACTGCTGCCTTCAAGTTCTTCTTTACTATTCTCATAGTATTTTCATCTTGGGCTCTCAAACTCATCACTTCAAAAGCACTTTGCATTAAAGCAGAAAACCGATTAAATGTGGATGGACCGAGTGATATTTCATGAAATTCATCATTCACATACCCTTGCTTCGTACCTTTAGTCCATCTTTTCAATATATATGAAGATGGAATGGCTGAAACCGATATGTTTCCATTCAAAATGTGCAAAGCATGACGACATAACAACCCTTTCGATTCAAATAATTTGCATTCACAAGAGACTGAAAAGTCAGTGGGATTAAATCTAACATGTGCACCTTGAATCCCATCACACTTAAGAGTATATTCGTAAATTAGCCCATCGAAAGTGGTACCTGAAATTCTTTCGGAGAGACTTTGAAGAAATTCTTCATAAAACCTCCTAAAAATAGCATGAGTATACACCGAAGCAGCATGTGTCAATATCCCATTATATGAAATCTTCAATTTGGGTGTCCCACGAGAACTATAATCATCTTGATTTTCAATTTCTCTCATATGTTTCAACTGTTCTTCGTAATGGTGAACAAATCGTATAAGGGTTGATGTCTTCTTAGATAATTTTTGGAAGACATTGTTAGTGCTCTCGCTCCTTTGACTTGATTTTATACCACAAGAAAAAATATCACGACCAAAAGCATAACTCCATTTATGTCTCAAGTAGTATAACCTTTGAAGCCAACTGTTATTCTCAGTACCACACTCCTCTTGCATTTTTCTCCAAGTAGTTTCAAATTCATATTCTGATTTGCATTTATACATAAGTCTTGAGAAATATTTATCCTTAAATCCCGACTTCTGGTAAAGATGTTGAATATTTTTATTAGCATTTTTCTCGATATGCCAAGTGCATAAGCGGTGTTGAGTATTCGGAAACACTATTTGAATAGCTTTTGCCATGGCATGGTCTTGATCAGTGAAAATAGTTTTTGGAGCCTTATTTCCCATAGACTTCAGAAACACCTCAAATAACCAGATAAATGAATCTGCAGTCTCATCCAACAAAAATGCACAACCAAATAAAGTGTTCTTCCAATTATGATTAACTCCAACAAAATGTGCACATATCAAGCTATACCTATTAGTACGATATGTGGTATCAAAAACCATCACATCACCAAAACAATCATAATCAAATTTGGATAAACTGTCTATCCAAAATAAATTGGTCAATCTACCATCTTGATCTATCTGTTATGCATAGAAAAATATTGGATTTTGCATTTGCATGCAATGGAAATGATTTAAAAGACTTTGACAGTCTCCCCCCTCTATATAATTTAATTTTTCACCTTGCAAATTTTTTTGACAATCACGTAAGATGAAACCCAAGTTTTGGCTTCCTCCCGCTTCATTTGCCAAATACTTATATGTTGTCGTCCCTCCAATGCCAGCTTTCGCCATGTCAACTAAAACACCCTTGCAAGTGTCAGAAATCATTCTTCCACATCTTATCAAATGCCTTTGATGTTCCGGTATAAATTCATGATTATGCTTGGGAACATAGTCTATGACTTCATAAATGCCGTTCTCAACTTTAAATCTGATAAATGCAGGGCAACCACATCTAACTTCATGTTTTTCATATTTTCTTTCTTGATCGGATGAGTTGATAGAATATCCCTCACAATTACACACGAAAGTACGTCGAGTTATTTCTCCTTTATCATTTTTTCTAATCTTAGACTTCCTCACTCCAAATCCTTTACCTATAGCATAGGCTACATATTTATGATACGCTTCAAGTTCACTTGCAAAAACCATTCCTACTGTAAACTCAAAATCTTTTTCTAAATCACGAATAACATGTGCTAGATCAATAGTTTCATGCTGAAAACAAAGAACAAAAAATGATTAAGGCAATACTTTTACAAGTTAAATAACATCTCATCCATTTTTTGAAAAAGTAAATATCTTTTACATAGTATAACTTTAAATTTACCTCCGATTCAGCCATCGAATAACCTTACACGTGCGGATTAATTGACTAACGCGAGCAAACCTTTGTCCGTTGTAGTTCTTGCCGAATTGAAGAGAGATTGAATTTTGAAATTCAGTGCCGTCCTAAACAAATCAAACCACCAAATAATCATAACACTGGACACTCAACGGTAAAACTATCAACTCAATAGCCAAACTCAAGCAATTACCCATCAATAATTAAAAAAAAAAAAGAACACCACAAAAATAGTAGAAACAGCAAAAAAAATAAACAGAAAAAGTTTAAAATTTAGGGAGTTTTTTGAGATCTTCATGATTCATCATAACATCTTAAACATGGTAAACAAAGTTGAGAAACAATGACCTAGCGCCTAGAAGGAGCTTCACAAAAAGAATAATCTGAAAGTTTCCAGGGACAAAGAAAGACCAAATATTTAGACTAAATGCACTAGACATGGAATAAAACAAAATCCTCAACCAATTATCATTCTTGAGGATACATTCTATGGAAGTATTCCATATTTTTACCTCTCCTTACATATATGCAAAAATATGAAATTTCAATTACCTTATTGACTTTTAAAATGAAAACACCTCGGTTCACTTGTGGTAGGCTTGTTAATTATAATTATTTTCCTAGAGTAGGATCTTCAAACACCAACGAAGTTAATCACTCACAAGACATGATGTCCCAACTTTATCACTTATGCATATGATATCATGGAACCTAGCAGACTGGAATTCTTTCAACCAGGATGAACTTCCATGAAGAGAAGGCAATAAAAGTGAAGAAAAAAACACTGAGAAAACCTTGGCTTTGGTGTCTTGTGTATCAACAAGTAACAGCAACCTACCTGATTTCTCCAGTGAAAGCTCCACCTTTCACAGTCCAAGAGTTTTGAGAAGCTATCTCAATCCGTGGCGTTAATGAGTTCTTAACCTGGTCAATGTATACAAAGGGAGGTGCCACAATGACATCTGCACAGGCCACAAAAGGAATATCAGGCAAAATGAACAGTGCATAATTAAGTCGAACATATGTTAGTTTCAGTTTAGCAGAGTGCGTGCGCGCGCGCGTGGCAATGCCCTTGATTATCAGCTTCTTACCCATCCACTTGCTACAAGTTACTAGCAGGCAATAAGCCGCCAACTACAGCCATAAAAGAGAAGCAAAAGATGCTTCCCAATAACTCCATCTAATGCATTTAACATTATACTAGCGATAGTCAATCTCGAAAAGGATGGACACATAAGCATCATTTATCAACTCCATGGGAGAGAGTCAAATTTTGCTGTATAGATAGATATAATTACTGAGACAATAGTCTCGAACTCCAATTTTTAGACAATAAATTTTGCTGTATAAGTAGATATATATGCATATATATTTCCTGATAAAAGAAAAGGCCAACAACAACAGCTACTCGCACTAGCCTCAGTACCTTATGGGTAGCGGCAACTGGCGAACTCTACAATCTGCTCAGATCATTTGTTTTTTAACAAATCGAACTAAACAATGAAAGACAAGAAGCTCTACCGCATTCCTGCCTTCTTTCTGATAACTAATCTACTATGAAAGATGTCTTCACAACATGTAACAAGCAACTGCACAACACGCGCTCAAGGGTATCCAAGGACAAGCACTGCACACCTTAGCTGCAAAAAAAAAAAACTTAAACAAACAAACCACTTCCCGCGACCTCAATCCCTCGTCCGACAACACAGCCCGACCCCAAAAGACGACAAAAATTAGATTGCGACCAAACTGTTCACGCTCCATCATCTTCCTCGGATCAAACAACCCCCCCCCCCCCCCACCCCCACCCCAACGGGAACGCCCGGAATCATTGCGATCGAGACGCATCCACTCAAACGATCGAAATTTGCACGGCTCGCGAAGCTCCAAAGCAAAAGACATCAAACACGAGAGGAGACGGGGAAGGCGAGGAACCTGAGAAGGAGCCAAGAGGCCTGGGTGGTAGAGCGACTGCTGCTGGAGAAGGGCTCGCTGCATCAACGCTGGCTGCTGCTGCTTCTTCTTCTTATAGAACTGTTGGTTCCACCTCCCCAATGCTTTGAAAACCAATCCTCAATCCTTGCTGGACGCGCCCGGTGAGCTTTTGGGTGTCGGCGATCACCGAGGAGGCACACGCGGAGAAGGTTAGAGCTTGGGACGCAGCCACGACCGGCGGGGCTCTTCGGACCGAGTAGCACCTGGTGGTGACAGCGGAGGCGATCGAGCTTGGAGGCAAGCAGTGGGCTTTTGGGTGTCCACGCTCGCCGAAGAGGCCAAGGCACAGATGGTCGGGACCCAACCACGATCGGCGGGGTTCTTGGGAGTGAATGGCTCTTGACGGCAACGGCAGAGGTGGCCAAGCTCGAAGGCGACCGACTGGATTTTGAGCGTATGCGATCGTCGAAGAGGCCGAGGCAGAAATGGTCAAAGCTTGGGACCCAAACACGACCGGCGAGGCTCTTCGGAGCGAGTGGCTCCTGGCGACGATGGCGGAGGCGGCCGAGCTCGGAGGCGACCAGCGGGCTTTTGGGTGTCCGCGCTCACCTTAGAGGCCGATGCGAAGATGGTTAGAGTTCGGGACCCAGCCACGACCGGAAGAGTTCTTCGGAGCGAGTGGTTCCCGACGGCGACGGTAGAGGCGGCCAACCTTGGAGGCAACTGGCGAGCTTTCGGTCGAGAGAGATGAGGTTGCAGGTTTCATGGAGAAAAATGCAGAACAAAATTTTTTGAAAGAGAACGCGAGGGGAAGGGGAAGGGACGGCTTGCGTGCAAATAGGAGAAAAGGACGCAGTCATTAATGAAGAGAGAGAAGTATGCGGCAAAAATTTGGCTAAAAGAAAAAGCGGGACCCGTCTCCACGTGGCGACACGTGTCGTATCCTGAATGGGCGGGGTGCACGGTGACGTGGAGCGCCCGGCGCACCTAATATCTTCTCACTCGTAGGATTCTGAGAATGAGGCGGTGGCTGTTGTCGATGTTGACCGCAGTCACGTCGGGAGCTTTTCTTGCAGGGGAAAGGAGAACACGTCGTTTCTTGTGTTTCCCATGAATAAATAATTTGCAGTGCCCCCCCTCCTCTCTCTCTCTCTCTCTCTCTCTTTACCGGTGATATTTGCGCGTTTTCTATAGCTGGACGTACCGCAATCAAAGGGAGAAATGTATTTTGGCCTCAAGCGATGCGATGTGACGCTTCACGGGAGGAGGAAATTTAGACGTTCAAAAGGCGTTTCTACTTGGCCCGCCCCACCCCATGAACCGCCCTCTTCCTCACAAGGCAAAAGGAAAATTTGCTTCTTGCCAGATCATGTCGGCCCGATATCAACCATCACCGGTAGAGTCGCGTACTTGTTTCTAACGATACGATCTGTAGGAAAACCGCAGTAAATGCCAAAATGTCATCAGCGGTCAATACGGGTCATCGTGCAAGAAATTCGAGCGAAAAAATCGCATATTTTGCACTCCTAAAATTCCTCAAAAATTTCGACTTTTACTTGACAATTGGAATTGTGTACCTCGATATCTTGTCTGATCTATGTGATATAGACACGGAGTAATATCTTTCTCCTGAGATCCGTATTATATTGGTTTAGTAAGAACTAGCAAAGAAGAGTTCGGTGGTTACGTCGGATGCATTAATTAAGACGCTTAGCCCATGATATTAGAGAGCTATACATGGAAGTACAGAGACCTTACTTTCATTACCAGGAACAGCTAGTTTAAAAACTTTTAAGAGAAATCAAAGGGAGAGATAGGTCGGCAACTCTCCTGGCTGGTGCAAGCCTGTAAAGCATCAGCTCTTCTGACTTCATTTCAGTGGCGGGTTGACCCCACGGGCTGCCATGAAAAAGATGGGCAAGAGAAAGGTAATAATGCAGGCGATTCACATGATTCTTCTTTGCAGTTACTAGGCATCATCTGCACATTCAAGATAGGGAAATTATCAGAATCATCTGCGAAAATGGAAGGTTATTGAGAATTTGTCTGATTGGCCAGGGCAATATAATCTTCGAGGGACTAAATTGGGAAAAATTCTATGGAATTTATGGACTTAAGTGCACAAGTCATTGAGCACAAAGAGTGCATTGATAAAACAAAACAAAACAAAACAAGGTCGATTTAACGTGTGCTGTCTTTCTAAAGTAAAGACGATAGATGGTGGAGGACAGACACTTTTCGTGCGTTAGCCAATTTGAATAAAATATTACGTATCTAAAATGCTCCAGGAATATAAATCTCATTATGTTGATTTCCCAAAATTAATGTAAAAAAGAAAAAGGAAAAGAAAAACAAACAAAACTAGAAGAGGGGAAGTCTAATCTTGTGCGGACTTTGAACGAGCAGTGACAATCTTTCCAGATTGAATCAAGGATTGGAATGAAAGTGGATCTAGCATTAAGTATTGTGACATTATTAATTTTTTCTCTCTTTACTCTTTCCAATCATATGGAGTTCTGCGATATTATATGATATTTCTTTGCATGTAATGTGTCAGCCAGTTGTCGAAAAAGTCATAAATTGATGGTGTAACTGTCAATTCTGTCATAAACCTTTTAATTATGTCAATTTAATCTTGAGATTTTGATGATTTTTCAATGTAATCATTATGATAATTTTTTTTTTTATTGGAAATGGCTCACATGGCGATACAATTAGTATCGATAGTCCTACAAGGCGTAGTTGGTGTTGGTGTAGGCAATTTAACTTCTTCTTTTTCTGAGTTTTTCATTTTTTTTCTCTTTGCTAGTGGCTGATTTTAGGTGATGCCCACCAAGGGCCACCCTTGACTGCGGCCAACGAGAGCTTGGGTGAGGCGATCTTTGCCGAGATCTAGTGAGGGTCATGGCCGATGGTCATCGACTACAATATTTTGTTTTTTTTTTTTTAATTGTGTAAAAATTTACAAAAATTATCAATGTTGGCATTAACTATCCACATTAATGATTTTTGGTTAAAATTGGTAGGAACGATTACATTGACATCTTTACCAAAAAAAAACGATTACATTGACATATTATCATAAATTTAGGATTAAATTAGCACAATTGAAAGGTTTATAATTGAATTAGTACCTATATAATATGTTTAGGAATTTTTTGATAATTTCTCCTAATGCAATGTGAACTCACAATAAACCTCGTATGCAAAGTAAACATCTGTCAAAAGCATGCCCACAAAAATGTAGAGATATTTAAGAAGATTAAGATGCTGATTTATAAAAAAGGACATGAGTTAATCATTTTGTTGCCTTAGAATGGGAATTTTTTTTTTTTTTTTGTTTTCCAACCTTTTCTTTGCTGTGCCAGCTAGGTTATGGAATAATAGTCCCTAGGATGCGTGTGGACCCGTATGAGGTTGGTGTGTCGTCTTCTACTATTGCGCAAATGAATTACGCATGTTACCTGTTTTGGACTTTTCTGCACCTGTTCACTGCATCTTTGACCATCCATGGACCTAAATTGGTTGAAACTGAAAGCTACCTTGACGACCTAAGAATGTCATTGACTTTTAAGAGGATATTAGCCCCGTTTTTTTCGCTAAAAATATGGATGATTTAAAAAATTTCTAAAAAATGATTGCCTTTATCGTTTATAAGAATGAATGAACGGAAAATATTTTCATTGTCTACGAAAATATCTAGACATAAATTATTATCGATAACGGAAATATTTCTTATTGACTAATTATTTTAAATGATAGAAGCAATCGTTTTTATGAAGATGTCTTTCAAATCATTTATTTTTCGCAAAATAAATACATCCGTAATCATCCCACAATTAGACAGTTTCTCGTGACGCACGTTCTTTCCTCAAGATCATAGCCCATTTCGAAAGGGTTCGTATTTCCCCCACCCGTGACTTCTTGATTTGAGATCACCCGGAACTTTTGTTGATAACTCCCGTTCTCGTCACTAAAACTTGCAATTAGGTTTGAGCTAGTTGCTTGGGCAAATGTTTTTTGGGTCAGCAGACGAGCCCATGATCCATTGCTATGCAGGTCCAGTTTCCACATCCAGGCCCACTACTAACCACGAAACAGTTCCTGCCTATATCTATATGTCGATATCTGATCAATTTTAGTTGCTTCGCGGGAAAATGATAGCAGGCCTAGGGCCAAAAAAAAAATGGAAATCGGAACATGGCTCGGCGCCGCTAGTCTCGGTGGTTCCGAACACATTGTTTAAGGTCCTGTAAACTGTGTGAACCGTGTGCAGGTCCGTTGGGTCTTTAGGCGAACAAGCCTAGTTGGGCACCTTGATGAAAAATTGTCCCAAAAAGCTATATATATTGTACGACGGCCAATTTAATTTTAAACCTTTGGAGAGTTTATTATTTCAGTCTCAATGCACTTGTTTGGAGACAAATTTTTATTTTTTAAAAGTTTTTTATGGACTTTTATTTAATTATTTTTTCTTTTTTTCTTCACAGGATTGGTGGGGTTGCCATCCATTGGTGAGGGAACGAAACCCTTGTGGGCCATGGGTGAGGGTCGCAAGGTGAAGGCTTGCGTGAGGGCTGCAATGGCCTTGCCGTGGCTCAAGAGGGCCTAGGCGAGGGCTTGGCTGCCCTCCTTGACCACAGTGAAGGCTTGTGAGCCCATTGGCCTTGTGAAGGAAAAAAAAGAAACAAAAAAGAAAAGAGGAAAATTGTCCATGTTGCTAAAGTATTTGATTAAATTTATACTTGACGTCATGACATTTGGGAAAATTATCAAAAAAGTCCTAAACCTATTGTAATTTTTTTTTTAAATTCAGTCCCAAATCTTTTTTTTTTGGGGTTAATTCAGTCTTAATTTTTTTTTTTTTTTTGTAATTGTGCCAATTTAATTTATCCGATCAATTATGGCTAGGTAATGATAACAGAGACACTAAGCGTCCAGCTAACGTTGACATGAATAATATTTTAATAATATTTATTATTATTATTATTATTTTTCACTTCTTCCTCCTTCCTCTAGTTGGGCTAGAGGAAGGGTTGACAAGCCTTGGGGGAAGCCTGGCCGTGGTGGGGGTACCTTGCCTAGGCCACTCGCTGGGTTGCCGAGGTTTGCCGTCACTGGCCATGGGCGATAGGGGTGATCGGGTCCAGGGTGGGTAGGGTCTAGACTTGGACCCTATTCCCTACCCTGTTATAACCGGTTTTCCTTTTTTGGACCCTGTTCCCTACCCTATTTGCATTGGACCCTGTTCCCGGCTCACCCTGTTTTTCCGGTCTGAGAACAGGGTTGACCCTGTTTATATTGGAACCTGTTTTGCATAAAAATTGCTATATCTTTATATTAACCAAGCATATCCTTCGACCAAACTCATTGGAAACATGTATAAAATTTGGACCCCCTTGAAAAAACCAAAGTATATAATTTGTATAATTCGACGATTCACTTTTAAATTATCACAACATCGAAGCAAGCCTAAATCCTTAATAGAACCTCAATCGTGGCCGATTTTCACACAAACAGTAACAATTTTACCTTGATGATGTGTGATTGCAGCCGCGATCAGCTGTTGAACTTACAAAAAGGAGTCTCGGGCTGAGCTCAAAGCGACCAGAGGTGGAGGCGCCTCGGTCGATGGAGATTCGAATGTTTGCGGCGGCTGAAGATTGGACTGGAGTCAATGTCGTAGGTTCAATCGAGAGTATGCAAAAGAGTATTCTCGTTCTTGAAGTCTCGATGCTTCAGTGAAGAAAGGTCCGAGAGGGAGCAGAAATCTCTCTTTCGCTCCACTTCCTCTCTGGCAAATAGCACTGGTAGTGGTGGTGATAGACCTAGAGCATGCGAGATAGTCAAAGACAAGAATCGACGAAATTTGAGTCTTTAGTAGTATGTCCAAACATGTGTAAATTCTGATAAACTTAGTTTAAAAATAATTAATTGGCTGAAAACATTGGTAATCTGGCATAAAAAATAGCTCCGTCTGTTTTCTATCTGTCATCTCTTGCTCCTATCAAATCAACCAACTTTTTAGTTACAACGGAATTGGTTACATCTCTTAAAAGAGAATCCTGCTAACCAAACAAACTTTACAGCATTCACTTTCACATGCTTTGCTCTTTGCTTGGAATTACAATTCTCAGCATTTCCTCAAAATAGAATACCGGCAAAGATGGCCCGTTCAAACTCATCGTATTCATCAGTGACCACTCGACCATCCATCGCGAATGCGCATCATCACAAATTGTGATAATCATTAGATAATCACCCAACAGCTTAGAGCGAGAAACAGGAGAGAGAGGAGAGAGAGGCCATGACATTTCTTCAAAAATTTCGTGTTCTTCTCCACTCAACTCACATGAACTTTTTGATGGGGGAACTAGAAGATTAATGGCAAGAATTACACTGCAGAAATTCATGAATGACAGAAAATCTGCGGAATTAACACGTCTGTCACAAAGCTAAAACAATAATCTTGTCCAGAGGATAGGAAGACAGGCTCCAATGAACTAAAACTATCCTATTTCATTGAAACAACATGGATTCTCAAGCAGATATTCTGATTTGTCAAAGTTTGTGCTAGCTTCTTCCCTCTCTTCCTAGGTAATCACTCTTATATTTTTTTATAACTAGGATTGAGACACCCACCTTAGGACCTTAGGTAGGCAAACCCCTGAAAATGTTTGTACTCAGTGGTGTGGGAATCAAACTCGTACGGCGTGCAAAATTCACACATATAAGTATGCCCTTAACCACTTAGTTGATCCTATGGGGTATATTGACTATCTTATATCACCACACCCAGTGAAGTCCAACAAGTGTAATAACTATACATATCTCTCTTTGAGCATGTGTGTGTGCATTTTTGTCATTGATCAGCTGCTAGACAGCATTGAAACAAACTATTAAGATGAAACAAACTATTGTGATTCACAATAACCTCAAATGCTCGTTTGCTCGTTCGCTCAACTCCTGATCAATTCTCAAGATTCGTCCCACCAAGAAAAAAAACACCAGACTTGCAATACAAGAACGAATCAAAAGAGCAAACATCGATGGCGCCGGCGCGAGGGTAAGTAGAACTAATTAGCTGGCAGCTCAAGACAAAGAGTAAAAATCGTGCTTACCAGCGACGGCGCTGGCGCAGGGGACGGGGACTTGCCGAACAGCTCAGCGGGGAGGAGAACGCTGTCGACGGTGAAGATCGCAATGGTGGTGGACCTGAGCATCGTGCTGGCCACCTGTGAGGAGTTGACCCTGGTGTCGAGATGAGGAGGCCTGCGAACGTCTTGCACCCAGCCTTCTTGAGCAGAGAGGCCGACGGCGCCGGGGTGGTGAGGATGGCTGGGACCAAGATGGGGGCATTGATCTAGAGGAAGGCGATGCTGCTTTCGCTCGGATGGATTGACGGAGGTGAGACCATGAGAGGCTGAGAGCGACGAGCGTGCTGTGTGAGAGACTGAGAGTAAAGATAGAAAGTTAGTCGACTAGGGTTTTGTTTTGGGGCCCAAAAACCGGTTCTTAAACCGGTTCCCAAACCGGTCCGGTTGATCTGGTTCCTAGGTGGGTATTCCCTCAGAACCGGTTCCCGGACCGGTTCAAACAGGGTCTGAACTTTGGGAACCGGTTCACGGACCGGTTTCAACCGGAATCGGTTCTTGACCCTGTTTTCCGGGTGGGCTGAACCGGGAACCGGGTTGACCTGGTCCGGTTGCACACCCCTAATGGACAAGGCCCCACCTTGCATGGCCTTTGGTGAGGGCTGCCAGTGGTTGGGCGATGCTCGACCTTATGTAGCCTTTGGCCTTGGAGAGCTTTGTCAGCCTTGGGTAGGTTGCGACCTTGCCAGATTTAGTGGGGCCTCACTCAGCTAGGGCCTATGAAGCACCGACACGTTGCTGGAGCTTCCGTGTCGTGTCCGACACGCTCGGACACGTTCAGACACAAGGTCAACACGCGTCGGATTTTTCGACATGTGGTAAATCTTTCTTAACACTCTCCGACATGCATGTCCAAGAGAGAGGATGATGATGGAGGGTGGAGGCAAGGCTGAGATGGTGAGGGAGGGCTAGAGGAAGAGTAGGCGATCTAGACGGCTGCGTTTGCGACGTTGTGATGGAGGGCTGGCGGTGAGGCTATAGCTGCGGAAGAGGGCCCTTCCGATGAGCGACTGTGATGAGGCGACTAGAAGAGAATTGTATGACAAGGAGGAAGAAGAGGCCGTGGTTAAGGTTTTATTGAGGGGGAGGGTGGTGGGGACGATGGAAAGAAACCGGGGCCGAAGAGGGGGTGGTGTGACGTGAAAAGAAATTGGGGCCGGAGAGGGAGGTGGCGTGGGGTGGCGGAAGAGATAAAGGCGGGGGGGATGGGAGGGGTGGGGGAAGAAATTGAGCGGGGTCGAGGGGGGGATGGGGGTGATTGATGGGGGATGATTGGTCTTTGGCTCGGGGGGGGGGGGAGGAGAGAGAGCATGGAAGAAATCTGTCGAGGGGGAGGGGAAAGAAATCAAAGGGAAGATCTTGGGGAGAGAGAGTATGGAAGAAAGCAAGGGAAAGATCTTGGGGTGGCTTGTCATGGGGGAGGAAGAGAGAGAGAGCGGGGAGAAATCGAGGGGAAGATTTTGGGGGTGGCGTGGGGGATAGCGGAGAGAGAAACAAGGAGGGAAATGATTTTCTGGGACGAGGGTTTAGAGAGAAAATAGGGGGAAATGATTTTTGGGAATGAGAGTTTAGAGAGAAAAGAGGGGGAAATAATTTTGAAAGGTAAAATTATTTTTGTTATAAAAATAAATAAATGAGTTAAAAAGTTATTTCAAAAAATAATAATATTGAATGTTAAATAATAATCAATTTTGATGATTATAAAATATCATAGATTTATTTAAATAAAGTTGATTCTATTTTTTTGTTAGTCATTAGTCTTATCTATAATTTTTATTAAAGTTAAAAACATGTTCCCAAATATGGTTACGCATTAACTATGAGTATGTTTTTTAAATTTTCTATGAATAGATTTATTAATATTATTAGTATAAATTCATTGTAAACTCTTTATTTATTTATTTATTTTTGAATTTGAATCAAATTAATTAAAAATAAAAATATTTATTTAATATTTAACGTGTTGGAACATGTCGGAATTCTTTACTTTTTGAGAAATGACGTGTCACGTGTCGCGTGTCGCGTGTCGTGCTACATAGGCTAGGGTGAGGGCGGCCTCGCCATTGGGTGGTGAGGTAGACCTTGTTGGCGCTCACTTCTAGTTGCCGTTGGCCAAAGGAAGGAGGAAGAAAAAAAAAAAAAAAGAAAAAAAATAACAAATATGAAAAATAAAATATTATTAAGATACTATCTATGTTAGCATCGGCTAATGTTTACGTTAGCGCTGGCCAACAAAAAATGGCTAGATGGCCTGGATTGGCACAATTATAAAATATTTATGATTCAATCAATTAAAAAAATTTCTGACTGAATTAAAAAAATTATAATGAATTTAAGACTTTTTTGATAATTTTCTCCACGACACCCAACTGTTTTTCACTAACTTGCGATGATTTAAAAGGATTCCCTGAATCGGGAGTGATCTCCATCCTAAGGTGGTAAACGCAGGGAGTCAACCTTCCACGCTTTGTTTGTCCAAAAAAAAAAAAAACTTCCACGCTTTGTCCCTGTCAAGTGGCCCCCAGCTTTATGCAAACCCGAAGGGCCTTGTTTGAAGGGAATTATTAAAATATTGTAAAGAAATTAAGAAAAAGGGGGAAGAATTAGATAAAGTCCGAGTTCTAGATGATAGATATGGTTCACAAAAAATTCAAATGAAGCGGACGAGCAGTCCGAAAGCACAATGAAGTACTTCTAGAATTTTCTCACCGGAGGCTTCGTTATGCAATCATTTTACACCAAAAATTTCATTTTCTTTTTTGGAAAATAGAAGTCAGCACCCATGTAAAGATAGCGAAATAGGTAAGAAATCCATGTCCGTTGTAAAAAATTCAGTTCGCCATGTCGATCAGTCGCAAATCCTTATTGGGAACCTGACAAAATCTGGAGTAGAAGAAGAAAGATGTGGGAGAATTTATGTATTCATTTATTGTATTATTTAATGTACAAAAGAATCACTATATAATATAGATGACAAGCAATAAAAAAAGAATGATTATATTTCTCTAATCTGTAGACCCATTAAACGGGTGAGTTGAATCATAAATGGTCCGATCCAAATCGACCCATTTAACTCGTTTATGACCCATTTAATGTAGTGAAATTTTTTTGATTCATACCTAACTCGATCTATACTCGACTTATACCCAACACATTTAACTAAACCTAAGAATGCTTATTTCTTATATATATTAAAAATGGTATTGCTAAAATATTTTTATACAAAAAAAATTTAATGGACAATTTTTATCATTTTAAAAATAATTATTTCAAAAAAATTGAATTTTAATTATTTTTTATTTTGTTAAAATTAAAATTAAAATTATTTTTATTTTTAAGAATATAATTTTAAATTTTATTTTTCTCTTTTCTTTTTTCTTTTTTGTTCTTCTTCTTCTTTGGTCGGTTGGTTGTTGGCCACGACGATAGCGGCAACCCGTCATAGGTGAGCCTCGAGCTCGCCGGCTCGTTGACGCCAGCAAGCTCAAGGCTTGCTAGATCGATGAGGCTTGAGCCTCGCCGGACGTTGGCGAGGCCTTCACCTTGCTAGATTTGGCAAGCTCGAGCTCGCCCAACGTCGGCAAGCTCGAGGCTCACCAAATCGGCGAGGCTTGAGCCTCGCCGATGTTGGCAAGCTCAAGGCTTGCTTGGCCGGTTGTCGAGCATCATCATGTTAGCCATTGGAAGGAGGAAGTAGAAAGAAAGAAAAGGAAATAAAAAATAAAAAAAGTAAAGAAAATTTAAAATTTAAAATAATTATAATTTTGATTTTTATAAAATAATATTTTTGTAAAGTTAAAGAGGGAAGAGAGAGATTGTGAGGTTTTAGTTGAAAATGGGTTCTAAATCCAACCTATTTAAGACCCACTCAAGACCTACATATCTTAAGTCTTTAATTGTTAAATTCATTTAACTAGTTTCTTCAAAAAATAAGTGACTCATGTATGACCCATTTATGATTTAAATGGGTCATATATGAGTCTAAGACCCATTTTGCCACCTCTACTAATCTACGAGTATCGGATCTAATCCTAAATTGACTCAAATAATCAAAATAAATCTTCAGTATCTTTTGAGTATATTCTCCCGAATCAACATCATATCTTCCAAATGTTGCCTTGGATATGTCCAAGACGCTGAGCTTGAGGGGGAGTGTTGGAAGATATGATGTTGATATATGTCCAAGATGCCGAGCTTGCTTAGAAGATATGAATGTTGCCTTTGATACAAAGGCTTGGTAAACATATCCGCAGGTGGTTCTATGGTTCTAATTCCTCTCGCTTCAATTATTCATTCTTGAATCTTCTCTCGAATAAAGTGACAGTCGACTTCTATGTGCTTCGTTCTCTCGTGTAATACACGATTTGCAGCAAGCTTAAGTGCAGAATCATTGTCACAAAATAGCAAAGTCAGTCCGTTGACCTCTACTTCGAGATCTAGAAGCAAGCCTTTTTACCAAACCACCTCACAAATAGCCTTAGCCATGGACCAATACTCAGCTTCTGCCAATGACAAGGATATATTGGATTATTTCTTTGTCTTCCATGGGAGTAGCGATTCCCTGAGTTTGATGCAGAAACTAGTGATAGACCTTCGACTCATAGGGCAAGTTGCATAATTCGCATCGCAGTAAGCTGTCATTTTTATGTTGCATTTGCGAGAAAGAAGATTTCCTAGTCCCAAACATTTCTTCAAGTACTTCACAACTTTCAAGGCATCATTCATATGTGATTGTTTTAGGCTATGCATGAACTGACTGAGTCTCTGAACAACATAGCAAATGTTAGGTCTCATCATAATGAGGTAGATGAGTTTCCCAACTAATCTCTGATAACTTGACGGATCCTTAAGTAATAGGTCATCTTCTGTAGATTGTAGACTCGCATCATAGTCTTCGGTGGTTAGCTTGACATTTTGTTCAATGAGAATGACTGTTGGCTTGTATCTTGATAACCTTGCTTTTGATATAATTTCCAATACATATTTTCGTTGGCTAAGAGAGATACCTTGTTCTGAATGTACTATCTCAATTCCAAGAAAATATTTCGGTGACCCAAAATCTTTGATATGAAAAGTGGAGTGAAGATTTTCTTTAAGATTCTTCATAGCAAGTTCATCATTCCCCATAATAAGTATGTCATCAACATTTATCATTAAGTAGACGGATGACGTACCTTTCGTCCAAGAGAAAAGGACATAATCATGCTTGGACTATTTGAATCCTACATCTATAATTGCACTGGTGAACTTGGCATATCACTGTCGTGAAGCCTGTTTGAGGCCATAAAGAGATTTCCGGAGACGAGACACTCTAGACTCTCCCTGTCTTCGTAAACGCGGTGGAAGATCTATATAAATTTCTTCATCTAAATCTCCATGGAGGAATGTATTATGAACATCCATTTGGTGTAATGACCAATCACAAAACGCAGCAATTGATAAGAAGGTGCGAACTGTAACATCCTTTGCTATTGGGGAAAAATTTTCGTGATAATCAAACCCTTCTCTTTGGGTGAAGCCTTTGGCCACTAATCGAGCCTTATATCTTTCAATAGAACCGTCTGCCCTATACTTGATTTTGTATACCCATTTGCAACCAATGGGCTTGTGATGTGGCGGCAATGGTACGATATCTCATGTACAATTTTCCATCAAGGTATACAATTCCTTTTCCATAGCCTCTTGCCAACATTGATCTTTTACTGCCTCATTGTAATGAGATGGTTTTCGTTCCTCATATACTTGACTAATACAACATATATGGTCGGGTGATAATCTATGGAAAGAGACATATGAGGAAATAGGATAATGTGTACTTGATGAATTTGAGGCCGCACAAATATAATCTTTTGTCCATGTAGGTGGACGAGTAATACGTCTAGATTGTCTTGGCATCTAGGAGTATAATGTTGAAGATAGTTCCTCATTTCTAGGCATTTCCTCGGTATTGACAGGTGCTAAAGGTGTTGTCATTGTAGAAGAATTAAGTTCCTTTGTGTTTCCCATAGAAGAATGCATATTTGCATCGTCCATAGGTGTAGAAATCCCATCAGAAATTGGGGATGATGTTGTAACCTCTGGTTGACGTTCTGGAGATGCAATAATATATGATTGACCAGGAGGTAAGTCTTCATCTGATAAAAAACGATGAGAATCTATAGCCCTGTCAGAATTCTCAGAAGATTGTGACTCATCACGAAAAGGGAATATTTTCTCATGAAAAATGACATCCCTGCTTATAAAGAAATCTCCAGTGGATGGTTCAAAGACTCAATATCCCTTTTGTAGACTTAGATACCCTATAAATATGCTTCGATGAGCTCGGGGACTCATCTTGTCCCGAGGGCCCACCGTGGTCACATAACACAGACAATTGAAAGTTCTTAAGTGATGGAGTTCCGGTTTCTTTCTATAAAGCATTTCAAATGAAGTTTTTCATTAAGAACATGGCTTGGCATACGATTAATCAGATAAGCAGCCGTGACCACATAATCCCCCCAAAAATTTTCAGGAATAGAGGCTTGAAATTTAAGAGCACGTGATACTTCTAATTGATGGCGGTGTTTACACTCAACAATGCCATTTTGCTATGGAGTGTAGATACACAAGCTTTCATGCAAAATTCCTTTTGAGGAAAAGAAGATTGCGCATTCATTACTAAAGAATTCCCTTCCATTATCAATGTGGATGCGCTTAATAGACTTCCCAAATTGATTCTTGGACAAAGAAAAGAATGTTTTCAAATGATGGAGAACTTGGCTTTTTGATTGCATGAGAAACACCCATGTGGCTCTTGAAAAATCATCCACAATTGTAAGAAAAAAGTGAGAACCATCACGATGTTGTGTGTGGTAAGGGTCCCAAATATCAACATGAATTAGAAAAAAATGGACTTTTTGCACGAGAACTACTATTTGGAAAAAGGTGCATGAGTCTGTTTCACCAAGGGGCAAATGGGGCATAAAGGATAAGGGCAAGAAGCACTATGACCCAATTTTTTATGATTAAGGAAATTTTTATCATTGGTAGCAGAGTTACACAATGATTGATTATTCAATTCAATACATGATAATTTGAAATTGCTAGGAAAATTGATAAAAAAAATATAGCCCTTGTGAGATACTACCCAAGCCCATCAGTTTGCCAGTCAAAAGGGCCTGAAATAAGCAATTATCAAAATTGAATAGGACCAGGCACGGATTTTCTTCACAAACTTGAGAAACTAATATAAGATTGAAATGAAAATCTGGAACGTATAGTATGTTCTTGAGTGTGATGAGTGGGCTAAGATCTATTGTGCTGATCATTATGACTTGTGGTATTTCCATTTGAAAGTTGTACTAAGGCTGGTATGGGCAATTTTTGGATTTTTGAGAAAAAACTTTTATTGTAGACAATGTGGTCACTAGTGTTTGAATAAATTATCCATATCCTTTGGAAATTGAATTCATCAAACAATATGAAGTACCTGTAAAACTCCCAACCTTGTCAGAAGCATCCAATTTTTTGAAAGCCCTCATAAAATCTTGATATTGCTCATGGCTAATTGGTTGATTAGAATTATCAGCACGTTGACCTGTAACTTGAAAAACGGTCGAAAAATCCTTTTTTTCCTTTTTCTTCCGGCTTGCCATGCAATTTCCAGCAGTTATCAATTGTATGATGTGGACGCTTGCAATAGTCACAATATAATTTACCTTTGCCCTTGAAATTTCCTTTTGATGTCGTGGCATAGGGTGGTCCAATTGATGATTTGAAAATGGGAGCCATCATCGCTTCATGTGAGCCATTGGATAGAAAGACATTCCGTGGGCCGTTCGATCTTGTCATTGTCGAGAATGCGCGTGGGTCGTCTGATCCTGTTGAGAAGGGACTTCATGAGCCGTCATATGTGGTTAGTGGGTATGACGTCCGTGAGCTGTCGGATTGTTTGAACATATTGGGCCGTTCGATCCTTTCTTGAAGCTTCTGGGGTCTTCTCCATAAAACCCTAGTTGCCCATTCCACCTTTCTCCTTGCCCCTTCCTTGCAACTCTCTTCTGATGTGCGTTCGCATGAACAGCAAGTGCAACTCCGTCTCTAGTCTTAAGTTTGACCGAGTGTTGGAATAGGCTCCATGGTAAGGATTTGCGATTGAAACGAAAGGTACGACTTGTTTAAAATCAGGAGAAATCTAGTAATTTTTTCTCATTCTTGCATGGCTCGGTATTTTCATAGAGTTGATTTGGGTCCTTCTAGTTTCTCCTCAATCGCTTCCAACTTGTTCCATAATGCTGAAAGTTTGTTGTAAATGGCGGCTACGCTCATGTTCCCCTGTTTTAGATCTGAAAGTTGCTGGATTAGTGAAAAAATTCTAACCCAATCTAATTTTCCGTACATTTCTTTTATATTTTCCCACATCTGTCTCGAATCCTTCGTTAGGGTAGTCGTCCGCGACTTCGGAGGTGATGCAATTTCCGATCTACGTTTGGACAAGTTGGTTGCATTTCCTCCATAGTCGTGCCTGTTGCTCGTCGAACATAATCGGAATCGTCCCGTCAATAAATCCATCTTTGTCCTTGGTGACCAACACTCGTCGGAGTTCTTGTGACTAGCTTGACTAGTTGTCGGCGTCGGACAATTGCTAGGCAATGAGCCGTAGCTCTGGTATGTCAATCGTCGTCATGTAAAGCAGGTTGTCGAGTTCCAAGCGGCCACTGGCAGCAACAATTAGATACGGAAAAAATTTGGGTTGGGGAATCAGGTAGGGATTCGATCCCAAACCTAGATTACCTAATTCGGGCATATGACCCACATAAAAAGAAACTCGGCTTGGTGGATGAGCCTGCCCCGGGTATGGTCGGTGAGCCTCCATCGGGTTGGGCCTATTCTCCGTGGCCTTGACTCATTTGTGTGGATCCATAAAAGCATGGACCAAGCTCCATCTAGACAGGTAGCCACTAGATGGACTGGCTTGCTGTGACGTCCCAGGGCGTCACGTACTAAGCGCACGTGGAATTATAATTATCATTATCATCTTGCCTAACTGGTAATCTCCTTTAATTAATCTATATTGTTTACCATTGAAGGTTAGCATGTATAACATGGATTATTTAAAATCTCAAGTTTATATTATGAGGTCATCTTACAATCACTCTACCTTCAATTTAAGTATTGGCCAAATCATTCATGCACATAAACAAGATCACGAGAAGCTTCATTTCTTCTTATCATTAAGGGCTTACAAAATTTAACAACCTAGACTCTTTCCATGTTCATCACCTATATATACAACATATACATAACAAAAGTAAGGCGTAACAAAAGCTAGGGATAAAGGGTGAGGGTGTCTACTCCATGAGTTCTCACACTAGCCCACATCTAACAAAAAAAAAACAAAAGTCAGTCAACTTCTACAAGATTAAAGGCGTCTAGGCGCCATCCATCCTCGTTCCAGGTTCCTCCGCTCCAAAGGGTAAAGGTCCGAATATCTCCCCTTCATTATTGATAAACCATGCAACGAACGTCATCGGTATCAAGTTAGCTCTACCGTCATCCATCCATAAAGTAGCCTCATACTTGGAGAAAGTCATGTCAATGTCGGGATCATACACGTCATGAAGAGAAACATCAAGACGCACTACCGCCCCGTATCAAGCTACTGGTGGTACATCCATGCTATCAATCTGAAAATATAAGGTATGAGCAAACGATCTTGTCCAGTAAAGAATGATAAAACTCTAACTTAAACAATCCACAGCCATCAAGATTACAAGACAATCATCAAACAATTTAGGATGCTAAATGAAGTATATCACAAGCATAAACAATTGGATATTAACACATCATGTATATAATCACCTTATGTGCATCCATTTCTATACTTACCTTTCTCAAGCTTAATCTTATATCAAGATGCAATGCAACAATAGTAAATGGACTCACTCACCAAGTAGAATTATATTTAGTATGCATATGATCCACCCTCGATCAATCACTAACCGGAACTCTACCGGCCTGATCGAGTCACTTCCGGAATTTACCTTATATGGATTTCCAAAATATTTCTATTATGGGCATCTCACTCCGAGGCATCCCGGTATCGCACAACTAAGGTCCTCTCAAGACCACTCAGCAAGGGGCATCTTACTTCGAGGCATCTCAGTATCACACAACTGAGGCATCCTTGATCACACACAAGGGCATCTCACTCCGAGGCATCCCGGTATCTTTCTACCGAGGCATCCAAGACCACTCAGCAAGGGCATCCCAAACTTCCGGGGGCATCACCAGTATCTCTGTACCAATGGGTTCATTCACTCTCTTAAGCACACGTTTCACACCATCACACCTTTGATTAATGCATTTATCGTACGCAAAAGAAAAGACTCCAAAGTATCTAACTATATATCTAACTCTCATGAACATAGCACACGTGTGTGTCCAAATTATAAGATAAAATCCATTACGACATGTCCCATTCCATGTCGAACATATATTTACCCCATAATCAAGCACTATGCACCGCACTCATTGCACACGCATGATGCTATATGTACCTACACCTTAGATGATATATGAGACTTAATCTTACATGACTAACATCTATTATGAGGTTTATTAGACTGTATGTGCATCGCAAAAGCCTAATATAAAAGACACAACATCTAATATATGTTCTCGGTTCCAGACAGTTTACTAACTAATGTATAGTTTCGGTTTCAGACACAGAAGGTATATCAATTATTGTCGAAATACTACCAAATTTTAGTATGTTATATTTAAGACATAGAATGACAATTCCCATGAAGAAACTTAAGTCTAATTCTCACTTTATTAAGAGTAACAATTGCCATAAGCTTTACTAGCACCCTGTATCAACGTCCAGATTCTTTATCTACAAAGAAAATTGTTTCACTAGCCAAATATTATCCATTTAATCTCAAATTTTGACACGTCATTCCTTAAGATGTGTTCTACAATTTTTATTAAGGATTCAAAGTCCAATTCTAACTAGGCAAATACAGAAAATTCGTATAATCAATAAAGGTCAAACCGTTTCTCACAAAACAGTTTACTGGTTTTACCAAATTCATTTCTATCTCTATGTTTTTATATTCATATGGTTATAACTAAGTTCCTAATTCTATCTAATGGATGTTTTATCATGTAGAATGGTTCCTTTCTTATTTTCATCAATATACATAAAGAAAATAATACAAAACAGAAGACTCCCTAACCGTATTCTCCTAGAACAGAATAGGTATACACGATTCCTGCACTCCTAGCCCGACCAAACCATTTATTTTTCCACAAGTCTCTTCTACAACACTTCATTACTTAATCACAGCAACTAAGAGTAACTTCAGCAAGTTTTCTCAACAAAGAATCCTTTCGCAGCTCGGCTCAAAGCATATATCCACACTTCAACTCACACATCACAACATTCACCTCATTTCTTCACCCGGCAAACATCTCTTCACTTTGCTCAATCAAAACAACCAACTCTCATCAAGTTTTCAAAACATGCAAGACTCAAAAGCAACATGCAATGGTTTCTACCTTCAATCTAACACTTACTAAGCTTAGATTAACCATAAAACAGCAACTACAAATCAAATCCTTCACTGTTTGGTTAGATCCGCAAGCTTTCTTGACAAAACAATGGATAACTTTTAATTTAGAGTTATATCTTTCCTTACCTTGCTTCAGCTACTAAACAACACAAAGATGCTTCAAGATCAACACCAAAATCTCGCATGCAAGAAGAAGAAATCGCTGGTTTGCTTTTGGTTCTTCACTGCTCGACCGAGAGAAAACGAAAAGAAGAAGATGAAGATGGGTTTCTCGGTTTTTAAATAGAGAGAGAGTTCTGAAACTTAAGAGGGAAATAGATCTACGAGGCTAATCCCTAGGCTAGAGTAATGATGAGATTTTTGTTAATGATTGTGTTTCTTGAAGTTGCTAGTTTCGGTTTCTAGGGAATAGAAAACTGTGGGTGTCGAGTACATGGAGAAACAAGAGAGAGAGATGTCGTGGCCTCCAAGTTTGATCTCTCAAATTCAATTTGTCTCCAATATGTGTCATTAGTCGTTTCATTAGTTTCTAATGTTTTTCAATTAATTTCCTTTTGTTTCTACTTGATTTCAATCCTTTTATGATTATACAAAGTCATGACATATCATATCGACTAGTCAATGTTAGTCTATAAAGAATTCATCACAAGAAATGCCAATGTTAGAAATTGATATTAACATTACAATCATTGATCAAATTATCATAATTATAATCTATAAAATAAAATCACTCGGGCCTAAATATTCACTTTCGGCTCAATAGGCTTAATCTATAACAATCCGGCCCACTAAACTAAATCTACAAATTTGATAATTCTGAACCTTGGCCCGCTTCAAGCCAAGTTCAAGTCCATAATCTCTCATTAGACTTCTCAAGTCCAATTCGTGTGGCCTACTTATTTCTCAAGCCCACACATTTCTCACGATCCATCGGGTTCACTTTCTGGCCCAATCTAATTAATCTAAGTTCCTAATGATCTAATTACACTAATGAAGATTGGTGAAATTTGGGATGTCACACCTGCAATGGGTTGTCCCCGGTTGGGCTGGGCTTGAGCCCTTTGTTCTTGAGTCAGAAGTCCAATAAACAGATTTGAGATGCTTGTATCTTGCTGCACGATCGACTCTTTTGGAGTTCGCTCCTCTGATGTCAACGAAGGGTCTTTAGGCATGGTATCGGTAAGTGTAAAGCGATAAGGAAAAAACATTTGTTCTTCAAGAAATTCAGATACTGATTCCTATACCAGAGTGCTAACCTTGTTTTGTAGGTTAGAGTTCCTACCGTAACAAAGGCGCAGTTCTATTTGGTGGGCAATCAAGGAAGAAAATTGTAGAAGCTAGGTCAAGAGCATACCATGACAAAATCTGGAGCAGAAGAAGAAAGACTTGGGAGAATTTCTATATTCATTAATTGTATTCTTTAATGTACAAAAGAGTCACTATATAATACATATGACAAGCAATAAAAAAAGAATGATTATATTTCTCTAATCTACGGGTATCAGATCTAATCCTAAATTGACTCAAATATTCAAAATAAATCTTTAGTATCTCTTGAGTATATTCTCTCGAATCAACATCATATCTTCCAACAAAACCTCCTTTTGTTAACCATTCCGACAACTATGACAAAGGCATTCCGTTGTCTTACTCTTGACAACTAAAATCGATAGATTTGTTTTGTTCTTGCTCCCTATGATCTCCTGATTTCATTTCCAACAATGAATGATCAAAGCCAATCTTGATAGTCCGAGCACTAATCACATGCCAACTCGATGTACCTTAGTCGTAGTGATGAATTTAGTAGGTTTACAGAGAATTGGAAAAGGATCACTAGCATCCATAACCATAAAATTCGTATTGAATGAGTGTATATTATGATAACCAAACGTCTAAATAGAGAAAAAAATCATTTTTACCAATATCGATAAGCTTTTTATATTTATCGTAATTTACTAGTAAATATTCTCATATTTATCTTACCTTTTTTTTTTCATGTGCACAATTTATCTCCCATATTAATTATCTTACATATCTATTGTGACTTGACGCATTTGTGTGCAAATTCTGCCTCGCGACCTATATTGTTAGGGTTGCAAAGTGAAAATAATATCTTATGTAATTTAAATTCATGGATAAAAAGGCTCCTTCTGTGGAAAAAAAGATACGGTCATTGACTTTTGCGGATATCATGAAAATGATGTGTGTACATGTTACTTGGATGGGTTAGGGTGCATTTGGTTAGACTTTTGGGAAAAGTTCTTGGGAAAATGTAAAGGACTTTAAGTCAAAGGGGTTTTTCAAAATGCAAATTGTGTTTGGTAAATCGTAACCTAAAAGTCCCTTGTGAAATACCTTTAACCAAAATTGCGTTTGGATAAGTTATATTTACAAAAGTCTTTATTATTAAAAAAAAAAAAAAAAAAACTCACTGGTGAAGGGCAGCAGCCACCAGCGGCCATCGTTTGAGGTTGCTGGACCTTAGGCAGCCCTCGGAGACCACCGGCGAGGGCCGCGTGACAGTTGGCAACCTAGGTGAGACTCACCTGAGGTCACGTGGCCTTGGCGAGGGTTGCCTGCCGTCAGGTGACCCCCGGCAAGGGTCTCACAACGTCGGCCGAGACCCTCGCCGAGGTCGCTGACCACAAGCGAGACCCTTGCCTAAGGTCGCGTGGCCTCGATGAGCTTGCCTGTGGTCGACGACCTCGGCGAGGTCTCAGTTGGGGTTGCGCAACCCTCGGTGCAGCGGCCCTCGTCTAAGGTCTCACGACCCCTGGCAAGACCCTTGCTTGAGGTCGCATGGCCTAATGGTTGCCTGGTGCGCGACCTTAGGCGACGTTCTTGCCGGGGGTCGCGAGACCAGGCAAGACCTTTGGTGAGGGCTGCTGCGCCGGGGATCATGCAACCCCAACGACCTCAGGCGAGGGTCTCGGCAAGGGTCGTGCGACTAGATCGCGCGGTTTAGATATTGCCGGAGGTTACGCGACCCACCGGCGACCGTCACCTAGGTTGCCGTGACCATCGCCAGCCTCTCTCTGCTTCGTTGCCGGCCATTCAAGACCCTGCTCAACCTGGACGTCCACCTCAATAAAGAAGATGAACATTGTTTTGCAAGTCCGAAGAACATTGTCTTGCAAGCCTTTCCCGAAGGCTGAAAGCTCAAGGCACCCCATACCAGTTTTGGGCTTTCAGCCTTCAGAAGGGGCCAGGCTTCCCCAAATGGGGTTTGTAAAACATTTCCCAAACACTCAATATTTGGCCAAAAGGCTTTTAGGTGGCCAAAGCCCATTTGCAAAGCAAGTCCCAAACGCACCCTTAGTCACCGGGAGAAAATATTACAAGTGATAGAAAAGTCAATTTTACCCGAGTCAATTCAACAGCGGAAGTTGGTGTAACTTCATGACCCCCGCAATCAGAACGCAAGAAGAAAGGATGATGGGGGAGTGGCAGTGCGGGCCACTAGTGAGATCCGGCTTTTTGACTCGTCCCAGTGGCTGGAGGACCCCACGAGTTGCCGTGAGAAGATGGCGAGCCATAGAGGATGATGCAGGTTGCGATTCGGAGGTTCTTTCGCACGTTCTAAGCATCTGGACAAACAAAGCATGGGCACCACATTTATTTAAAGATATTATAATGTGCAATGAAAGTTTATCGAGAAATTGTCTAATCTAGTGGGACATAGATGAGCGCAGATGACTCGAAGTCTAAATTGCTCTAATATTTAATTGACTTAATGTAGTCTCATAAATTTTTGGTTTATATTCAATCTTATCTTTGAGCCATTACATGATACATATGTCACAGATTGAATGTATTCAAGGCACAATATCAAGATGAAGGAGCGTGTCCTAAAACTTCTAAGAGTTTAGGATTTCCATGGTACTCTAAGGGAGAGTATTCTTGTAATTAATGGCGTAGGTGGTAAATAAAGAAATTGAATCTTTACTTTTAGATTAGGAGGAGATTATTGTTATAATCAGAAAAACTCAAGCATATATATGGGTCTCCTCCATCCTATATGTATCATACTAAATATCTAATACAATAAAAGTAAAAAAGCATTCTCTCTAGAAGCCCTAATTTCTGAGAGTTTTTTCGTACGAGGGGTGAAGAAGTCAAAGTGCATACTGTACGCCTATAGGTAATTTTGAGGCCTCTAAACTGTGTAAAATATCGGATCAATGAATGTTAGTCAACCCTAATAATTTGGTCTTACCACTTTCCGACTTCGATTATCCAGTCCCTCCTTTGGTCGCATCATAAGAAAGAATCCAATGGAAGGGTGAGGGTGACTGATGGCAGCAATCTGGTCTAGCGATGATCAAGCCTCGAGCTCGTCAGCAATCACAACAGTAGGATTACAGGAAGACAACTCTGACAATGTCAATTCGGTTCCTATCTCTAGAAGCATAAGGCAAACACCCTCCAATAGAAAGAGAAGATGTTCCCCTTTTGGCCTAGGTTTTAGGTAGGAGCATGACCGATCCTTTTGTATAATCCCTTCTAGAAAAAAGCATGACAATATTTACATTTTGACAAGCATTAATAGACAGTAAATGCAAGTGATTAACTCGTTAATCACATATATAATCCCCAAATGTTCTTTCTCGCACTTGAGACATTTGGGAATGCGTATGTAAGGGAACAGAATAGCCATCAGCATCCTTCCAATTTGCTTTTCATTTACACGGTAATATAATGGCCACATTCATCAGTAGCTTTTGAGCTTGCCATCCGTGTTGTAACTTCTTTATCTAACACAAATTGCGTTGGAACCAATTAATGGGATTTCAGTCTCTCTCTCTCTCTCTCTCTCTCTCTTCTTTGTTGAGAAACATGATAACACTTTATAACATCACAACATCTAAAAAACCTCCACTTCGTAGCCACTTACGAGGTAAATCTCCTAGCCTCTCAGTCCACAGTCTGTTACTTCTAGTAGGTAGGTTCTTCTTCTTCGTCTTTTTGGAGGCAATTTTCCCCATTCTAATCAGAGAAATGTCTCTACTTGGTAAACGACGAAATCGATCGCCGAGATGATGAGTTACTTTACCCATGTACTGTATCCACTCAATTAGCTAATGAATCTTCACAATGTGTACGTTTAGCGCCAACCATGAATATATTAATGATGAATCTTCAAAATTGATAAGACTTAATGATGAATGAGACCGAAAACTGATGCATATACTACAATCTTTAGAACATAAGTAACCTTCCGAAAAAGGTTGTAAAGTGAAAGATACTTTCTCAAAAGACATGCTGAAAAAATTCGGATTAAAAAAATAATAATAGCTAATAAATTTTTTATGATCCAAATTTCTATAACTTCTAAAAAATAATGAACAAATACAATGTTTCAAAGATTACGAAGTTATGTCCGAATATACACAACTTTCCAAAAGTTTACAATATCAAATTTCTACAACTTCTAAAAAATAACAATTGAACAAATGCAACCTTTCAAAAGTTAAAAAGCTATGCCTAAGCAATCACAACCTTCTAAAGGTTAAGAAATTATGTCTAAACAGACATAATCTTCTAAATGTTGTAAGAGTGCGTAATAATTGTTCGGCAAAAAGCAATAAAATTCAGAATTAAATAACAAAAATATAATTGTAACTTTATTGCGAATAGTCAAGCTATCTCAATAGAACACAAATGTTATTTTATAATTATGAATTCGAATATTAGTAAATAAAAAAATAAAAGAGAATTAGAGCCAATTATAATTTGCAAAGTGCTAACTGCACTAAAATCGCGAACCCGCATGTGGGTAATGCAGGGTTAAGCCTACTTAGCCAATTATCTTTCATTGTAATGTTAGAAAACTTCCACACTAATATATTAATTCACACACTAACTTTCTTATGTGGAACAAGACACTTTTGTTTGTTTTACAAATAAACTTTCAACAGTTTTTCTATCCTGCTCGTAACTTTTTGAAAGAGATCGCATGATCTTCTTGTTGATCACTAATGGCTTCGTCACTAAAACTTCCCTTTAATGAGGGAAATATTAGGGCAGGCTTGAGCTAGTTAGCTGGGCATGTCATATGTTTTTAGGTCATAGTACAATGGATCTAAGACTTTTTTGATAAATTTTACTAATTGTTTTGTAAAGGATTTTGGTAGCATAACAGTTTTTTTTTTTTTTTTTGTGTATTATGAAAACATCGGTTTATTGTGAGTTATAAATTTTTGAAAAAGTTGGTTTCACAATAATTTATAAGTATTTGTGATTTGATTTTTTGTAATTTTGAATAAATTGTTATTCTCACAATATATTGAAAACTGTCATGTAATCATTTCTTTTTTTGTAATATCTCATCTAAAATTCATTTACTGCTTGACATGTCCCTGCTGCGTGTTGCTTCCGGTGCAAAAATTACTTTCCAATTAGTAACCAAGAAAAAGAGGGGACTGTTCTACTCTCAAGGCAGGAATAATTAGCACGTTGAATCTTTGCCATTTGGCCACCTCAACGGCGGGAAAAGTAAACCTTTTCAGACTACGGGCACGACCAAAAGGGGGGTTCGGATGCAGGATTCTCTTTTGAGCCAGCATCATTAGCGTGGAAACATTCAGAGATTTAAAGAAGGAGAAGAAAAAGAACAAATTCGGAGCTTCTTTTTCTAAATAAGACTATATATGTGTGCGTGTGGGTGTTGCAATTTTAGGTTTAATCACTTGAAGCTCGTGCAGCTGAGTTTCCTCGTTTGGAACTCCCCAAGAACAATGAAGCCCTCCGGCATTAGATTGCCACTTCTCTCTCCTCCTCTGCTCATCCTTCTTCTGTTGACGGTGCGGACTCATCTCTCTTGCGCCGACGTCGGCACCGCCGCTTCCTACGATCCTCCATACACACGTCCGTACGATCGCTCTCTCTCTCTCTCTCTCTCACACACACGCACAAGTTTTTGACATCTTTGTGTTTCAGCGACCACGTGTTACGGCAATGATTCAGCGCAGTTCCCATCTAGCAACCTCTTTGCAGCAGCAGGGGAAAGCATATGGGACAACGGAGCGTCGTGTGGGAGGCGGTACCTAGTAAGGTGCACCAGTGCCATTGCCTCGGGAATATGCATACGCAACCAGACTGTGGAAGTCCGAATCGTCGACTATGCTCCTTCGTCTTCCTCACGTCCCTCAAGTGACGACGCGACCATTGTCCTCTCGACAACGGCCTTCGACGTAATTGTTGGAACACAACACCTAATATAATAATAAGAAGCCAAAGAGAAGTGTGCTGCAGCATCACTTCGTAAACCGCCAAAGAAGAGAGTTCTTGAAGAAGCCACAAGCTGATTAAAAAAAGAATGGGCACATGTTAAAATAATATTATACTTGTTACTGGAGCCTTCAAGGAGCAAGAAGCAAAGTTCAACTTTGCTAGTACTTGGACGTGAAGGAAAAGAAGACAGCCCACAATTGTTGACTCATTAGCCAAGAAGAAAAGTTGCGGTGGAATCCAGGCGATGGAAGATGTCTATAAATAGGGCTTGGGAGTGCAAACGTAAATCAGGCCAAAGGGCCTCACAGGGAGAAGGCCAGGGAGAGGATCTCACGCCACATGCAGGCGGAGAACCTCAGGCCATCAAGGAAGCCACACGTATGTGAGCTTCAGGAAAGCCTCCAGCAGTGAGAGCTTCGGAACAGGAAGTCACCAGGTGTAACGGTGAACTTCAAAGAGAGAGGCACTGCAGCCTCAGTAGCTCTGTGTGAGCGAGTTATCCCTCCGTGATTGAGAAGAAAGAAAAAAAAATAGAATAGCCGAGTATGCTTGTATCAACTAGTTAGTTTGAGTGTGTTACTTGTATTAGCTTATTGAGTTTATTTTGAGTCTTATATTTCCGCATATTTTATAAGCTGCGCACTCTACAATTAATGTCAAGCAAAAGGGTTTCATATCCTACAAATGGTATCAGAGCTAGTCGGTCAGGGACCGTGTCAGAGCTAAGTCGACCAGGGACTACATCAAAGGAGCACTCAAGAAGGGGGAGCTTCTCGAGATCAAGTTGATGAAGTCCGAGCTTCGCAAAGCCCAGTCGAAAGTCGCAGTTGTAGATGCAACTGAAGAAGAAGAGTATTAGGTGTTGAGGGGGAGTGTTGGAACACAACACCTAATATAATAATAAGAAGCCAAAGAGAAGTGTGCTGCAGCATCACTTCGTAAACCGCCAAAGAAGAGAGTTCTTGAAGAAGCCACAAGCTGATTAAAAAAAAGAATGGGCACATGTTAAAATAATATTATACTTGTTACTGGAGCCTTCAAGGAGCAAGAAGCAAAGTTCAACTTTGCTAGTACTTGGACGTGAAGGAAAAGAAGACAGCCCACAATTGTTGACTCATTAGCCAAGAAGAAAAGTTGCGGTGGAATCCAGGCGATGGAAGATGTCTATAAATAGGGCTTGGGAGTGCAAACGTAAATCAGGCCAAAGGGCCTCACAGGGAGAAGGCCAGGGAGAGGATCTCACGCCACATGCAGGCGGAGAACCTCAGGCCATCAAGGAAGCCACACGTATGTGAGCTTCAGGGAAAGCCTCCAGCAGGAGAGCTTCGGAACGAGGGAAGTCACCGGGTGTAACGGTGAACTTCAAAAGAGAGAGGCACTGCAGCCTCAAGAGCTAACGTGTGAGCGAGTTATCCCTCCGTGATTGAGAAGAAAGGAAGAAAAATAGAATAGCCGAGTATGCTTGTATCAACTAGTTAGTTTGAGTGTGTTACTTGTATTAGCTTATTGAGTTTATTTTGAGTCTTATATTTCCGCATATTTTATAAGCTGCGCACTCTACAATTAATGTCAAGCAAAAGGGTTTCATATCCTACAGTAATCGCAAAGTTTGCCGCGGCTGTGAACGTCAAGTATCAACAGTACGTTTATTTCCTCACCTTATCGGTTGTCTTTAGATGGACACTAAGCACCCATTTGATATAAAATTAGACATGACATGAATTCAGTTCAGTGAGAAAAAAATCTGAATGTGACACGGGTCAACACCGATAAGCTTTAACATGGAAATCGTCCTGAATCTCACTGAACTGAATTTACACAGTTTTGACGATACTTGGCTAAGTTTGGCTGAGTAAACGGCGTGAAACGCATCAGCTGAAGGTGGCAAGCGCTTGTCCATCAGCTGACGGGCCTATCATCCATTTTTGATGCCAAGATCTCTCACTTCATTACACTGATGAATTGAAAAGTCAATAGTTTCATTTCAAGTGCCCTATACGGTGTAGATTACTTTATTTTGGGTATTCGGACGCTGAAGATGAAGTGATAATGAATGCAAATTTCTTTTGACATCTTTCTTGGCAGGGTTTGAAGGAGACGTGCACATTTCTGCTAGTCAACGAGTTGATGAGTCGTGATTTGGGAGATTACTCGATGCATCATATTACAGATATTATCGTTATTTTCTGGAATAGCTACCTTTCATGTTAAAGCAAGATAACTAATTTTTTTATTAAATTAGAGTACTTCCTTTACTATTCGTATTGTTCAGGTGTATCTCCTGATTGTAAATACTAAAAAAGTTCGGTTATTAAGTAAAGATGCAACCTTTATCTATCTTCCTCTTCCTCTATCATGGAGATATTAGAATATTTACATGGTATCAAAGCCACCAAGAAGGACCCTTATCAAAAGCCTGGTTTTATCTTGCTTCTTGCCTTCACTGGTGTCTCGACTTAGCTGCTCCCCGAAGGCTATAACAGGAAGGGCAGAAGCAAAGAAGATATATGCTGTCGGGGCTAAAATCCTGAGCATAAAGCATCAAAACCACCATCAGCAAAAAGATCTAGGAAAATGTCTCTTTTTTCCAAGGACGAGATCTAATTCCTCAGCTGCATTCCAGAAGCTAAATCAATCAAGAAAAAAGAAAAAGCTACCTCATGCCTGAACAAAACCCACAAGCCCAGTCCTGCTTGTAACACGCGGCTCTCCCTCTCACATCTTTGACGATTCCCTTGAAGGGGTCTTGAGATTCTCCATTGCTGCTGCTGCTGCTGCAACAAAAAGATGTTAATGGGGTAGTCAGAAACACGACGAACAGAACAGGGTGGTCGCATTCTTGAAGATACAGAACATGGTGCACGCATTCTTGGAGATTCAGTAGCAAGATTGTTGAAGAAAGAGAGAATGCTTACAAGTTCCTCTCTCCCTGCCTCTCTCTCTCTCTCTCTCTCTCTCTCTCTCGGAGGTAGCAGAGATTAAGAATACTCGTAGGATTCTGAGAATGAGGCGGTGGCTGTTGTCGATGTTGACCGCAGTCACGTCGGGAGCTTTTCTTGCAGGGGAAAAGAGAACACGTCGTTTCTTGTGTTTCCCATGAATAAATAATTTGCAGTGCCCCCCTCCTCTCTCTCTCTCTCTCTCTCTTTACCGGTGATATTTGCGCGTTTTCTATAGCTGGACGTACCGCAATCAAAGGGAGAAATGTATTTTGGCCTCAAGCGATGCGATGTGACGCTTCACGGGAGGAGGAAATTAGACGCTCAAAAGGCGTTTCTTCTTGGCCCGCCCCACCCCATGAACCGCCCTCTTCCTCACAAGGCAAAAGGAAAATTTGCTTCTTGCCAGATCATGTCGGCCCGATATCAACCATCACCGGTAGAGTCGCGTACTTGTTTCTAACGATACGATCTGTAGGAAAACCGCAGTAAATGCCAAAATGTCATCAGCGGTCAATACGGGTCATCGTGCAAGAAATTCGAGCGAAAAAAATAGCATATTTTGCACTCGTAAAATTCCTCAAAAATTTCGACTTTTACTCGACAATCGAAATTGTGTACCTCGATATCTTGTCTGATCTATGTGATATAGACACGAAGTAATATCTTTCTCCTGAGATCCGTATTATATTGGTTTAGTAAGAACTAGCAAAGAAGAGTTCGGTGGTTACGTCGGATGCATTAATTAAGACGCTTAGCCCATGATATTAGAGAGCTATACATGGAAGTACAGAGACCTTACTTTCATTACCAGGAACAGCTAGTTTAAAAACTTTTAAGAGAAATCAAAGTGAGAGATAGGTCGGCGACTCTCCTGGCTGGTGCAAGCCTGTAAAGCATCAGCTCTTCTGACTTCATTTCAGTGGCAGGTTGACCCCACGAGTTGCCATGAAAGAGATGGGCAAGAGAAAGGTAATAATGCAGGCGATTCACATGATTCTTCTTTGCAGTTACTAGGCATCATCTGCACAATATGATTCATGTGAGCCATATTCAAGATAGGGAAATTATCAGAATCATCTGCGAAAATGGAAGGTTGTTGAGAATTTGTCTGATTGGACAGGGCAATATAATCTTCGAGGGACTAAATTGGGAAGAATTCTATGGAATTATGGACTTAAGTGCACAAGTCATTGAGCAGGAAGGCTCATTGGAAAAACACAAAACAGGGTCGATAAAACGTGTGCTGTCAATCAGCCAATTTGAATAAAATATTTTGTATCTATGATGCTCTAGGGATATGAATCTCATTATCTATATTTCCCCAACTTTATGTGAAAAGATATAGGAAAAAAAACACAAAACTAGAGAAAGGGTATTCTAGTCTTGTGCGGATTTTGAACGAGCATGGACAATCTTTCCAGTTTGAATCAAGGGTTGACATGAAAGTGTCGATCTAGCATTTAGCATTAAGGATTATGATCTTATTTATTTTTCTCGCTTTGCTCTTTCCAATCATACGCTAGTTCCACCGATCCTATATGATACTTCTTGCATGTGACGTGTTCGGGAGTTGTTAAAAAAAGTCAAAAACTTATTATATGATGTACAATTTAGTTATAAATTTTATTAATTATGTCAATTTAGTCTGAAATTTTTTTACAATTTTGATGTAATCATTCCGATAATTTTTATTATTGGAAATCACTCACATGGCAGTACGGTTAGGATCGGTAGTCCTACAAGGCGTAGTCGGTGTTGGCATAGACAATTTAAATTTTTTTAAGTTTTTATTTTTATTTTTATTTTTGCTAGTGGCTGATTTTAGGTGATGCCTAGAGATTGGCCTTAGGTAATGCCCGATAGGGGCTGCTCTTGCCTGTGGTCTGAATGATTATAGCGAGCTTGGGTGAGGTGGTCTTTGCCAAGATTTAGTAAGGGTCATAGTGATCGCAGCAAACCACAATAAGAAAATAAAAATTAAAAATTAGATAAAAAAAAATTGCAAAAATTGTCAATGTTGGCACCGGCTATCCACATTAATGATTTTTTGTTAGAATTGGTCTGAATGATTATATTGACAAATTATCAGAAATTTAGGATTAAATTGATACAATTAAAACATTTATAATTAAATTGATACCCACATAATATGTTCAAGAATTTTTTGATAATTTTTCCTAATGCGATGTGAACTCACAATAAACCTTGTATACGAAGTGAACATCACTCAAATGCATGCCCACAAAATGTAAAGATATTTAAGAAGATTAAGATGCTGATTTATAGAAAAGGACATGAGTTAATCATTTTATTGCCCTATAATGGAAAAAAAAAATTTCGTTTTCCAACCGTTCCTTAGCTGTGCCAGCTAGGTGATGGAATAAGAGTCTCTAGGATGCGTGTAAACGCCCACAAGGTTGGCGTGTCGTCTTCTACTATTGCACAAATTAATTGCGCATGTTACATTGTTTGGACTTTTCTGCTGCTGTTCATTGCATCTTTGACTATCCAATGGACCTAAGTTCATTGAAAATGAAAGCTAAATTGACAAACAAAGAATGTCATTGACTTTAGGAAGAGGCATGCTCTGTTTGTTTGACTAGAAAATAAACGATTCAAAAGATATTTTCCTAAAAAATGATCACTTGTATCGGTTATAAAAATGAATGAACAAAAAGTGTTTTCATTATTCACAAAAATAATGACATAAATTATCGTCGATCATGGCAACATGTCTCACTAACTAATTATTGCAAATGATAGAAATAATTGTTTTTGAGAAAATACTCTCCGAATTATTTATTTTTTGTGAAACAAGTACACCGAACCTTTTTTCCCAAATGATATATTGGGTCATCGTCGCTAAAGCTTACCAATTAGGGACGGAAAAGAAGTAGGCATCAGCTAAGTTGCTTGGGCGAAGGGTCGTGTGCTTGTATGGGCCAGCCGACGAGCCCATGATCCATTGCGATGCTGGTCCAGTTCCCACGTTCAGGCCCACTACGGCCGACTGATCAGTCAGCCGCTTGGGTCAGCTCCACTCGACCCGGCTCCGCCCGTCTGCATGGTTCCGAAAACATTGTTCAAGGCTCGGGTAAACCATGTGCACGTACATTTGGGTCGTCCGGCGAACAAGCGTTTATATAGGTGACTCGATATGGTCTATATTAAGGTCGTGTAGCAATTTTCAAGCCTCTAAAATACTGGGTAATTTTCGTTGTTTTTTTTCAATGAATGTCCGGTGATGATCAAGCCTGGAGCTGATCAGCCATCGTGACGATAAGATTATAGAAAGATAAGGTGTCAATTCTGCTCCCATCTCTAGAAAAAATTATTTATGCCATGGTCAATTGTTTTTGGTTGGATACTTGAAAAAAAATTAGAAACACAGTAATGTGGTTACAATAGAAATTCGAGAAAATTGACTAAAAAGTCTTAAATTTATTGTCTTTTGTCAATTCAATCATAAACTTTTTAATTGCATCAATTAAGTCCAAAATATTTTCATGTTTTGTTAATTGAGTTTATTTAGCTAATTTTGATCAGAAATCGCTGATATAAATAATTTTAAATAAATATTTTAATATATATTTTGAAATTTTTATTGATTTATTCTTTACTTAATTTTTTTCTCAATCTTGGTCAGTCACGTGGTGAGAGCCAGCACTCTCGTTTGGGCTGGGCGAGGATTGTTGGTCCTCACCTGTGGCCAATGATGGTCAGCTAGTGGCCTCGCTAGCTAGGGTTAAGGAAAAAGAAGAAAAAAAAAGTAAATAAAAAATTCAAAAAATATTATTAAAATTGGTTTACAATAGCATTGGCCGTTGGTGATTTCAAGTTAAAATTGGTCGATGATGGACTCAATTGGTAAAATATAAAAATGTTTAAGATTCAATAGACATAATTAAAATGTTTAGAATTGGATTGACAAAAATTTAATAGATTTAGATGATTTTCCCTAAAACTTTCATCTATAAATGGGAAAGGTTCATTTACCAAAATTAAAAACTATATCATGTAATCTCCTACTTGTGTAAACATCTTATTACACTGTCTATAATTGCCACGAAAACATTTGAATCTTATTTTTCCTCTCTAAGATGCATGAAATAATGGTGAGTAGTACAATATTCAACCGAGCCAACGCACATCGTCATCTCAAAGCTGCTTACTTTTCTCCCATCGTGGTCGCCACTAATTTGATTTTTTTACTTTTATTTTCTTTTTCTTTCTTTTTGGTTGAAGGTCAGGCTCTACTGCAGAGTTTTCTTATTTTTCTAGTGTAAAAAACATATATCGTTTCTTTCTCTTTTTAACCTTGTCTGTCCTTTTTCTTTTCGTGGGATTTTTTTTTCGAGGACAAGGCTCTAGGAAATTTGGCTTTTGCTTATAAGGTTTGGGGCGAAGATGTCCTATCATTGCCACAGAATTAGGGATGAACATCGATATAGGGTCAACCCTGAATTAATCTTTGATCACCCCAACTCGGTCAATCCTAGTCCGGGTCTGGTTCCCACGAGATTGGGTCAGTCTTTGGTCTTAAGAACCCCTAAACTTGCACTATGTAGATATGTATATTTTTTTTGTATCTATCACAAATTATATAATATATAATAATTATATTATAATATGGAAACCCTCTTCACTCGCGTTGCTCATTGCTTGTCTCTCTTCGCTTGCCTTGCTGCTTGTCTTTGACCTCTCCTGACTCGCCTTACAAGCACATCTCAACTGGTGAAATCACTAGCCTCTCTTAACTTGCCTCACAAACGCAGTTCAACTTTATTTTAGATTTGTGTTTGATTTGTTGTTTATAATTTGGTTGTTCAATGTCATATTATCGATGAATGTGTACTTTGAATGAGTATATTTGTTCTTCGAGGAATACAAGAAATGAAACAAAAAAAAAAATTGATTAGTCTCAAGTTGACCCTAGAACTAGACTAGACTCATTTGGTCCTTGATCATAGGTTCAATATGATCAGTCCCTGGATTAGGTGCTGGATCGAGCCAACCTAGACCATACTCATCCCTACAAAGAACATCTCATGTTCTTGCCACCTTGATTGTAATTATGGGTGTAATTTTTTGAAGAAAATTCATAATAAAGAAAAATGCCTTTTAGAAAATCATTTTCTCAGAAAATGGTTTCTCTTTTCTAGATTAGAAAATTCGTTTCTTAACTTTAAACAAACATATTTACTTTGATCGTCAATGGATTTCTATTGACTAATGATTTTAACAAACTAAATATATATAAATCTAGAAATTAATTTATGAAAAATTCTTTTACTCGAATAGACCAATCCTAAGATTGTTATTTCAGGGCCTTATTGAAATAAAATCTAACGTGGATCCTCTTGAGAGGAAACGGTCCAATTCCGTACTTCTACTTTAGACTTTCCGTTGCTCAAAAGTTAGGTGGAAGGAAAGAAGACAATAAAATACAGACAAAATTAGAAGAAAGGTATTATTTTAATCTCGTGTGGACCAGAACAAGCACTGACAGTTATTCCCCTTTGAATCAAGGGTTGAATTGAAAGGGCGGATTCAGCATTAAGTATCGTGATGTGATTTATTCTCTCTTTCCCCGTTCCAACCTTTTGAATAATTGTGGAAATGTCACACGTCAAAGCGTCACGTGGAATCGCAATAAACCTCGGATACCTAAGTCAAATAATATTTCACGACGCATGGTGCAATAGTACATGGATGTGCAAGAGGATGCCATCACTGAATTTCGAAAAAGGAGGTGAACTGATCTGAGGCATCACTTTTGATTTCCCAATCTTCAAGAAAATTGTGATATTGATCTTTTTGTTGATCACACTAATGACTAGTGAAAATAGACCTGAGCAGATTTTTAAACTGCTCTACCCTGAATTGGACATTCCAAGGTGTCTTTTCCCCCACAAACCATTTAAAGGCAAGTGAGGGGAAGGAAAAATATGGGATAACATCCCCAAGGAAACCCCGGCCGACTCCTTATGGAGTGGGGACCCCCTCTGATCCCCGCGATGCCCTTTTCCTAGTTTGCTAGGCTGTACGAGGCCTGCCTCCTGGTAACCACAGCAGAAATGACTATTGATTTGAACCCCATTGACTTTGATGTACACATTCACATGCCAAATTAGTGGAAAGAGTCTATAAAAGGATGGACGTACAAAGAAGCTCTTCTTATCTCATTGAATTCAGGGGTCCCGCTGGCCTTGCAGATCCTTCCAGAGCAATGAAGCCCTCCAGCATTAGAACGCCAGTTCTCTTTCTCTCTGTCCTCGCCTTTCTTCTGTTGGCTATGCAGCTTCATCTCTCTCATGCCGACGTCGGCACCGCCGCTTACTACAGTCCTCCATACACGCGTAAGTAAAATCTCTCTCTCTCTCTCTCTCTCTCTCTCTCTCCACATAAGTTTTGACATCATTATGTTTCAGCGACAGCGTGTTACGGCAATGATCCAGCGCAGTTACCATCGAGCAACCGCTTTGCGGCGGCGGGTGAAAGCATATGGGACAACGGAGCGTCGTGCGGAAGGCGGTACCTAGTGTGGTGCACCAGCGCCATTGCCTCTACTGCCTCGGGAATATGCATACCCAACCAGACTGTGGAAGTCCGAATCGTCGACTATGCTCCATCGTCTTCTTCACGTCCCTCAAGTGACGACACGACCATCGTCCTCTCGACGACGGCCTTTGACGAAATCGCAAAGTTTGCCGCGGCTGTCAATGTCGAGTATCAACAGTACGTTCATTTCCTCACTTTATCGGTTGTCTTTAGATGGACACTAAGCACCCATTTGATATAAAATTAGACATGACATGAATTCAATTCAGTGAGAAAAAAATCTGAATGTGACACGGGTCAACACCGATAAGCTTTAACACGAAAATCGTCCTGAATCTCACTGAACTGAATTTACACGGTTTTGACGATAACTTGGCTAAGTTTGGCTGAGTAAGCGGCGTGAAACGCATCAGCCGAAGGTGAAAAGCGCTTGTTTGTACGCCTTCAATGATGCCGGCCCCTCATCCATGTTTGATGGGTGGTCCGGGACCGCCACATCAGCGTGGTCCCAGACCACTCACGTGGTGCCACGTATATGGGGAGGGGGACAAAAGAGAGAAAGAGGAGAGAGAGCGTCAGAGAAGTGAGCCCAGTTTCAGTCATTTCCTCTCACTTCATTACACTGATAAATTGAAAAGTCAATAGTTTCATTTCATGTGCCCTATAAGATGTAGATTACTTTATTTTTGGGTATTCGGACGCTGAAGTTGAAGTGATAACGAATGCAAATTTCTTTTGACATCTTTCTTGGCAGGGTTTGAAGGAGACGCGCACATTTAAGCTAGTCAACGAGTTGATGAGTCATGATTTCGGAGATTACTCGCTGCATCATATTACAGATATTATCGTTATTTTCTGGAATAGCTACCTTTCATGTTAGAACAAGATAACTAATTTTCTTATTAAATTAGAGTACTTCCTTTACTATTCGTATTGTTCAGGCGTACCTCCTGATTGTAAATATTAAAAAAGTTCGGTTGATAAGTAAAGATGTAACCTTTATCTATCTTCCCTCTTCCTCTATCACGGAGATATTAGAATATTTACATGGTATCAAAGCCACCAAGAAGGACCCTTGTCAAAAGCCTGGTTTTATCTTGCTTCTTGCCTTTAATATTAAAAATAAAAAATAAAGAGCCCTAATCTATGAATTTGTGTCCTCTTTGTTCTTTTCTGTCCTTTGGGTAAGCTAACGCCTGCCTAGTCCAACAGATATTCTGACTAAACTACTGTCATTGTTTAGAGTCAATTGGATTATACATGCCAATTTGGCTAGTCTGGGTCGGACAACATGTTCCAGGGGTTATTTGCTCTCTAAATGGTGGCCTTGATCATAAGATTGTACAAAGCAGGTGGCTAATGTTTGCAAGCCAAGTTTTAATTTGCTGTCTAAAGCATGTGAAACGTGGTGATTTCAAGCTTGTTTGAGCCTGTGTTGTCTCGCCGGGTTATTATGGTCGTATGCGTGTTGTTTGAGTCTAACTGCAGACCATTAGAATGGAATATTTTAGTCATCCATGTTGGAGATTTCATGAACTTGCATGTGTAGGGCACTCGTCATTACTTACCTACCCCACCTGTACGTCTATTTCCACGAATCGTATGTATGTCTTATGAAAAGACTGGTAAACGAATAGAATGAAAATGTATTTTTACTTTTATTAGACGTCGTTTAGAGTTTAAACTTGGTGCATGTTTTCTCGTTTACTAAGGAGGTCTCTAGTTAGAACTTGGCTTAGATTTGATTTTTGAATTTAGCTCTCGAGGAATTCTATTCGAGGGCTCTATAACAAGGCATATATATTATTTGCTAGACAAGTATTGGATTTTATTTCTTGTACTTTATACTTTTGAATTGGTTTACTATATATAGAAAAAGAATAACAAAGCATCAATAATCATATAGATCGTGTCAAATGAATATATATATTTTGATAACCCAACATCTAAATGTAAAGATGCGTCAAAGTTATATCTCATATTATTTGTCTTACATATTTATTGTGTCTTAATACACTTATATGGAATATATGCCCCGCAACTTAAATTGATGGGTTTTTACCAACAAAAAGAAAAACTTAAATTGATGGGTTGAAGCCGGAAATGATGTTATATGGAATTTTAATTCATGGATAAAAAGCCCCATAGAACCTGGGGAAAGCCTTCCAAGAAAACAAGATATTGGAAGTTGCGATAACTTCATGACACTTCTCATCACCCCAATGAGAACGCGAGAAGAAAGGCACGCTGCATAGTGAAGGGGTCCTGAAAGGCAATCATCATGATCTTTGCAGCGATGCTGTTATGTTTTTGTGTCATCGAATGATGTGCTGGGTCAACGATTTGCGGTGGTCTTGAAGATAAGGACGTGACTTTTTGCAGCGTGTACGGGTTCAAGACGAACCGTTTTTCCAGCCGGATTCAACGGGTATTAGACTTTTGTTTCGTGTCGGCCCTAACTATATCTTCATTCTTTTCAAGACTCCGTCAATTCCAACGTAAGTTAAGGGCTGGAAAAACAACCACCTCGACTGGTGGGAGTGTTTGGCGTCTTTGCCTCATTGCCAGAAGCAATCAAAGACCAGTTAATTCTGTAGAAAGTTTCACGAGTTTCGCAAAACAAAGTTGTTCGCTCGTGTATGCATAGATAAAACCCTCTGCTGCCCCGCAAATCTGGCAGGTCCTCAAATTGGTAGTAAACGTAAAAAGCCTTGGAGCTGCATGCCACCGAGATAGGGAAGTACTTGGATGTGGCCTGTTAGTGACCCTCTGGTACTTAAGTCAGTTTATATTCCAGGGAGAATATACAGTGTACAGAGCAAGTTTAAGGTGCTTTCCATCAATCACCACCAAACTCGAGGACCCACTAAATGTGCATATCCACACCAAGTGTATGTTTGGTCTATATCCCTTTTACACCGGCATATAGAAATTCATTAAAGCTCTTACAAGAAGTTTTGAACTATCATCGATTTTTCAAGTGCATTGTTCAAGTATCTCACTTTTATCTTTAGAAATTATTGTGCCTTCTCACCGCTACACAAAAATGAAATAAGAAAAATGTATTCATTCACCCAAATGAGTCAAGATCCTTGTAAATTTTTTACTTAAAGTTTAACCCAATATTATGACACCAGAGCAGTTTTCGGTAAAGCGCAATGATTTTTTGGAAGGATTTACTAAATCGAGAGGATCTCGATCCATCAAACCACTCGGCTGACATCGACAGGTAATATTGGTAAAAGATCATTCGTAATCTTAAAGTGGTAAAGCTGGTACAAAAGCTTCCAAGTTTTGCCCCTTTTTAAGTGGCCTCAGCTTTCTGGAATCCCGAGGCGCTTTTGAAAGGTAACATTAAAATATGTAAAGAAATTGGGCAAAATAAGGAAGAAGAAGATACAGTCGAGTTCTAGATGATCTTCTCTGATACATATGGTTCACTAAATTCAAAAGAAGCCGACCGGCAGTGAGAAAGCAGCGTCCTCTATCACATAAGGAATAATTTCTGGAATTTTCTCACCTGGGGCTTCGTTAGGCAATCATTTTACACCAAAAGTTCATTTTCTTTTTGAAAAAGGAAAATGACGTGGATAATTGGAGTGCCAAAACTTGGCATGAATGGACACTTATTTGTCAAAAGTTAGGAAATGTATATTAATTGCCAAAATTGAAATAAAATGGATCAGTTAAATGTCAACGGTGAGAACATCCGCATAAAATGCTGATGTGGCGTTTTTCCGGCAGGATAAGTGCAAAAATGAAGTCGTTTTGCATGTTGACATGGTTAAATATGTTGAAAACGATGTTGTTATGCATGTCGATATAGTTAAATAAGCAAAAAACAATATCGTTTTGCCTCGAATTTGAATTTGAATATAAATATTAAATAAATTAAATTTACAACTAAATTATTTCAAAAAAAAGGAGGAAGAAGAAGTTGCAAAAGGCATTAGGTGAGGGTTGTGCAAGCCCTTCCCATTTTGCAACCTCCTCCTCATCCTCTTATTTATTTATTTATTAAATAATTTAGTTTTAAAATTAATTTAATTATTATTTATATGAAAATCAAAGAAGAGACAAAATAACGTCCTTTTAGCTCTTTATTGTTGAATACCGCGAGTCACATATGCAGGTTATATTATTAAAAAAATGCCATGTATGATTTTTAGGAGTCTTTGTTAGACTTGACATTCAAATGTCTTAATTTTTTTTAAAAAAAAAAAGTGATACTTATGTGTATCTTTAGTAACTTTTGATACTTAAATGTCTTCCGTATCAAGTTTTGACATTTCTGCTGTACTTTTGTCAAAAAAGAAGTCAGCATTATGTTAAGATATCAAAATAGGTAGAAATCCTTGTATCACTAGTTTGCAATATCAATCGGTCACAAATCCGTATCGAGAACCTCATCTTCTAAACTATCCCAACGCGACAAAGGCATATCTAGACTTCGCCTCTAGAGAAGGAAACTAAATCAAACATTTGCAGCAATACGTGAGGTAAGCTTCTTAAAAGATGGACTTCACAAGTAACTGAGGCAAGCTAGCTTTCCAAGCCTAACCTACAATTCCACAAGTAAAAGAAAAAAAAATGGGTCATAAAAAAGTGCATAGTCGAGGTCTCCTAGGTATTTGTAGGGGCATCTGTGGAGGAAGAGTAAATTGTAAATATAACATTAAAGAAAACTTCAGTTCCTCATCTTTTGAGTCACCCTTGGTACCCCCAAGTAACTCCGCGAAACCATGTAAGGTTCAAGGACGATATTGTTTGTCATTGGCTGACGAGGATCATACATGCCCTGGGACTTCTGAAGAAGTGGTTTTAACATCCTCGGAAGCAGACTTTGGCACGACAACAGACTCGGAAATAGAAGGCCCAGCAATCGAAGGTAGGGTCACAAAAAAATTGGAAATCTGAACTTGGCTCGGCTCGGCTCCTCTCGGTTTTCCTGAAAACGTTATTCAAGGCCTGGGCAAACGATATGCAAGTCCGTTGGGCCACCGAGCGGATGAGCGTATATAGGCGCTCTGAAATGATCCATATGTCATGGACCGAATGTACTCAAGGCACAGCATGCTTAGGAGGTGGCCAGGATAATAGAGCGACTGCTGAAACTTTGAAGAATTTAGGGTTTTCATGGGACTCTAGAATATTCCTAGAGGTATATGGGCAATGCAGACTTTATTCTAGAGAATTCTTGCAATTAATGAGGCAGGTGAAAAATAAGGAGATTGGATCTCCGTCCATTGCTAGATTAATGGGAGATCCACCGTTGTAATTAGAGAGGTTCAAGTGTATATTGGCTGCCCTCTCTTTCATTTGTAGCATCTCCAAAATCCAACACAAGAAGAAAAATAGAGCATCCTCTCCTAAAAAGTGGTCGGCAAATGGAAAGGAAGGCTAAGCTTAGGGTAGGAAGCTTAAGTGACGCATAATCTCAAGTAAAAATGTACAAAGGAACCGGGAACCGCTTAGAACCGGACCGAACTAGATTTGGTTGAGTTCCTGGCTCCAATTTGCTGAATTGTTGAGTATTGGTATGGTTTTTGATTTCAAGCATGGAACCACTCACCCTCCCACCTGAATCGGACCGATATATATATTTTAAAAAAGAAATTCCAATTCAATTACTTAATTATTTTGTAGTTTTTTAACCAATATATGTGTACATATATATATTTGTAGTATTGGACATTATTGACTAATTTTGTCTCATAGGTGTGTAATCGGATTAACCCCCTACTTTTATTCATTCTATTAATTCATTTACTCGTTTTCTCAGTCAAAATAAAATAAACAAATTAAGACGATGGAGGTGACCGATTGGAGATGTCCATAAATGTTGCGATGCTTTGTCATTATGATACGATATTAAGAGCTAATGACTCATTTTAAGAGCATGATTAGGTCTCTCCTTAACCATCCCCATGATTAAATTAGGTCAATGTTGAAAAAAAATGGATCAAGCAATTAATATTTTGACTTCTGTGAAGGTTAGGACTTTTAATGTAGAGTTTAATTCTCCATATGTTCCTAGTGTTGGGAAACCCTAAGAGGACCTCACTATGACCTTTGGAAATTAAGTTCCTAGCTAACGAGTATTGTTGATTTATTCCGCTTTATAGTTTTCAATCCTTAATCAAAATCAATGGCTCGCAATTCAATTCGAATTTAAGGCCAAACAAGCATTAGTGCTCTACGTAGAAACTAGGTTCATCATGATATCAATTGATGAATGCGATTTTATAAGAATTGGAGACCGGTTTCATTGACTCATTGGGAATCAGACCATACTAGGTGGATTCATAGAATTAATGGGCGATGCCTAAATCCAAAATGGGAACCATCCAACTGTAGTAATTTTCAAGCCTTTGAATTTTAGATGATTTTCTTATATCATTGAATGTTAGTCAACCTTCATATTTGAGAAAATATTAGGTACATCTTGTGTGTCAGCATAGCAAACAAGAAGGGGGATTATAATGCGACATGTGTCTATGTGGGTGCAAGTGTTTAGACCATTTTGAAGTCTCTCCTCTCTCTCCCTTGAACATTTTCTCTCTTCTCTTGCCTGACTCTCTCTCTCTTCACCGCCCCCTCTCTCTCCTATTGAGCCATTGGCTGACTGACGAACTACCGCACCCAGCTAACAAATTTCGTGATGGCGAAGGCAACCTTTCGAGACAGAGGTGGAGGCCATGCAGACGAGGGCTCAATCGTGATTTGAAGGGAGAGAGAGGGCATAGCTAGGATCTCTCCGGAGAACCCATTGTACAAGAGGTTCAGCATCCTGAAGAGGCTCCGAAGCTCTGTGAGTGCTTTGGGAAGCAACCTATTGAGCGAGGTTGTGGAGGTTCTTGATCTGGGTTGGGATCGAATCGGAGAGCGAGTTTTGGGAGAGATCAAGAGAGAAGAGTGAGGTTGCATTGAAGAGGCGGGAGGGGATAGGCTTGGAGAAGTTGTCGTTGGCAAGGTTGAGCTATTTGAGCGAGCCAAGGAGGCCGAGCTAGGAGGGGATGTAGCTCGGGAGGTTCTTGCTAGTGAGGAAGAGGGAGGAGACCTAATTGCAAGTGCAGGCGACGTCGGAGCTGGAGGGGCGGTGCGCAGTGGTCCATCGGTTGAACGAGGGCTCGGTGAGAGAGAGAGAGAGAGAGAGAGAGAGAGAGAGAGAGAGAGTAGGTGAAAGGAGAAAGAAGAGAAAGAGGAGATGAGAAAAGAGAGAGAGGATGCTCAATTCAAAGTTTGACCTAACAATTTGAGCCCGACATGGACAAGTGTCGCGTTATCATACCCCTTCTTATTTGTCACATCGGCATACAAGATGTACCTAATATTTTCTCTTCATATTTTGGTCTTACCATATTCCTACTTCGATTGTTTGCCACCAATCTAGTGATGTTCGAACTTAGAGCTAATCGGTTGCCTCAACATGACCATAATTACATTTTGACAATTCTGTTGCCATCTCTAAAAGCATAAGGTAAACGCCAATTCATTTTTTTTTTTTGGATCGAAAATGGGATTGCTATTAATTTACTTAGCCAAGTTTTGAGTAAATACATCAAAAGCATCGTTGCATAATAAGTCTAGTAGAGCAGGTGGGGGATTAGACAACCAATTAATGGGGAGATAATTGAAACGACAAGCTTTTGCAAGCCAATTTGCAGGCCGGTTTGCGTTTTTGTTGCAATGGGCCATGGAAATATTTCGGAACTCCTGCAGTTTTGCTTGGGCCCGGTCTAGAAGAGGTTGTACCTGCTAGTTCAGTTTAGTCGAAGACATTACCCCTTGCACGAGTGGAAGGCAATCTGAGTGTACTTGCAGAGAGAGTTCTACTCGGTTAAAAAGGAGATCTAGGGTTTCGAGCAGAGCCATAGCTTCCGCCTGTGTTGCCGAAGAAGCCTCCACAAGTTTCGCAAAGCCATCAATAAGACAGCCTCTATAATCCCTGCAGATGCATGCGATTGCAGCTCTGTTTTCGCTCGAATGCGTTTCTTCTTCAGGATTTGCTTCCGCTTTGCTGTGTTGGGCGAAAGATGCATCTATATTGATTTTCAATGTATTAGGGGGCGGAGGTTGCCATCGATCCGGTACTACTTTAGTCTTCTTTTCAATTATTTGTTGATGGCTCGAAGATCTGAGATTGTCATAGAGAGCTTTCGCTTGGAATAATGTTTGCTGCGGGTGTAGGGGACGGTGACCGAAGAGATGCTGGTTTCGGTTCTTCCAAATGCTCCAGAGAATAACAACGACCTGGTCAAACTTCTTGATATGGATGGGGTTGGTTTTGAGTTTGTATAACCAGTCGTCAAGCCATGTTAACCCAAATCTGGATATTTTAATCTGCAGGGGTGCGGCACTCCATATCCAAGTTGTCCATGGACAGAGCAGTAGAATGTGTTCAGTAGTTTCAGCTTTCTTGTTGCAAATGGAGCATAAGGGATCAGGTACTATCTTCCTCCTATATAAATTTTCCCTTGTAGGTAAAGCATTGTGACATGCTTGCCAGAGAAAAAAAACATCTGATTTTGGGAAGGGTTTAAGAATGCCAAATGTGTTTCCAGAGAGTTGGATTTGTGTGATGCAATGAGGTTGCTGTTGCTGTTGTTGTGTGTGGGCTTGTTGGATTATCCCTTGCTGTGAAGTAGCCACTTTTCACTAAATAAGTGCCAGAGTTAGTATTCATCCAAACCACCTTATCTTTTGAATTGGGCGAACCGATAGGGGTAGCAAGTATTTCCCTCACGATTCTGTTGTCAAACATCGACTCCACCCTCTGTATATTCCATTTTCTAGTCTCTTGTTCTATTAGATCTGCCACATGTACTGGTTCATTTCTTGTTGTTGGGCCACCTATAGGACCACTCTTTAACCATTTATCCGTTCTTATCGAGAGTTCTTTTCCATTCCCAACTGAGTACATAATATGTGGAAGTATAGAATCTCTACCCTGAGTTATACTTTGCCAACCCCATGAAAGTCGGGAGCATTTTCCAGCTTTCCAGAAATCACTTTGTGGATAATGTAAACCCTTCATCACTTTGCTCAATAGGGACTGAGAATTTTGTGAAATGCGCCACACTTGTTTTCCCAGCATAGCTGTATTGAATGCTATTAGATCTTGAAAGCCTAGGCCCCCCTCATCCTTTCTGAGTTTTAGGGCTTCCTATTTCTTCTAGTGTATTCTAGCATTTCTACTATTCATTTTCCACCGGAAAATGGCAATTCTCCTCTCAATAGCTTTGCAGATAGAAATGGGGATCTTGAAGATGGACATAGCATATTGAGGGATAGCCTATACCATTGATTTTATTAAAATCTCATTCCCCGCTTTTGATAACAAAATTTTCTTCCAGCTTTCTAGCTTCCTGTTAACTCTCGCTAGGATCCAAGCGAACACGTCTTTCTTCGAGGAGCCCCAATTTGAGGGAATCCCTAAGTATTTTCCCGTTTTCTCAATTTCTGGAACTCTCAATTCAGTGGCCATGTTCCTCCTCAAAGTAGTAGGGCAGCATTTGTTGAAATATATGCCAGATTTATTAAGATTAATGGCCTGACCAGAAGCAAAACAATATTCATGTAGGATAGCCGCTAGGTTTTGGCATTCTAGGATTGTGCCATTAAGGAAGAAAATAGAATCATTCGCAAATAACAAATGTGAGGGAGTTGGGCAGCTATTGTTCATCTTAATTCCTCTAAGTGTGCCATATTCTACTGCTTTTTTCATCATGGAGGATAGAACATTAGCCACTAATATAAAAATATATGGGGATAGAGGGTCACATTATCGAATTCCTCGTGTTGGCTTGAAAAAAGGTAGAGACTCCCCATTAAAATTTACACTGAAAGTTATTGTTGAAACACATTACATCACCCAATGTACCCACTATTTGCAGAATCCCATTTTAGTTAAGCATGCTCTAAGGAAATCCCATTCAATCCGGTCATACGCCTTCTGCATATCTAACTTTAAGACCACTTGAAACTTCTTTTTTCTCTCTCGAGTTCGTAGTCTATGAAGAACTTCATGTACAATCAATATATTGTCGTGTATTTGCTTTCCCCCCCACAAAAGCACTCTGTTATTTTGCAATGAGATGTGGTAGCAGAGGTTTTAATCTGTTAGTCAGCACTTTAGAGATGATTTTATAAATAAAATTACAAAGGTTGATGGGGCGAAACTGTTCTAGCTTTTCTGGATTTGGAACTTTGGGAATAAGAGTTATAAGTGTTCTGTTCATGTCGGGATTAAGGTAGCTCGTATTGAAAAAGTTATGTATCTCTGTAAAGATATCTTGACAAATATTTGGCCAATGCTTCCTAGAAAAAAGTCCATGCATGCCATCTAGTTCGGGAGCTTTATTGGCTCCTAATTGTTGCATGGCTTTCGTGATCTCCTCCATAGTAACAGATTCTACTAGGCATTGGTTCATTCTCGCATCCACCGAAGCTGGAATTTGTTGTAGAAGGGGCTGAAAATCTCGAGGCCCCACTGACTCGTAGAGCTTTTTGAAAGATGTGCCCATCATCTCTTTCAACTGCTGTTCCTCACGCACCCATATATCTTTTGGATTTTTCAGCAAATAAATTTGGTTTCTAGTTCTCCTCTGAATAGTTGTGGCATGAAAGAATTTTGTATTTTTATCTCCCCATTTTAACCAATTAATTATGGACCGCATTCCGCGGTACATTTCTTCTTGTCGCCACAATTGTTCAATTTCTTTTATCAGTTCCTTAGCTACCTCGCTTTCTTGAGAAACTCCCGTGCTGTTCATTAAGTGTTGCAGTTCACTATATAGCCAAGTAATCCTCTTTTTAGCATTGGTGAATATGTTCTGACTCCATTTTAATAACTTTTTTGACACGATCTATAGTTTCTCCACCACATTTAGCTGCTGGAAGTTGGGTTCAGCCCAGGTGTCTATGACAAGATTAACACCTCCTCCTCTGCCCAGAAGGCTTCATATTTAAAGCTCTTCCCCTTCTTCTTTTTTTGGTGGGCTAGTAGAAAGAATGATTGGGGTGTGATCAGAACCAATGGCTGGTAAGGCTATACATTGTTTCGTGGGATAGTTAATACGCCATTTTGAATTGCATAATACTCTATCGAGAGGCTTCTTGACAAGATTTTCTCCTTCTCTTTTATTTGTCTAGGTGTAAGCCCATCCCTTATATTCCAAGTCCAGCAAAGAACATTGATGGAGGAAGTCTCTAAAGGTAGCAAGCCGGTAGTTTTTTGCTATTTTCTTTCCCACTTTTTCCCAGTGATATAGGATTTCATTGAAATCGCCCATACACAACCAAGGAAAATGATAGCATTGACTCTCTGTGTGAATATTCTCCCATAACAGAATTCTCTCCTTAAATTCATTTGGAGCATGTATAAATGAGATGTGCATGCGCTGGTTGTTGGCTTGTAGTTGGCATTGGGTGAATATAATGTGTTCCGTAAAAGAATCAATGGATAGGAGTACTTGGTCATCCCAAAAAATTGCTAAACCCTTTGCTGTACCTTCCGGATTCACTAAGAAATAGTGTCGAAAGTTAAGTCTCCATCGTAATCTTAACACTTTTTGCTCCTGATTTTTAGTTTCCATAATAAAGATAATATTGGGTCTTTCTTGAGTCACTAAGACTCTTAAAGCTTGAATTGTCAAGGAAGTGCCCAGCCCTTGACAATTCCAGCTTAAAATCTTCATGGATGAGTCGGTGACTTATTAGGGCTAGCCACTAGAGCCCATTGAGCGAACTTGTTTGCCACACGGATCGGGGTCTCCACTAGCTAAGTAGTGTCAACCATTGCTGTCTTTGATGTTTGTGCACCATAAGGGCATAATCTTTTTCCTTTTTTTGAGGTGGAAAGTTTGGCACTTTTGGTTTTATCCCTTATTGGACCATTTTCCCCCGCTAAATTATCAATCATTTTTGCTTCAACTTCCTTCATCTGTTCTCGATATAGCACCATGACAGATTCATCATCAAGGCAACTACTACCTCGTTTCTGGGGGCCCTTCTCTTCCAAGAGTACTAGTGCTTGAGAAGAAAATGTATTGAGTGTGAGTTTTCTGCATTGCTTAGCTTGCCAAGTTGTTGGGTTTGCTGCATAAGCTGGTCATGTTGCTGCTGTTCTGTTTCAGGGGCCGACAGAATGGGGGTTTCGGGCACACTCTTCTCTCCTTCTAGCTGTAACTCTTGTTTTCCATAAAAAATTTTCCATATGGACTAAGCTCCCGTGCTTCCGCTCTTAGCCAATGTCCAAAACATGGTAAATTCTCTACTACCCTAACTCCTCATATGGTATTTCTTTACAGTAAGTAGCATAATGCCCGATTCTACCACATGAATAATAATAGTGCGGGAGTCTTTCGTACTTAAACTCTACCCACAGTCTTTTGCTATCAAGATTCACAAGAACACCAGTTTTGAGGGGATTTTCCAAATTCAACTTAACACTGGCCTTGCCAATCTTGTAATTACTATTCCCTTTCGCTTCTAATTTTACCTCTACTACATCTCCGATTTTGGATGCAATTTCCCTGACAACTTCATATATTACTCTCCTGAAGGGTAGGCCAAAGAAATTTACCCAGAAATCATAGTGGTTAAATTCATAGCGAATGTCAGGAGTATCAGGGTCGCACTGCTTTAGAACTAATAAATTACTCGCGAATGACCACGGCCCAGAATCTAACACTCTGTTTTTTGGCCTCCAATTGGAAAGAAAATGAGAAGTATCTAGGCTCTATTACAGCACATGTAAAAGTTTCGTTTTGCCAGGCTTTTTTCATCGTGTTGATAAATGCATTAAAGTTCACATTAGGCTTATTGAAAAACTTCCCAAACAGTGTTTTCTAGCATACTTGTAGATTTTCTTCAGGAATTTCATCTGTAATATCGACCACATCTTCCTCAGACCATAGATTGCCCAAACTCTTACAGAGGACTGCTAACCTCCTCTCTTCTTCACACTGATTTGTAATCTTCTTGTCTACTAAAATAGGAACGAAACAGTGAAAGTAAGCTGGCTTGAATGTTTTGGAACCAACTGATATGGGAAAAGGAAATCCAATGCATTTGAAGGGAGCTTTGGGTTTGCAAGTGAGGACGGAAGGAAGTCGGCACCAGATGGATGATGGTAGTGGGCAAGGCGATTAGGAGTGGTTTTCGCTGAGGATTTGGGTAATACACTCGCAATGAGAACGATGATGGGATTAAGGGCTCCTCTTGTAGATAGAAAGAGGGTTCTAATTTAGTCGAGAGAGAAAAAGGAATGGGGTTAGGGTTTTTCACCCATCCTTTAACTCTAAATCGGTGGTACTGGGATGGAAGAAAGATGGAATGAAGGAGGGATGGATGGCGAGGTTTCAATTCTGCAAATGAAAGACCTACCCGAAAGGTAGGAGGAGGCTACTCAGATGGTAGGGAGGAAACTCTAATGCCCCTTCATATAAAGAAAATATTTTTCCTTCTAGACTAGCTTTTAGGTAGGATAATACTTGATTTTTTGTATAATCTGTTCTACAAGAAAGCAGGACAATATCTAAATTTTGACAAGCATAAATGGACTATTAACGCATTAATGACATATGTAATCCCCAAATCCATCTAGCACTAAAGATTTTTGGGCGGTTCATATGTAGGGCAACAAAATAGCCATCGGCATCCTTCCAATTTGTTAATCATCTAACCCTTTTTTTTTTGTCAGAAAAGGGTAATATTATTACTATCGAAAAGTAGAAGAAGCGTTTTGCATAATATCAAAGGATAACATTTCATGCAAAAACAAAGGAGGATTGAGAACCCAATCCGAAGGGAGTGAATAAACCTGATGGGCCTTCGCGGCCCTATTCGCTACCTTGTTCATTTCCCTCTTGCAGTGGTCGATCCTGAGATTAGGGCAACGCTGGAGCACCACCGTGCAGTCTTCGATCAAAGATCTAATCTCCTAAGGCGGCAGTTCAGGATTACGGATCGCCTCAACAAGAGCTAAGCAATCGGTTTCCAAGATCAGCAGATCTGAGTTTTTCCCCACCTACAGCAAGAAGTGGATCGTGTGGTTTAACACCATTGCCTCTGCTTGCAGGGTAGAGGAGACGACCACCGATCAAGCAAAGCCATCGATTAAAATGCCTGATGAGCTTCGGCAAACGTAGGCGATTGATGCTTCTTCGTTATGAGGTTGGTAAGTTGCGTCAATATTTAGTTTCGTCTCTCCTTGATCTGGCGGACGCCAAAACGGTTTTTGATTTAGTTGCTGCACTGAGATGGGCTCCGATTTGCTATAGCGCTGGCTATGGCTGTCTGCACTATTCGATCCAGTTGGGGTTGCTTCTGGCGAAAGATGAAGTTATTGTGGGCCTTCTAAATGTGCTAGAGGATGGATGCGATCGTTTCCAAGTCAAGTGAGTCACCTTTGTGTTATGTTAATTTGACCAACCATGCTTCTATCCGATGTACTCCACTATTTTCATGTTTGATGTTGATTTTTGGATGTTCCCATATTTGCTGTGTCCAATGGCAAAATAAGAACATATGTTCTAGTGTCTCAGTAGCCTGATCTTCGCATAAACTGCACATGGGATCTTCTATAATGTGTCGATGATGGAGGTTTTCTCGAGTAGGCAAAGTGTTATCACATACTGACCATAGGAAAGAACATATTTTGGTGATGAGTTCATTTTCCATATTTCATTCCACAATCTGTGAGGTATTTGAAAAGAGGACGACGCTTGATTTTGGTTCTAATTGACTTGTTGCTTCCGTAGAATATTATAGCTACTCTGTACCGTAAAAGAGCCGTTTTGCTTGCCTCGCTAGATGAGTCTATCCTTTGTATGTTGTGGCCGAATTGGGATAGATGTAATCTTTGCCACTGTATGACTATCAAAATTCTGTCTTAGGAGAGAAGTGTTCCACTCATTGCTGTTCTGAACCATTAAATCTGCGACTGTTTCTGGTTCTCCTCTAGGCGCAAGTCCCTCAATGATGCTGGAGGTCAATCATCTATCCTGTCGAATTTTGATATGAGTTCCATCCCCCACAGACCATTGCATATGTTCTACAATTGAATCCCGTCCTATTAGTATGCTTTGCAAAGTCCATGAGGGTCGAGCACCTTTCGATGCATTCTAGAATTCTTGAAAAGGAAAATACAATCCTTTCAATACTCTACTAGACAAAGATAAATGTTGCTGCGATAGTCTCCATGCTTGTTTGCCTAGTAAGGCTTTATTGAAAGCAATAAGGTCTCGAAAACCCAAACCCCCCTCATCTTTTCTGTTTTTAAAAGCTTCCCACTTCATCCAATGAATACCAGATCTATTGTTACTAGATTTCCACCAGAATTTGGATGTTTGCTGTTAAATTGTTCTACAAATTGACATTGGGATTTTGAAAATAGACATAACATAACTGGGAATTGCTTGCACAATTGACTTGATTTAAACTTCCTTGCCCCCTTTTGATATCAACCTCTCTTTCTAGCCTTTTAACTTGGATTGCACCCGACCCAATATCCACGCAAACATTTCCTTTTTAGATTGTCCCCAATCTGAAGGTACACCAAGATACTTGCCAGTTATGGCTAGCAGTGGGACTTTAAGTTCTCTGGCTAAATTCTCTTGCAAGCTAATAGGACACAGCTTACTAAAAAACATACCAGATTTGTTGCGATTCACTATTTGTTCTATGGCTAAGCAATATTCATTTATCACATTAGCTAAATTTTGGCACTCTAGGGTTTTTCCTGCTAGAAAGAAAATAGCATCATCTGCGAAAAATAAATGAGATAGGATAGGGCACCATCGGTTTAGTTTGATACCTTTGAGACTCCCCATATCCACTGCCTAGTTGATAAGCAAGGATAAGGCATTGGCCATCAAAACAAACAGGTAAGGCGATAGAGGATCTCCTTGTCTCAAACCCCGTGACGGATGAAAATAGGGTAGAGCTTCACCATTGAATTTTACACTTAAGGAGACTGTTGAAATACATTGCAATACCTAGTGAACCCATCTGTCGTGAAATCCAATTTGGAGAAGATAGTCTCTAAGAAAATCCCACTCGATCCTATCGTAAGCCCTTTGCATGTCTAATTTAAGCACTACTTGAAACAGTTCGGTCCTTTTTCGAGTCCTGATATGGTGAAGGACCTCTTGGACCACTATGATGTTGTCTTGAATTTGGCGCCCACTGACAAAAGCGCTCTGTTCTGGTGCTATTAGCTTCGTTAGCAAATGCTTGAGTTGATTAGCAAGGACTTTAGAGATAATTTTGTAAATAAAGTTGCACAGACTTATTGGTCGGAACTGATCTAGCCTTTTTGGATGGGATGTTTTTGGTATCGGGGAAATGTGAGTCCTATTATATTCCGATAGCATCACCCCTGTCTAAAAAAAATGTTTCATAGTCATGTAAACATCATCATGTACTATATCCCAATAAGATTGATAAAAAAGGCCATTCAAACCATCAAGGCCCGGTGCTTTAGCTCCGCCTAATTGAAAAACTGCAAGTTGTACTTCTTCTCTAGTAACCTCTACTACAAGCTGCTCATTCATCTCCGCTGATACTATTGGATTGTATTTAGCGATGGTGGGGTTGTAGTCTCGGTTCCCTGTTGTTGTATATAATTGCTAGAAAAAAGATAACGTCATCTCCTTTAGTTGTTGTTGATCTCTAACCCATCTAAGTTGATCATCCTATAGCATGCATATTCTGTTTCGTTGTCTTCGTTGAATAGTTGATGAATGAAAGAATTTCGTATTTCTATCCCCCCACGTAAGCAAGTTAACCCGTGATCGCATAGCCCAGAATTCTTCCTCCTGCTGCCATAACGTTTGAATTTGCTGTTTCAGATTGGTTATCAACTCCTGGTCATGATTTCCATAAGGCTGATTTATTAAAGATTGAAGTTGGTACTGAAGGAGACTTATTTGCTCTCTAGCATTGACAAATTTCGAATGGCTCCACGATGAGAGGGCGAAGGAAGTAGCTCGAAGCTTTTTGAGTAAGGTCACTAGACAAATATGCCGGGAAGCCCAGGACTTAGCTACTATGTTTCGACACTCCTTATCTTGAAGCCAATAAGATTCAAAGTAAAAAGTGCGTCGTTTTCTAACACGCGAAGCTTCGGTTGACAATAGAAGAGGGCTATGGTTAGAAGCAATTGCTGGCAAAGCCAAGACTTCAGCAAAAGGGTAGGTTAGTCTCCAATCCTCTGTACATAACATTCTATCCAACCGTTATTTGACAATATTTTCGCCATCTCTATTATTGGTCCATGTGTAGGCGCATTCTTTGTTGCCCAAGTCCATTAAGGAGCAGTCATTGAGGAGTTCTCAAAATGACAACATGTGGTAAGGTTCAGCTAGACGCTTACCCATTTTCTCCCAAGGATACAAAATATCATTGAAATCTCCGACACACAACCAAAGTAGAGCATTCCCATTACTGATTAGTCGTAATTCTTCCCAAAACTATTGTCTGAGATGAGTGACTACCGGCACGTGTAAACAGGTAAGGCGCATTACAACAGCCATATCCAAATTTGTACATATCAAGTCAAAAAAAGCTGGTGACTTATGAACCAATTCCATGGAAACCCTACTATTCCAAAAAATCGCTAGGCCACCAGCCAAACCTACCGGGTGTTCTATAAAACAGTCAGAGAATTTCAACGTCTTCTGCAGGTAAAGAAGCTGCCTTTCTTGGTTCTTTGTCTCCATTAGAAACAAAATGTCAGGTTTTTCCTCGGTCACTAAGACCCTAAGAGCTCGAATTGTCAGGGGATTGCTTGAACCCTAACAGTTTCAGCTTACTAACTTCATTGTTCAAAGGGTGGTTGTTTAGGGCAAGCCACCATAGCCCAATTGAGGGATTCATGCGCCTCCATAACAGGAGTATCTTGAAGACTGGATTCATCGAGTCCTTCTTGGAGCTGAGTGTGTAAATCGTGTGAGTTGTGTCTTTTAGCTTTTTTGATTGGACCCGACTTTGCATTCAAGATCGAACTTTTAGCTTTCTTCGACTTTTGAGAACTAGTTGCCACTTCATTGATGTGGCTCTTTTGCTGGTGTGGTAATGGCTGATCACTGTCTCGCTCGCTTCTTGAGGAATCTTCAACCAAAGGTTGCCACCGAAGGGGTGCTACAACTGTGACTAGTTGATTATAAACAGGTACCTCCACTATCTGTTTATCTTTCCTTTTTTGTGCTTGGTCCAAATAAGGTGATGAGTCCTGATATTGTGTTGCTGCTTCTGGCGGCAACATGCTATGGGGTGGTGGTCCCGCTTAAGGGTTCAAATCAATCAATAATCCGTGAAGGACGTTGTAGGGTCTTTGGGATGGTCTTTGCAGCTTCGTCCAACTTGTGATGAGGCTGATAAAAGGTACGCCAAAAGGGGCTATGTTGCTTTACCTCTGCCCGTAGCCACGAACCATAATACATACTATCAAGGTTTTTCATTTTACTATCATCAAAAGGAAATTCGGGACAATGCATTGCATAGTGTCCCAATTTGCCATAGGAATAACAAAAATGGGATAATCTTTCGTATCGAAAATCTAACCATAGATTCTTCCCTTCCAATTTGACTAGAATCCTTGTTTTTAGAGGTTGTTAGAGGTCCATTTCAACACGAGTCCTTACTACTTTATGGCTAGACCTGTCTCTATGCTCTACTTTGACTTCTAAAACCTTGCCAATATGCCTAACTGCTTTGTGGATCATGGATTCAGTGTAGTGTTCAAGAGGTAGCCCGAAGACATGAACCCAAAACGCACAGGAAGTAAAATCATAGCAATGCAATGGCGTATTCGGGACCCATGGTTTGAAAATAACCAGATGATTGGCAAATAACCAAGGTCTGTTTTCTAGAAATCTCTGTTTTACATCCTCTGTTTTGAATCTGACTATATAAATACCGTCTTTGGCTTGTGAAATTTCCATTGGATTGTAGGCCACGCTTTCTTCATAGAATTCTGAAAAGCTTGGAAATTAACTGTTGAAGTAATCAGAATTTTACTTACTAAGCTGAGTCGACATTCCTCTATTTTTTCTCTAAGAGCTGCCTCATCCCATACTTCAATCGGCTGCTCAGACCAGAGGCAACCCATCCGGCAACACAAGGTAGCAAGTCGAGCCTCCTCTTCATCACCAGGGCGGTCCATTTCGCAGAACAAGCTAAAACGACAAACTAACGAGGCAGCAGTTTTGATGATCAAACCAGCGGTCCAGCAATGCAAAGAGAGGAAGACTCCTCTTAGTCGACCACCGATGTGAGGAGATAACCCAAGCGAGATCCCTGATACTCTGGACTAAAGGGATTTCCAAGACTTGAAGACTTCCGATGGGTAATTGACATGCAAGACAAAATTCAAGAGAAATAGGGATGGGAATTACCTAGGTGGGGAGGGTTTTTTGGGTGGGTGAGAATCCATATCGTGAACTGAAGGCAGAGCAAGGGGATTGAACAGAAACAGATTTGGGAAAAGGTTTAGGGTTTCAATTGAGGAAGACGAACTACCACAAGGTAGAAAGAGCTCTCACCAAAGGGAGAGAAACAAGGCATGGCTATTATGAGAACTACCGTGAAGCCAGCTTTGGGCATGCGTTAATCATCTAACCCTACATGGTGATATAATCACCACATATATCAGTAGCTTTTAAGCTTGCCATCTGTGTAGTAATTTCTCCACAACAAATAAAGTGAGGATTATTTCAGAAATTTGGAAGCGGGTTCTCTTCGACATGGCATCTTAAATTTCCATAATTTTGATGGGTAAATAATACTTGCTTTATCTAACGCAAATTCCATTATTTTGTTGCTCCATATTGCATGTGTTAGTCTGGGGCAACGATTGTCGTGTGGAGTGTCATTCAGACCAGATGTAAACAAATAATGTGGAACCTTATTTACTTTGATGTACACACTCACATGTCAGATTTGTGAAAAGTCTATAAAAGGATGACATAAATCAACATCGGAGCTCTCCTCATCTCATTGAATTCAGTTGTCACGTTGGCCTCGCAGATTCTTCCTGAACAATGAAGCCCCCCAGCATTAGAATGTCGCTTCTCTTTCTTGTTATAGTACTAATAATGTGATCCCACATTCAGTTTATTGTTACTCATATTAATTAATTTCATCAATAATTTTATTGTCGACATTAATATGCATGGTAACTATGGTGATCGCCCAATTTTAATATAACTATCTTGATGGGAAACGTTATTAGAAGGGATTTGAATGAGGATATAAATTATCTGAATAATTTGATAATTGGAAAACACATTATCAATGTTGAGAGAGCAATTGGTTAAAAATACCAATTCATCAATTAGTCAAGGCTATGTGAATCTGAGCTTCCATTGAACTTCATCAATGGCTGGAAGTCAGTACATAATTTTTCACATTTACGCATTCAATCCTGATTATGCATAAGTTTTGTTTATCCATGAATAATTGGGATCTTTAGTCTCATGTAAATCTCTAACATTTTAGTAGAGGATGCTGTGTCACCGTCTGAACACCTATGCTTAAACTGGTGACCACTGCTTCTGCTCATCCAAGGTAGAATCTTTTAGCTTTAGTGTCGTCCAAGTGGACTCGAGGTTGACCACTGCAGAATTTTGTACAGGACAAACATTGTTTACATTAGAACCATCCGCAAATTCAAGTTCCACCTACAGCTCCAAAAACTGATCCAAACCTTGCCGAGTGTTTTGACCATCTGGTCTTGTTGGATGAATTTCTGCAGAGGCTTGACCAGATACTTTATCTCTATCTAAGTCCAGACAAACTTAACTGCCAAATCAAAGGAAGCACGCATGAGTTGTGAAACTTAGGGCCTGTTTGGCAACTTGCCCAACAGTGCCAGATTCTAATTTTTTGTTCCCAGAATCAGTTTGAGACGAGAATCGCGTTTGGTAAATTTTTGTTCCCGGAACAAATTTGGACAAAATTTGAGAATAAAAAAAAATTTGATTCTACGTCCGAGAATTAGAAAAAGAATCAAAACGGTAAAACCTTGTTCTTCTCTTTTAACATCTCGGTTATCATTCGCCATCGCCCACCGTCGTCCGCCGCCGGCCGCCCTGCCGTCGCTTGCCACCGCCGCGCCGGCCGGATTCGCCGCCGACGCCGAAGGCTCACTGTGCCACTGTGGCGAGGTCCGGCGAGCTCGCTGGAGGCAAGCCCAGCCACCGGCGAGGCCGACCTCGCCCAGCATCGGCGAGGCCGACCTGGCCACCGGTGGGGCTGGGCAAGCCTCGATGGTGGCCGCGAGCCTGCGTTAGCACCCGGGGCGAGGCTCGGCCTCGCCGGATCAAGCGAGGTCGAGCCTCGGTGGCGGGGCGAGCCTCGCCCGCCGGGCCGGTGAGGCTCGCCCGGGCCATCGGCGAGGCTCGCCCGGCCCGCCGGGTGGCAAGCCGGGCTCGCCGAGGCCGGGCGAGGCCAGCCGGCCACCGACGCAGGCTCGACCGACGAAAGGCCGACCTCGCGAGGGCCGGCGGCGCTCTCCGATGAGCGTCGCCGGCCCCTTCTGGGCGGTCGCCCGGCCCGGCGACCGGCCTAATGAAGAAGAAGAAGAATAGGAAAAAAGGGGAAAAAAAAAAAAAAAAAGGAAAAAAATAAAGAAAAAAGTAAAAAAGTAAAGAAATTATTTAAAATTTATTTAAAAATAAAAAAGAAATTAATTTGGAACATAATCAATTAATACGGTACCAAACACAATTCTATTCCGGAATCAAAAATTTTGGGTCAGTTACCAAACGCGCTTTTTATTCGTAATCGTCTTTAGGAAGCAGATTAAAAAATAATCATTTCTAGTCGAATCGCTCTCGGGAACATAATCGTTACCAAACGCGCCCTTACTTTCTGCTCAGATAAGAAGTTTCATGGAGGACTCTGGTACAACATAAGGAGAAAACTGCTATGACATATCATAACTAAATTAGTTGGAAAACATAAAGTAAATTAGGTTTATGGCATGAAAGTAGCACTATAAATGAGGCATCAAGCAATAATTTACGTAGTAATTAGAAATCTTCACAAAGAACAACGGGAGCATCAACCTAGGTTCCCGTACAAAGCACAAGCCCTTGGCAGAAGATCAACTACTTTGTTCTATAAAAAAAACCGAGGTTTATCTAAACAACAATGTTGTATAAAACACTTTTAAATAGAGAAAGATCTTGATCACCTTTAGTGAGTCCCAGGGTGTGGAATAACATAATATTATCCCGAGTCAAAAAGTAGCATATGTAACCTGCCATCCTCCAGTGTCTTCTGTCTGATTCGTCCACGTATCTCAATGTGGGACTCATGGACTCGGCATATAAGTACATAAAACGTGTAAGTAGAACTTGGAAATGTGAAGATACGAATAAAATAAATTCCCTGCCTTTCTACTCTTGAGAGCAGTATAGAGCAGGCTGATAGCAAAGATAATGGCAAGCAGTCCATTTGTAGAGCCACAAGACTTGATACTTCTCTAGAGCTGGGATTTTGGCTTTTGGGATATTGATTTTGCGGATTAACCCCTGTCGAAGAGGTACTTGTGAGGATTAATTAACCACAAATTGATTTGGTCCTGTTCCCAGTTTAGTCTTTTTCGAGTATCATGTAAGTCATATAGTACCTTGAAGGCGTCCTGATTGTTGACACCTAAATTTTGACGATCCATTTAGTTATTTATTGCATAAAAAATTAAGGATTAATTTTATCCCCGAAAAAAAATATTAATTGCATAGCTACATTTAGTTTACATATTTTACATTTTATTTACTTTGGATTTGGTGGTGGATGGGTCGAATTGATGTTTTTGAGTTTTAAATTAACAAATTGGACTAGGCCCATTAAAGGATAAAATTAACCAAAACCCGTCGTTATTTTTAATTAATTATCTTGCGAAAAATTAAGATTTGATGCGATATTATAATTTTTAAAAAATTAAAAAAATCGCATTGTATCTTATTTTTTATCAATAGATGATAAAATCGAGGGAGAATATTTTTTAGATAAAAATTTTTGTGATCAAGAGATTATAAGCAATATTCGGGAGATGAAATATTAACAAAAAAAAATCCTATTTTGCATCGCCTATAAAAGGATACGTACGGATCAATCGTGGGGGGCTTCTCTGGAAAAAAAATTCAGAAAAGAAAAGAGAAGGAGAAGAAAATTTTTCTGCGGAAAGTACAAAAGGAAAAACTGCAGAAAAAAAGAAAAAGTCAGAACGAGAGAGAGGGAGAAAAGTAAAAGAAAACAGTAAAAGTTGATTTGACCTTTACTGTTCATCATCTACCCCAAATCCGCTGACCCTCTTCTGCAACTTCCATCCGCGAGGCTTCCACCACCGTGCATCCGCCACAGCCGCTTCGTCGGTCTCCCCACGAAGCTCGCCGTGACGACCTGACGCTGAGATTCCTGACCCAAAGCTCCGACGCTCCACCCTCCGCAAGTAGGCCCGAGTCGTGCCACAGCCGAGCCTCCTTCCTGCGCCGACGTAGCCGCCGGTCTCCGTCCGTGAGCCCCGACGACCCGCGTCACCACGACAACCCGAGCAACCGATGAATATTTTCTCGAAATCCAAATCTCGCAAAGATAAATCGCAATATTTTTTCACACATGTGCTTTTATCCAAAATATTCATATCCCGGAAAAATTTCAAAATTTTTATTTTTCACGAGATAATTAAAAAAACATGGGCTTGGGCCAAAATGCTCGCTTCGTGGGCTTAGTCCAACTAATTTAAACCCGTTCGCACTGATCCAATAAATAAAATGCCAATAACAAAATAAATGCAAATATAAATCTATATGCTATGCAATTAATAAAATTAACTTTTACGATGAATATTTTCTCGAAATCCAAATCTCGCAAAGATAAATCGCAATATTTTTTCACACATGTGCTTTTATCCAAAATATTCATATCCCGGAAAAATTTCAAAATTTTTATTTTTCACGAGATAATTAAAAAAACATGGGCTTGGGCCAAACAGCTCGCTTCGTGGGCTTAGTCCAACTAATTTAAACCCGTTCGCACTGATCCAATAAATAAAATGCCAATAACAAAATAAATGCAAATATAAATCTATATGCTATGCAATTAATAAAATTAACTTTTACGATGAATATTTTCTCGAAATCCAAATCTCGCAAAGATAAATCGCAATATTTTTTCACACATGTGCTTTTATCCAAAATATTCATATCCCGGAAAAATTTCAAAATTTTTATTTTTCACGAGATAATTAAAAAAACATGGGCTTGGGCCAAAATAAATCATATTCGCTTTTCGTGGGCTTAGTCCAACTAATTTAAACCCGTTCGCACTGATCCAATAAATAAAATGCCAATAACAAAATAAATGCAAATATAAATCTATATGCTATGCAATTAATAAAATTAACTTTTACGATGAATATTTTCTCGAAATCCAAATCTCGCAAAGATAAATCGCAATATTTTTTCACACATGTGCTTTTATCCAAAATATTCATATCCGGAAAAATTTCAAAATTTTTATTTTTCACGAGATAATTAAAAAAACATGGGCTTGGGCCAAAAAAGCTCGCTTCGTGGGCTTAGTCCAACTAATTTAAACCCGTTCGCACTGATCCAATAAATAAAATGCCAATAACAAAATAAATGCAAATATAAATCTATATGCTATGCAATTAATAAAATTAACATTTACGATGAATATTTTCTCGAAATCCAAATCTCGCAAAGATAAATCGCAATATTTTTTCACACATGTGCTTTTATCCAAAATATTCATATCCCGGAAAAATTTCAAAATTTTTATTTTTCACGAGATAATTAAAAAAACATGGGCTTGGGCCAAAAATTTCGTCGTGGGCTTAGTCCAACTAATTTAAACCCGTTCGCACTGATCCAATAAATAAAATGCCAATAACAAAATAAATGCAAATATAAATCTATATGCTATGCAATTAATAAAATTAACTTTTACGATGAATATTTTCTCGAAATCCAAATCTCGCAAAGATAAATCGCAATATTTTTTCACACATGTGCTTTTATCCAAAATATTCATATCCGGAAAAATTTCAAAATTTTTATTTTTCACGAGATAATTAAAAAAACATGGGCTTGGGCCCAAAGCTCGCTTCGTGGGCTTAGTCCAACTAATTTAAACCCGTTCGCACTGATCCAATAAATAAAATGCCAATAACAAAATAAATGCAAATATAAATCTATATGCTATGCAATTAATAAAATTAACTTTTACGATGAATATTTTCTCGAAATCCAAATCTCGCAAAGATAAATCGCAATATTTTTTCACACATGTGCTTTTATCCAAAATATTCATATCCGGAAAAATTTCAAAATTTTTATTTTTCACGAGATAATTAAAAAAACATGGGCTTGGGCCAAAAAATTTCAAAATTTTTATTTTTCACGAGATAATTAAAAAAACGTGGGCTTAGTCCAACTAATTTAAACCCGTTCGCACTGATCCAATAAATAAAATGCCAATAACAAAATAAATGCAAATATAAATCTATATGCTATGCAATTAATAAAATTAACTTTTACGATGAATATTTTCTCGAAATCCAAATCTCGCAAAGATAAATCGCAATATTTTTTCACACATGTGCTTTTATCCAAAATATTCATATCCCGGAAAAATTTCAAAATTTTTATTTTTCACGAGATAATTAAAAAAACATGGGCTTGGGCCAAAATCGCTTCGTGGGCTTAGTCCAACTAATTTAAACCCGTTCGCACTGATCCAATAAATAAAATGCCAATAACAAAATAAATGCAAATATAAATCTATATGCTATGCAATTAATAAAATTAACTTTTACGATGAATATTTTCTCGAAATCCAAATCTCGCAAAGATAAATCGCAATATTTTTTCACACATGTGCTTTTATCCAAAATATTCATATCCCGGAAAAATTTCAAAATTTTTATTTTTCACGAGATAATTAAAAAAACATGGGCTTGGGCCAAACATTTCGCTTCGTGGGCTTAGTCCAACTAATTTAAACCCGTTCGCACTGATCCAATAAATAAAATGCCAATAACAAAATAAATGCAAATATAAATCTATATGCTATGCAATTAATAAAATTAACTTTTACGATGAATATTTTCTCGAAATCCAAATCTCGCAAAGATAAATCGCAATATTTTTTCACACATGTGCTTTTATCCAAAATATTCATATCCCGGAAAAATTTCAAAATTTTTATTTTTCACGAGATAATTAAAAAAACATGGGCTTGGGCCCGGCTCGCTTCGTGGGCTTAGTCCAACTAATTTAAACCCGTTCGCACTGATCCAATAAATAAAATGCCAATAACAAAATAAATGCAAATATAAATCTATATGCTATGCAATTAATAAAATTAACTTTTACGATGAATATTTTCTCGAAATCCAAATCTCGCAAAGATAAATCGCAATATTTTTTCACACATGTGCTTTTATCCAAAATATTCATATCCGGAAAAATTTCAAAATTTTTATTTTTCACGAGATAATTAAAAAAACATGGGCTTGGGCCAAACGGCTCGCTTCGTGGGCTTAGTCCAACTAATTTAAACCCGTTCGCACTGATCCAATAAATAAAATGCCAATAACAAAATAAATGCAAATATAAATCTATATGCTATGCAATTAATAAAATTAACTTTTACGATGAATATTTTCTCGAAATCCAAATCTCGCAAAGATAAATCGCAATATTTTTTCACACATGTGCTTTTATCCAAAATATTCATATCCGGAAAAATTTCAAAATTTTTATTTTTCACGAGATAATTAAAAAAACATGGGCTTGGGCCAAACATTTCGCAATAAATTGCCAATAACGTGGGCTTAGTCCAACTAATTTAAACCCGTTCGCATTTTTTGATCCAATAAATAAAATGCCAATAACAAAATAAATGCAAATATAAATCTATATGCTATGCAATTAATAAAATTAACTTTTACGATGAATATTTTCTCGAAATCCAAATCTCGCAAAGATAAATCGCAATATTTTTTCACACATGTGCTTTTATCCAAAATATTCATATCCCGGAAAAATTTCAAAATTTTTATTTTTCACGAGATAATTAAAAAAACATGGGCTTGGGCCAAAAATTCGCTTCGTGGGCTTAGTCCAACTAATTTAAACCCGTTCGCACTGATCCAATAAATAAAATGCCAATAACAAAATAAATGCAAATATAAATCTATATGCTATGCAATTAATAAAATTAACTTTTACGATGAATATTTTCTCGAAATCCAAATCTCGCAAAGATAAATCGCAATATTTTTTCACACATGTGCTTTTATCCAAAATATTCATATCCCGGAAAAATTTCAAAATTTTTATTTTTCACGAGATAATTAAAAAAACATGGGCTTGGGCCAAACAGCTCGCTTCGTGGGCTTAGTCCAACTAATTTAAACCCGTTCAGACTGATCCAATAAATAAAATGCCAATAACAAAATAAATGCAAATATAAATCTATATGCTATGCAATTAATAAAATTAACTTTTACGATGAATATTTTCTCGAAATCCAAATCTCGCAAAGATAAATCGCAATATTTTTTCACACATGTGCTTTTATCCAAAATATTCATATCCCGGAAAAATTTCAAAATTTTTATTTTTCACGAGATAATTAAAAAAACATGGGCTTGGGCCAAGCATTTCGCTTCGTGGGCTTAGTCCAACTAATTTAAACCCGTTCGCACTGATCCAATAAATAAAATGCCAATAACAAAATAAATGCAAATATAAATCTATATGCTATGCAATTAATAAAATTAACTTTTTACGATGAATATTTTCTCGAAATCCAAATCTCGCAAAGATAAATCGCAATATTTTTTCACACATGTGCTTTTATCCAAAATATTCATATCCCGGAAAAATTTCAAAATTTTTATTTTTCACGAGATAATTAAAAAAACATGGGCTTGGGCCAAACAGCTCGCCTTCGTGGGCTTAGTCCAACTAATTTAAACCCGTTCGCGACTGATCCAATAAATAAAATGCCAATAACAAAATAAATGCAAATATAAATCTATATGCTATGCAATTAATAAAATTAACTTTTACGATGAATATTTTCTCGAAATCCAAATCTCGCAAAGATAAATCGCAATATTTTTTCACACATGTGCTTTTATCCAAAATATTCATATCCGGAAAAATTTCAAAATTTTTATTTTTCACGAGATAATTAAAAAAACAAAAAAACATGGGCTGATCCAATAAATAAAATGCCAATAACAAAATAAATGCAAATATAAATCTATATGCTATGCAATTAATAAAATTAACTTTTACGATGAATATTTTCTCGAAATCCAAATCTCGCAAAGATAAATCGCAATATTTTTTCACACACTTTTATCCAAAATATTCATATCCGGAAAAATTTCAAAATTTTTATTTTTCACGAGATAATTAAAAAAACATGGGCTTCGCACTGATCCAATAAATAAAATGCCAATAACAAAATAAATGCAAATATAAATCTATATGCTATGCAATTAATAAAATTAACTAATTTACGATGAATATTTTCTAACAAAATAAATCCAAATCTAATAAAAAAGATAAATCGCAAAGATAAATATTTTTTCACACATGTGCTTTTATCCAAAATATTCATATCCGGAAAAATTTCAAAATTTTTATTTTTCACGAGATAATTAAAAAAACATGGGCTTGGGCCAAACAGCTCGCCGTGGGCTTAGTCCAACTAATTTAAACCCGTTCGCACTGATCCAATAAATAAAATGCCAATAACAAAATAAATGCAAATATAAATCTATATGCTATGCAATTAATAAAATTAACTTTTACGATGAATATTTTCTCGAAATCCAAATCTCGCAAAGATAAATCGCAATATTTTTTCACACATGTGCTTTTATCCAAAATATTCATATCCCGGAAAAATTTCAAAATTTTTATTTTTCACGAGATAATTAAAAAAACATGGGCTTGGGCCAAACATTTCGCTTCGTGGGCTTAGTCCAACTAATTTAAACCCGTTCGCACTGATCCAATAAATAAAATGCCAATAACAAAATAAATGCAAATATAAATCTATATGCTATGCAATTAATAAAATTAACTTTTACGATGAATATTTTCTCGAAATCCAAATCTCGCAAAGATAAATCGCAATATTTTTTCACACATGTGCTTTTATCCAAAATATTCATATCCGGAAAAATTTCAAAATTTTTATTTTTCACGAGATAATTAAAAAAACATGGGCTTGGGCCAAACAGCTCGCCGTGGGCTTAGTCCAACTAATTTAAACCCGTTCGCACTGATCCAATAAATAAAATGCCAATAACAAAATAAATGCAAATATAAATCTATATGCTATGCAATTAATAAAATTAACTTTTACGATGAATATTTTCTCGAAATCCAAATCTCGCAAAGATAAATCGCAATATTTTTTCACACATGTGCTTTTATCCAAAATATTCATATCCCGGAAAAATTTCAAAATTTTTATTTTTCACGAGATAATTAAAAAAAAAAACATGGGCTTGGATCCAATAAATAAAATGCCAATAACAAAATAAATGCAAATATAAATCTATATGCTATGCAATTAATAAAATTAACTTTTGGGCTTAGTCCTTTTATCCAAAAACTAATTTAAACGAGATAATTAAAAAAACCTTGGGTTCGTGGACTGATCCAATAAATAAAATGCCAATAACAAAATAAATGCAAATATAAATCTATATGCTATGCAATTAATAAAATTAACTTTTACGATGAATATTTTCTCGAAATCCAAATCTCGCAAAGATAAATCGCAATATTTTTTCACACATGTGCTTTTATCCAAAATATTCATATCCCGGAAAAATTTCAAAATTTTTATTTTTCACGAGATAATTAAAAAAACATGGGCTTGGGCCAAACAGCTCGCTTCGTGGGCTTAGTCCAACTAATTTAAACCGTTGATCCACTGATCCAATAAATAAAATGCCAATAACAAAATAAATGCAAATATAAATCTATATGCTATGCAATTAATAAAATTAACTTTTACGATGAATATTTTCTCGAAATCCAAATCTCGCAAAGATAAATCGCAATATTTTTTCACACATGTGCTTTTATCCAAAATATTCATATCCGGAAAAATTTCAAAATTTTTATTTTTCACGAGATAATTAAAAAAACATGGGCTTGGGCCAAACAGCTTCGCTTGTGGGCTTAGTCCAACTAATTTAAACCCGTTCGCACTGATCCAATAAATAAAATGCCAATAACAAAATAAATGCAAATATAAATCTATATGCTATGCAATTAATAAAATTAACTTTTACGATGAATATTTTCTCGAAATCCAAATCTCGCAAAGATAAATCGCAATATTTTTTCACACATGTGCTTTTATCCAAAATATTCATATCCGGAAAAATTTCAAAATTTTTATTTTTCACGAGATAATTAAAAAAACATGGGCTTGGGCCAAAAGCTATGCAATTAATAAAATTAACTTTCGATGCGAAATCCGTGGGCTTAGTCCAACTAATTTAAACCGTTCGCTTAGTCCAACTAATTTAAACTGATCCAATAAATAAAATGCCAATAACAAAATAAATGCAAATATAAATCTATATGCTATGCAATTAATAAAATTAACTTTTACGATGAATATTTTCTCGAAATCCAAATCTCGCAAAGATAAATCGCAATATTTTTTCACACATGTGCTTTTATCCAAAATATTCATATCCGGAAAAATTTCAAAATTTTTATTTTTCACGAGATAATTAAAAAAACATGGGCTTGGGCCAAACATTTTCAATCCGTGGGCTTAGTCCAACTAATTTAAACCGTTCGCACTGATCCAATAAATAAAATGCCAATAACAAAATAAATGCAAATATAAATCTATATGCTATGCAATTAATAAAATTAACTTTTACGATGAATATTTTCTCGAAATCCAAATCTCGCAAAGATAAATCGCAATATTTTTTCACACATGTGCTTTTATCCAAAATATTCATATCCGGAAAAATTTCAAAATTTTTATTTTTCACGAGATAATTAAAAAAACATGGGCTTGGGCCAAACATTTCGCTTCGTGGGCTTAGTCCAACTAATTTAAACCCGTTCGCACTGATCCAATAAATAAAATGCCAATAACAAAATAAATGCAAATATAAATCTATATGCTATGCAATTAATAAAATTAACTTTTACGATGAATATTTTCTCGAAATCCAAATCTCGCAAAGATAAATCGCAATATTTTTTCACACATGTGCTTTTATCCAAAATATTCATATCCCGGAAAAATTTCAAAATTTTTATTTTTCACGAGATAATTAAAAAAACATGGGCTTGGGCCAAACAAAGCTCGCTTCGTGGGCTTAGTCCAACTAATTTAAACTTCGCACTGATCCAATAAATAAAATGCCAATAACAAAATAAATGCAAATATAAATCTATATGCTATGCAATTAATAAAATTAACTTTTACGATGAATATTTTCTCGAAATCCAAATCTCGCAAAGATAAATCGCAATATTTTTTCACACATGTGCTTTTATCCAAAATATTCATATCCCGGAAAAATTTCAAAATTTTTATTTTTCACGAGATAATTAAAAAAACATGGGCTTGGGCCAAACAGCTCGCTTAACATGTGGGCAAAATTTTTAGTCCAACTAATTTAAACCCGTTCGCACTGATCCAATAAATAAAATGCCAATAACAAAATAAATGCAAATATAAATCTATATGCTATGCAATTAATAAAATTAACTTTTACGATGAATATTTTCTCGAAATCCAAATCTCGCAAAGATAAATCGCAATATTTTTTCACACATGTGCTTTTATCCAAAATATTCATATCCGGAAAAATTTCAAAATTTTTATTTTTCACGAGATAATTAAAAAAAAAAACATGGGCTTGGGCCAATAACAAAATAAATGCAAATATAAATCTATATCTATGCAATTAATAAAATTAACTTTTACGATGTGGGCGCAATATTTTTTAGCTTTTATCCAAAATATTCATATCCGGAAAAATTTCAAAATTTTTAACTAATTTAAACCCGCTTAGTCCAACTAATTTCGCACTGATCCAATAAATAAAATGCCAATAACAAAATAAATGCAAATATAAATCTATATGCTATGCAATTAATAAAATTAACTTTTACGATGAATATTTTCTCGAAATCCAAATCTCGCAAAGATAAATCGCAATATTTTTTCACACATGTGCTTTTATCCAAAATATTCATATCCGGAAAAATTTCAAAATTTTTATTTTTCACGAGATAATTAAAAAAACATGGGCTTGGGCCAAACAGCTCGCTCATATCCGTGGGCTTAGTCCAACTAATTTAAACCCGTTCGCACTGATCCAATAAATAAAATGCCAATAACAAAATAAATGCAAATATAAATCTATATGCTATGCAATTAATAAAATTAACTTTTACGATGAATATTTTCTCGAAATCCAAATCTCGCAAAGATAAATCGCAATATTTTTTCACACATGTGCTTTTATCCAAAATATTCATATCCGGAAAAATTTCAAAATTTTTATTTTTCACGAGATAATTAAAAAAACATGGGCTTGGGCCAAATGCCAATAACAAAATAAATGCAAATATAAATCCGCCGTGGGCTTAGTCCAACTAATTTAAACCCGTCTGGAAAATTTCAAAATTTTTACCGATCCAATAAATAAAATGCCAATAACAAAATAAATGCAAATATAAATCTATATGCTATGCAATTAATAAAATTAACTTTTACGATGAATATTTTCTCGAAATCCAAATCTCGCAAAGATAAATCGCAATATTTTTTCACACATGTGCTTTTATCCAAAATATTCATATCCGGAAAAATTTCAAAATTTTTATTTTTCACGAGATAATTAAAAAAACATGGGCTTGGGCCAAATTTCGCCGTGGGCTTAGTCCAACTAATTTAAACCCGTTCGCACTGATCCAATAAATAAAATGCCAATAACAAAATAAATGCAAATATAAATCTATATGCTATGCAATTAATAAAATTAACTTTTACGATGAATATTTTCTCGAAATCCAAATCTCGCAAAGATAAATCGCAATATTTTTTCACACATGTGCTTTTATCCAAAATATTCATATCCGGAAAAATTTCAAAATTTTTATTTTTCACGAGATAATTAAAAAAACATGGGCTTGGGCCAAACAGCTCGCTTCGTGGGCTTAGTCCAACTAATTTAAACCCGTTCGCACTGATCCAATAAATAAAATGCCAATAACAAAATAAATGCAAATATAAATCTATATGCTATGCAATTAATAAAATTAACTTTTACGATGAATATTTTCTCGAAATCCAAATCTCGCAAAGATAAATCGCAATATTTTTTCACACATGTGCTTTTATCCAAAATATTCATATCCCGGAAAAATTTCAAAATTTTTATTTTTCACGAGATAATTAAAAAAACATGGGCTTGGGCCAAACAGCTCGCTTCGTGGGCTTAGTCCAACTAATTTAAACCCGTTCGCACTGATCCAATAAATAAAATGCCAATAACAAAATAAATGCAAATATAAATCTATATGCTATGCAATTAATAAAATTAACTTTTACGATGAATATTTTCTCGAAATCCAAATCTCGCAAAGATAAATCGCAATATTTTTTCACACATGTGCTTTTATCCAAAATATTCATATCCCGGAAAAATTTCAAAATTTTTATTTTTCACGAGATAATTAAAAAAACATGGGCTTGGGCCAAACAGCTCGCTTCGTGGGCTTAGTCCAACTAATTTAAACCCGTTCGCACTGATCCAATAAATAAAATGCCAATAACAAAATAAATGCAAATATAAATCTATATGCTATGCAATTAATAAAATTAACTTTTACGATGAATATTTTCTCGAAATCCAAATCTCGCAAAGATAAATCGCAATATTTTTTCACACATGTGCTTTTATCCAAAATATTCATATCCGGAAAAATTTCAAAATTTTTATTTTTCACGAGATAATTAAAAAAACATGGGCTTGGGCCAAACTCGCTTACCGTGGGCTTAGTCCAACTAATTTAAACCCGTTCGCACTGATCCAATAAATAAAATGCCAATAACAAAATAAATGCAAATATAAATCTATATGCTATGCAATTAATAAAATTAACTTTTACGATGAATATTTTCTCGAAATCCAAATCTCGCAAAGATAAATCGCAATATTTTTTCACACATGTGCTTTTATCCAAAATATTCATATCCCGGAAAAATTTCAAAATTTTTATTTTTCACGAGATAATTAAAAAAACATGGGCTTGGGCCAAACAATATTCGCTTCGTGGGCTTAGTCCAACTAATTTAAACCCGTTCGCACTGATCCAATAAATAAAATGCCAATAACAAAATAAATGCAAATATAAATCTATATGCTATGCAATTAATAAAATTAACTTTTACGATGAATATTTTCTCGAAATCCAAATCTCGCAAAGATAAATCGCAATATTTTTTCACACATGTGCTTTTATCCAAAATATTCATATCCGGAAAAATTTCAAAATTTTTATTTTTCACGAGATAATTAAAAAAACATGGGCTTGGGCCAAACAGCTCGCGTTCGCACCGATCCAATAAATAAAATGCCAATAACAAAATAAATGCAAATATCGTGGGCTTAGTCCAACTAATTTAAACCCGTTCGCACTGATCCAATAAATAAAATGCCAATAACAAAATAAATGCAAATATAAATCTATATGCTATGCAATTAATAAAATTAACTTTTACGATGAATATTTTCTCGAAATCCAAATCTCGCAAAGATAAATCGCAATATTTTTTCACACATGTGCTTTTATCCAAAATATTCATATCCGGAAAAATTTCAAAATTTTTATTTTTCACGAGATAATTAAAAAAACATGGGCTTGGGCCAAACAGCTCGCTTCGTGGGCTTAGTCCAACTAATTTTTAAACCCGTTCGCACTGATCCAATAAATAAAATGCCAATAACAAAATAAATGCAAATATAAATCTATATGCTATGCAATTAATAAAATTAACTTTTACGATGAATATTTTCTCGAAATCCAAATCTCGCAAAGATAAATCGCAATATTTTTTCACACATGTGCTTTTATCCAAAATATTCATATCCCGGAAAAATTTCAAAATTTTTATTTTTCACGAGATAATTAAAAAAACATGGGCTTGGGCCAAACAGCTCGCTTCGTGGGCTTAGTCCAACTAATTTAAACCCGTTCGCACTGATCCAATAAATAAAATGCCAATAACAAAATAAATGCAAATATAAATCTATATGCTATGCAATTAATAAAATTAACTTTTACGATGAATATTTTCTCGAAATCCAAATCTCGCAAAGATAAATCGCAATATTTTTTCACACATGTGCTTTTATCCAAAATATTCATATCCGGAAAAATTTCAAAATTTTTATTTTTCACGAGATAATTAAAAAAACATGGGCTTGGGCCAAACAGCTCGCCGTGGGCTTAGTCCAACTAATTTAAACCCGTTCGCACTGATCCAATAAATAAAATGCCAATAACAAAATAAATGCAAATATAAATCTATATGCTATGCAATTAATAAAATTAACTTTTACGATGAATATTTTCTCGAAATCCAAATCTCGCAAAGATAAATCGCAATATTTTTTCACACATGTGCTTTTATCCAAAATATTCATATCCCGGAAAAATTTCAAAATTTTTATTTTTCACGAGATAATTAAAAAAACATGGGCTTGGGCCAAACAGCTCGCCGTGGGCTTAGTCCAACTAATTTAAACCCGTTCGCACTGATCCAATAAATAAAATGCCAATAACAAAATAAATGCAAATATAAATCTATATGCTATGCAATTAATAAAATTAACTTTTACGATGAATATTTTCTCGAAATCCAAATCTCGCAAAGATAAATCGCAATATTTTTTCACACATGTGCTTTTATCCAAAATATTCATATCCGGAAAAATTTCAAAATTTTTATTTTTCACGAGATAATTAAAAAAACATGGGCTTGGGCCAAACAGCTCGCTTCGTGGGCTTAGTCCAACTAATTTAAACCCGTTCGCACTGATCCAATAAATAAAATGCCAATAACAAAATAAATGCAAATATAAATCTATATGCTATGCAATTAATAAAATTAACTTTTACGATGAATATTTTCTCGAAATCCAAATCTCGCAAAGATAAATCGCAATATTTTTTCACACATGTGCTTTTATCCAAAATATTCATATCCCGGAAAAATTTCAAAATTTTTATTTTTCACGAGATAATTAAAAAAACATGGGCTTGGGCCAAACAACCGATCCAATAAATAAAATGCCAATAACAAAATAAATGGGAATAAAATTTAGTCCAAGATCCAATAAATAAAATGCCAATAACAAAATAAATGCAAATATAAATCTATATGCTATGCAATTAATAAAATTAACTTTTTTACGATGAATATTTTCTCGAAATCCAAATCTAAAGGCAAAGATAAATCGCAATATTTTTTCACACGTGTGCTTTTATCCAAAATATTCATATCCCGGAAAAATTTCAAAATTTTTATTTTTCAAGATAATTAAAAAAAACCAATAACGTCAACTAATTTAAAACCCGTTCGCACTGATCCAATAAATAAAATGCCAATAACAAAATAAATGCAAATATAAATCTATATGCTATGCAATTAATAAAATTAACTTTTACGATGAATATTTTCTCGAAATCCAAATCTCGCAAAGATAAATCGCAATATTTTTTCACACATGTGCTTTTATCCAAAATATTCATATCCCGGAAAAATTTCAAAATTTTTATTTTTCACGAGATAATTAAAAAAACATGGGCTTGGGCCAAACATTTCAAAATTTTTCGCTTCGTGGGCTTAGTCCAACTAATTTAAACCCGTTCGCACTGATCCAATAAATAAAATGCCAATAACAAAATAAATGCAAATATAAATCTATATGCTATGCAATTAATAAAATTAACTTTTACGATGAATATTTTCTCGAAATCCAAATCTCGCAAAGATAAATCGCAATATTTTTTCACACATGTGCTTTTATCCAAAATATTCATATCCGGAAAAATTTCAAAATTTTTATTTTTCACGAGATAATTAAAAAAACATGGGCTTGGGCCAAACAGCTCGCTTCGTGGGCTTAGTCCAACTAATTTAAACCCGTTCGCACTGATCCAATAAATAAAATGCCAATAACAAAATAAATGCAAATATAAATCTATATGCTATGCAATTAATAAAATTAACTTTTACGATGAATATTTTCTCGAAATCCAAATCTCGCAAAGATAAATCGCAATATTTTTTCACACATGTGCTTTTATCCAAAATATTCATATCCCGGAAAAATTTCAAAATTTTTATTTTTCACGAGATAATTAAAAAAACATGGGCTTGGGCCAAACAGCTCGCTTCGTGGGCTTAGTCCAACTAATTTAAACCCGTTCGCACTGATCCAATAAATAAAATGCCAATAACAAAATAAATGCAAATATAAATCTATATGCTATGCAATTAATAAAATTAACTTTTTACGATGAATATTTTCTCGAAATCCAAATCTCGCAAAGATAAATCGCAATATTTTTTCACACATGTGCTTTTATCCAAAATATTCATATCCCGGAAAAATTTCAAAATTTTTATTTTTCACGAGATAATTAAAAAAACATGGGCTTGGGCCAAACAGCTCGCAATTAATAAAATTTACGTGGGCTTAGTCCAACTAATTTAAACCCGTTCGCACTGATCCAATAAATAAAATGCCAATAACAAAATAAATGCAAATATAAATCTATATGCTATGCAATTAATAAAATTAACTTTTACGATGAATATTTTCTCGAAATCCAAATCTCGCAAAGATAAATCGCAATATTTTTTCACACATGTGCTTTTATCCAAAATATTCATATCCCGGAAAAATTTCAAAATTTTTATTTTTCACGAGATAATTAAAAAAACATGGGCTTGGGCCAAACAAACTTTTCGCGTGGGCTTAGTCCAACTAATTTAAACCCGTTCGCACTGATCCAATAAATAAAATGCCAATAACAAAATAAATGCAAATATAAATCTATATGCTATGCAATTAATAAAATTAACTTTTACGATGAATATTTTCTCGAAATCCAAATCTCGCAAAGATAAATCGCAATATTTTTTCACACATGTGCTTTTATCCAAAATATTCATATCCCGGAAAAATTTCAAAATTTTTATTTTTCACGAGATAATTAAAAAAACATGGGCTTGGGCCAAACTTTTCGCTCCAAATCTCGTGGGCTTAGTCCAACTAATTTAAACCGCTTTCAAGACTGATCCAATAAATAAAATGCCAATAACAAAATAAATGCAAATATAAATCTATATGCTATGCAATTAATAAAATTAACTTTTACGATGAATATTTTCTCGAAATCCAAATCTCGCAAAGATAAATCGCAATATTTTTTCACACATGTGCTTTTATCCAAAATATTCATATCCCGGAAAAATTTCAAAATTTTTATTTTTCACGAGATAATTAAAAAAACATGGGCTTGGGCCAAACAGCTCGCCGTGGGCTTAGTCCAACTAATTTAAACCCGTTCGCACTGATCCAATAAATAAAATGCCAATAACAAAATAAATGCAAATATAAATCTATATGCTATGCAATTAATAAAATTAACTTTTACGATGAATATTTTCTCGAAATCCAAATCTCGCAAAGATAAATCGCAATATTTTTTCACACATGTGCTTTTATCCAAAATATTCATATCCCGGAAAAATTTCAAAATTTTTATTTTTCACGAGATAATTAAAAAAACATGGGCTTGGGCCAAATCGCTGATCCAATAAATAAAATGCCAATAACGCAAATATAAATCTATGGGCTTAGTCCAACTAATTTAAACCCGTTCGCACTGATCCAATAAATAAAATGCCAATAACAAAATAAATGCAAATATAAATCTATATGCTATGCAATTAATAAAATTAACTTTTACGATGAATATTTTCTCGAAATCCAAATCTCGCAAAGATAAATCGCAATATTTTTTCACACATGTGCTTTTATCCAAAATATTCATATCCGGAAAAATTTCAAAATTTTTATTTTTCACGAGATAATTAAAAAAACATGGGCTTGGGCCAAACATTTCGCTTCGTGGGCTTAGTCCAACTAATTTAAACCCGTTCGCACTGATCCAATAAATAAAATGCCAATAACAAAATAAATGCAAATATAAATCTATATGCTATGCAATTAATAAAATTAACTTTTACGATGAATATTTTCTCGAAATCCAAATCTCGCAAAGATAAATCGCAATATTTTTTCACACATGTGCTTTTATCCAAAATATTCATATCCCGGAAAAATTTCAAAATTTTTATTTTTCACGAGATAATTAAAAAAACATGGGCTTGGGCCAAACAGCTTGATCCAATAAATAAAATGCCAATAACAAAATAAATGCAAATATAAATCTATATGCTCGCAATTAATAAAATTAACGTGGGCTTAGTCCAACTAATTTAAACCCGAAAAATTTCGCACTGATCCAATAAATAAAATGCCAATAACAAAATAAATGCAAATATAAATCTATATGCTATGCAATTAATAAAATTAACTTTTACGATGAATATTTTCTCGAAATCCAAATCTCGCAAAGATAAATCGCAATATTTTTTCACACATGTGCTTTTATCCAAAATATTCATATCCCGGAAAAATTTCAAAATTTTTATTTTTCACGAGATAATTAAAAAAACATGGGCTTGGGCCAAACTTGAAATTTCGCTTCGTGGGCTTAGTCCAACTAATTTAAACCCGTTTCGCACTGATCCAATAAATAAAATGCCAATAACAAAATAAATGCAAATATAAATCTATATGCTATGCAATTAATAAAATTAACTTTTACGATGAATATTTTCTCGAAATCCAAATCTCGCAAAGATAAATCGCAATATTTTTTCACACATGTGCTTTTATCCAAAATATTCATATCCGGAAAAATTTCAAAATTTTTATTTTTCACGAGATAATTAAAAAAACATGGGCTTGGGCCAAACAAGACCGATCCAATAAATAAAATGCCAATAACAAAATAAATGCAAATATTTCGCTATGCAATTAATAAAATTTCGTGGGCTTAGTCCAACTAATTTAAACCCGTTCGCACTGATCCAATAAATAAAATGCCAATAACAAAATAAATGCAAATATAAATCTATATGCTATGCAATTAATAAAATTAACTTTTTACGATGAATATTTTCTCGAAATCCAAATCTCGCAAAGATAAATCGCAATATTTTTTCACACATGTGCTTTTATCCAAAATATTCATATCCCGGAAAAATTTCAAAATTTTTATTTTTCACGAGATAATTAAAAAAACATGGGCTTGGGCCAAACATTTCGCTTCGTGGGCTTAGTCCAACTAATTTAAACCCGTTCGCACTGATCCAATAAATAAAATGCCAATAACAAAATAAATGCAAATATAAATCTATATGCTATGCAATTAATAAAATTAACTTTTTACGATGAATATTTTCTCGAAATCCAAATCTCGCAAAGATAAATCGCAATATTTTTTCACACATGTGCTTTTATCCAAAATATTCATATCCCGGAAAAATTTCAAAATTTTTATTTTTCACGAGATAATTAAAAAAACATGGGCTTGGGCCAAAATGGGCAATTTTCGCTTCGTGGGCTTAGTCCAACTAATTTAAACCCGTTCGCACCGATCCAATAAATAAAATGCCAATAACAAAATAAATGCAAATATAAATCTATATGCTATGCAATTAATAAAATTAACTTTTACGATGAATATTTTCTCGAAATCCAAATCTCGCAAAGATAAATCGCAATATTTTTTCACACATGTGCTTTTATCCAAAATATTCATATCCCGGAAAAATTTCAAAATTTTTATTTTTCACGAGATAATTAAAAAAACATGGGCTTGGGCCAAACAGCTCGCTTCGTGGGCTTAGTCCAACTAATTTAAACCCGTTCGCACTGATCCAATAAATAAAATGCCAATAACAAAATAAATGCAAATATAAATCTATATGCTATGCAATTAATAAAATTAACTTTTACGATGAATATTTTCTCGAAATCCAAATCTCGCAAAGATAAATCGCAATATTTTTTCACACATGTGCTTTTATCCAAAATATTCATATCCCGGAAAAATTTCAAAATTTTTATTTTTCACGAGATAATTAAAAAAACATGGGCTTGGGCCAAACAAGCTCGCTTCGTGGGCTTAGTCCAACTAATTTAAACCCGTTCGCACTGATCCAATAAATAAAATGCCAATAACAAAATAAATGCAAATATAAATCTATATGCTATGCAATTAATAAAATTAACTTTTACGATGAATATTTTCTCGAAATCCAA